>VZTD01002227.1:460319-481639 GCA_013397725.1 Rhagologus leucostigma
GGGCTCTGCGCATGCCCCGGCTCCGCTGAGGGGTCGCGGCGGGCGGGTCCCGCGGGTCGGGTTCCCTGAGGGGCAGCGCGGTGCCGGTCCCGCCGCTCCCTACCCCGGGGGGTTTCAGGCGTCCCGAAAGCGCTCCGGGGACACTTTGGGCTGTGTTTGTAGGGCACGGATCCATCCCTGGAGAAGCGACGGGCGCCCGCCGCCCGCTGGGCCCCGAGGAGGGGCTGTCCAGGGCCCCTGAGTTCAGTGCGATGAGAATTTATGTAAAAATCCTGTAAATCGCCCTCGGAGCAGCATCTGGACGAGCGGTTGGCGGCTGGTGTGGAGGAAGGAGCTGCCCAGAGCAGCCGTGGCTGCCCCTGGATCCCGGGCAGTGCCCAAGGCCAGGCTGGACGGGGCTTGGAGCAGCCTGGGACAGTGGGAGGTGTCCCTGCCATGGCAGGGGGTGGAATGGGATGAGCTTTAAGGTCCCTTCCCACGCAAACCATTCTGTGATTCTGTGATTCCGTGATTCCTCCGCTGGCATTAATCGGGATGGCTCTGCCATCAGCCTCGGACAGCTGCCAGATGGGAACAGTGACAGTTTGTGTCCTCCTCGGAGCAAATCACAGCTTAATCCAGCCATGAGATGGTTTCAGACAGCCATCGTCTGAGCTGGGTGATACATCAGTGCCTGTGCACATTTACCTCTAAAGAAAGCACAAACCAACATTCTTTCTTTAGTTTTTCACAAAACCCCCCCACAAAACTATTGAATTTCACTGACACAAATACTGAGTTCCACAGCTTTGTCCTCACTTGGAAAGACAGACGACAGCGTGGGTTTGTGATACAAGTAGTGAAATTTCTGTGGCTAAAATCTTTTCTTTTAAATTTCAGAAACAGGCAGAGAGAGATGCTGAGCTGGGCTTCTGTACCAGGTGATTTGTCCAAAGTGCAGCCCTTTCCCTCATAAGGAAACAGCCCAGCAGATCCCACTCTAGGAAGGTAAGATCAGTCTCCCCTGTCCAAATAAAGGGATTCTGCAGTTTAGATGCAGTGCAAATTCAGGTGGTAATGGGTTACTCTCCCTCCTCAGCCTTCCCTTGCTGCAATCTCCTGCTTTATCGATTCAATACCACATTTTTCTCCCTGGCCAGCAATATATTCTGCTTTAATACCACAAACTCCCAACATTTGTGTCCACTTCAGCGGCATTTTAAATACTCTGTCTTGTGCAATAACACCTCGTTTGTAGCACTCCTGTAACACTCCTGACATCAATGGCACATCTTTGTATCAGCGCTTAAAACACTTGCAATACAACACACTAACCTTTGAATGGTGGATGTTAACAAAGTACTACCACATTTATCAGAAATCCTGGGGATTAGAGAATACAGGGATTCAGTGAAGTGCAGCTCTAACACCGAGACTGCCCTTGGGTTGGTTTTCTTCTCTCCATTTGTGGTTTGGGACCCCAAGAGATACATTTAATTAAAAGTATCCTGAGGGTTATCCTCTGCTTTTCCCCCTGGACTGAAAACCCTGAAAATACTGGTGAGTGTTAATTAGGTTGGCAAGCAGTCGATTAAGCTAAATTGCCACTCTTGCTGTATCTCCTACTGCAGTCCTGTATCCCAGACATGGTGCCCTGTAGCTGAGGGGTGACACCTCCTACAGCAGAGCATTCCCAACTGTTATCAGAGGGCTTGGATGTCTCAGAGAAGCTCAATTTCAGTAAAAAACATCATGAGTCAGACCACCAAAACCAATGATTTTGGGTTTGCGTCTCCCCCCTTCTTTGGATCACGATTTCAAGCTCTTCTCTGAAATATTAAATGCTACATATATTTTTTTAAAGCCCTGTAAAACAAGGTTTTAAAAGTAAATTGCACGATTCCTACAGCTGACCCCAAATATGTGGAGACTCCTGTGAAACTGGGAGCATTAGTAAAGCTGTAACAGTCTGCATTTCATTTACAAGTATCCTGCTAAAAACAGACAGACAGCTCTTTCAATACACATTTTAGTCACCTAAAATCCTTTCTTAACTTCTCTCAAGACATTTTTGGTCAATCAAAGCTCTACCAGGAGCACGGAGCAAGCCAGAAGTCCGTAGGTTTTACCACAATCTTTTATTCAAAGTTTGGTTTCATTTGTCTCACCTGAAAGACAAATAGAATTAAACAGACATGCAACATTGCCTGTGAAAAATGAAGCAGTTGTCCTTTATAGTGCAAGAGTGTAAAGCTTGATTTATTTACACATTTTAAGGTGAACAGGAGAACGTTGTAGGCAGATCATTTTATACATTCAGCCAACACAGGAGCTGTGCTCCACGGAGTTAAGGTACACATAAAATACACACTGAGGATGTTTTAAGTGCTCTGGTGCATTGAGAAGCCACACAGGGTGGAGGCAGAAGATGTCAGTTGGCATTGGGTAAAGAAGCCAGGGATGAAGCCAAGGAGCTGCTCCTTCACCAAAGTGCTGGAACAGCTCCTGGTGCTGAGAAATCCTTCCCCTTTGGAGTCTGGGGGTGCTGTGCCACGTGCAGGGCCCTGCATCAGCCCTGCAGTGTTGACATTCACAGATCAGAGTGTGCTGTACAACAGTTAAGTCATTTTTCACCCTGGAACGTGGCACAGGGCTCCTCTCCTTCAAACCTTCCTGTGCTGCTCAGCTGTAAATATTTGCTGCAATTCCAGGCATGGCCATTGTCACCTCAGACTAAAAAATATTCCGTAAGAAGTTCAGTGTGAGGGTGCAAAACCATTCCTGTTTCAGCTTCTCTGGACTAGAAGGGAGGTCAGGAGTTTAATCCACTCCTGAAAGAGCCAGAAAGAGCACAGAAGTCCTACAGTCAAGTTTAAATAAGGTACTTGGTTTCTCTGGGCCCTGCTCATGCCTTTTCTTAGCCTGAAGAGCAAAAAATAACATTTTTTGGAAGACTGGGAGAAAAAGCAAGAAAGAGGGAAGTGCA
The DNA here is from genome assembly GCA_013397725.1 of Rhagologus leucostigma. Lineage (NCBI taxonomy): Eukaryota > Metazoa > Chordata > Aves > Passeriformes > Rhagologus > Rhagologus leucostigma. The sequence goes on from VZTD01002227.1 coordinate 463,285, forward strand.
TAAAATAAAAAAAAAACAAACAAAAACAACCCCATTTTAAGATTCCAGTGTTGAACAGCAGCAGCAAACAGAAGTGAGGTGCAGTCCCTCAGTCCTACCCCTACATCAGTCAGGAGCTGAGGCCCAAGGCCCAAGGCACACCCCAGGCTCCACTGCTGTGGCACAATAATCAAAAATATTGTGATTTATGTGCTGTAGAAACAGACACCACCTCCAGTGGAGGCCTTTGGCAGGAAGTTTCCAGAAGCAAACAAAGGGAGATTTCCCTGTCGCTGCAGGTAAAGGGAACTGTCAGTATTGAGTAGAATTATTTGAGCACACAGAGAGTGTGTAAATAAAACACGGTTATGTAAAGCTTTGGAGCAAGACTTGCCTTTAGAATCTTTGAAAAGAAAGGGCCAAATACACACACAATAGCACAAAAGCTCAGCTCGTGGCTGGGGGCAGGCTCACTCAGAGAAGGGCTGAGGGCTCTGTGCAGGGAGGAAGGTCAGGAATCAAGCTCAGGAGAACTGGGGAGTTTACAGCACAAACACCCCTGCACCAGGCCAGAGAGCAGCCTGCAAGGGAAGCACAGCCACATCAGAGCAGCTCTGTCCCCTGGCTGTGTCCATCTTTCAGGATGTCAGGGCCTGTGCTGAGGAGAAAAACCCAAACCAGGCATTTTTGGCTGCAAAGTCTGTGCTCCAGTCACCTGCTGGCTTTAAATCCTGCTGAGAACTGGGACAACTGCGCTGTTACACACAGGACCATCCTGACCTGGATGTCAGCACCCAAACATTTAGGCCCTTCAGATGAATTATTTTATAGCACATAATTAACCACAGAGAATACTGCCATGGAACAAGCGTGTGGGTCAGCACAGCTTGTTTTCAGGCTCTGTGTTCTGTGGCTGCAGAACCAATAGGTCAAAACAGGTTGATTAAATGGGAAGAGATAAGGAAAGGCAGCATTCCTGTCCCCTTCCCATTCAGCCTCCCTGCACTGCTTCATTTTGCATTGTTAATGAACAAAAGCTGCCCATAAATTCACCAACAATCGATGACCAGACCCAAAGGCAGTAAATCAGTGTCACTGCACCCCAGCAAGATGAATGCTCTGGCAGCATGAGCCCATTAACATCCTTATCTTGCTTAATCACAAATAAAGTATTGAGGGTGAAAGGAAAGCTGTTATTTCTTGAGGTTTCCTAAGCTCCAGTGCAGGGGATGCCACTGATAAGATCTGAATTGTGCCCAGCTGGTGAAGAAACCTGGGTACAGCCCCAGGGCACCTCCCCTGTGCAGAGGGGAAGGTTATTTTTCTAAGCTGCACAAAAATGCCAAAGCAATCCAAAGTATGCCCAGATTGAATCAGTCTACAGAGCTGGCAAAGCAAATATATGCAAAGGAACAGTTCTGTTGTCGTTTACAGCAGCAACAACCTGGAATAATCATGTACAAGTCAGGGGAGTTGTTGGGAATTTCTGGCAGTGGGAACAGAAACTGGCCGTGAGTCAATTTAACAAATAAAAATAAAAATAAATAAAGCAGAAAGACTGTTCCAAATCTAAGATAATCCCAAACCCCCCTGGTGTTAGAGGAATCACTTAAAAATACACAGAACACGAGCACTATTCCTTTCAAATAAAGTTCCAGAGTCCTGGAGACTCCACTGTGCAGACAGCCCAAGCCACACTGAGTACCTTAAAATCCAGTTTCACAGCAAAAAGCCCCAATTTTAGAGCAGCCAGTGCTACTGAAGTGCCAGGATAACTTGCATCTACCAGTAAATGTTGTACTTTGTCCTCCTCACTTGACAGTTCCCCATTCTCCCCCCCATGTCCATTCTCCCTCCGTATCAGCTCCTGGCCATCTCTTGGAAGCTGCAAAGATAAATATCAAAGTACACAAAGCTGCTTTATCCTCACAGGTCTCAGTGAGTGCTGGGCTGTGCAACTTCTCTCCTTAGGTCATCCACAGTAGTAGACAAGTTGTGTTTTTTTCATTTTTTTAAAAGAAAAAAAAAAAGGGGAAGACCCCAGCTTACACCACCTAAACTGAGCTTTTGAACTAAGGAACTTCAACACCTTTAAGTATTTGGGACCACTAAAGTTGGGAATCCTGCCTCAATCAGAAAGAAAATAAATAAATGTGATAATGAATTAAGACTTTGTCCAAAATTACATAAATTCCCCACCAGATACAGGCACATCCTTCTCATTTCTCCATGTCCTCATCCTTCACAGTGCTCCCTCTGCACCATTTAATCCAACTTGAAGCTCCTGCTCTGAAATCAGAAAACTGGCAAATCATCTTTGTTCTAAGCCATATAATCCAGTGGTGCTCTAAAAACAACCCCCATCCTCAGTGCTTATGTTCAACACCACAACAGTTGTACAGAAGTGCCCAAAATTTGTGGTTTGAAGGGATAAAGTGTTCACTCTCACCAGTTCTGCTGCTCTAAACACACAGCAAGTTCCAGTGTTGGTGCTTCAAAACAATTCCATTTATTGCCGTGTCAGGGGAGCTCTGTGGTCACACCAGGATTTAGAGCCTTCCTGGAAATCTGTCACAGTCCCTGTAAATGAAAGATTAAATCCTGCCCTCCTCTCTCTGTGAGCAGCTCCTGAAAACTTGTCTGGAGATAAAACCACTCCCAGCAGGGCTGAAAACTGCACAGTCACTTCTCTCCACAGCATCTCCTCCCTCATCAGTTCCACGGTGCTGCACTCCCCATTCCACACTCCCAGCCAGCAGAATTCCAAGCAGAACTGGGATTTGCTTCCTGCCGAGTGCTTTCAACTTCCCAGCTAGAAAGAGTTGTTTATTTTAACAATCAACCTGGAAAGTTCAGCTCGAGACGAGCTTGAAACTCTTATCAAGGTCGGCTTTACGCTTGCTTCTATTTGAACAGGTAAATAAATAAAGGTCAAACTCCTGGCGACTCAAATCAGTCCTTGAAGGTCACTCACTCCTTCTTGCTGTGCTCCAGCACCCTGTAGGGAGGGGCAGAGACTCCTTTGGATCCGTGCTGCTCCTGCACGATGGGCAGGGTGGCTGGAGTGTAGATTTCAGGCATGCTGTCGTTGTTCTCCAGGGCACCGTAGGAGAAGGAGGCTTTGAGGTCCGGCTGCACCGCAATCCCTTTGTCGTGCATGTTCTGCATGCCTGCAAGAGCAGGGGCACAGATTAGGGACAAAAGTACATTTTTCCTGCTCTCTGTTCAGGCAGGAAATGAGGAGTCTCTGAGGCTCCTCAGCTCCTCATGTGTTAAATCAAAGACAGGATGGGTTTGTGCTCAGCGCTGGAGCAGCTGATGGAGAAATAAGCTCCAAGTGAACGAGGGACGGCTCTCAGTTATTCATCGAGTGCTGCAGATCTTTCATACAGCTCACCAGAGAGCTTAGCTCTGCTTCCCAAAGGAAATTTCTACTCCTCTACCTCTTGGAACTTCTCAGCCGTCCCCAAAAATCAGTTCTTCCTGCTGGACCGAGCCCAATCCCAAGCACACGCTCAAACCAGTTCATATTCCCAGATAACAACTGCCTGATCCAGCCAGTACTGACCAGAGCCAAAGCCTGAGCCCTCCCTGTGCAGCCCAAGCCTTTCACACAGTGATGAAGCCCTGAATTTTTACTGTTACCTGGCATGGCATCCATTGAGATGTAGGGCTCGAAGGGGACAGGCTTCTTCCTATTCCTGGTGATCAGGAAGACTCCCAGGAATGCTGTGAGGCACCTGAGGGAGGAGACAAGATCGCTGAGATCCCTGACAAGGGAGAGCACAGGATATTCCATGTTGATCCACGCAGAATTCAGACCTGGAGTTCAAGCACTGCCAAGTCAGAATTCCAGGGCACTGTCTCAGCTGAGCCCCCTGGACCAGCACTGGAACACCCCCAGCAACCAGCACAACTTCACCTTTTCTCTATCAAAACACAGCGAAAAGTTTGCATGTTAATTAATTAATTAACCTTGACTAACTGCAGGGGAAAGGAAGCATATCAACATTTGGTTTTTCTTTGATGGAATTCCAGGATTTAGCAGCCTGACCATTGAAAGGCTCCCTGTAAACACACCAACAACCACGGAGCTGGATTTTTAAAGAGCAAGGTGCAGCTCAGAACAATGATCTCCCAATTGTTTGGGGTTTTTTTCTGTACTTATCTAAAAGCCATTTGAGAATTTCCCCTGATTATGGAGAGCTAATTACACCAAAACACTGAGTTACACAGGAAATGTTCTGCTGATCAGATCTGCACTGTGCCTTCTCCATGCCCTAAAAACTCCAGAAGTCAGTCACAGTTCAGGGAAAGTGCAAAATCTGAAATAAGGTTCCCCAGAGAGGGTTTCTTTGGGTTATTTTACAATTCTTCCAGGTTCATGAGCAGGCAGCTTGAAAACCAAGCCATATGCTCAGCACTCGAGCTGATCTCCAGGATTTAGTGATTAATTGTTGTGTAATTGTGCATTACTGAGGGTTACATTATTTCTTCCAGACACAACACTGAGCTCAAAGGGCCACTCTCTGCTGTGACAGAGAAAATGCTCTCAGCCTGTTCTCTACTCCAAGGCAGTTTGTCGCTCTAACAGAGAGATATTTCTAAAACAGATTTGTATTTTTTAAAATTGAGTCACATGAAGCAAGGAAACCTCTAGCACTTACCCCAGTGCAAACATACAAATGTGGAGAATATCTTCACCCATGAAATCCAGGTAAAAAGTTGCTCCTTGAAAAGGAAAGAATTCATTACATCTTCCCAATTCCACCTTCAGCACATCCCTCCAGAACCCACATCAGCCAGGATTCCTATTTTTACAGCCAGCACCTTTGTTTATTTAATGATCTTAAAATAGGTGTCCTGAATTCTATTTTAACACAAATTATTGACAAATCTTTTCCAGTTTCACTACCAAAATAGTTCTGCTGGTGTCACTAACAGACACGCAAGTGAACCTGTGCAGCATAAACAAGAGGGACTATTTTGGAATGATGAAACAAATTGGATTTAACTACAAAAAGACACAAACTCCTGACCCCAAACAACAACAAACAGCTCAGACCTCTAAGAGCAGTGTCCTTGGTGTCCTGGGTGGCAGCAGGACACACGTTCTGGCTCCCGCTCTTTACATTTTTAATGTAAAGAAAATAAAGTAAAAAAGAAATAAAGATAAAGATGAGAATAAAATAAATAAGCTGCTGAATCTGAGAGCAGCCTGTGTCTTGGGACATGACAGGAAATAAATACCAATTAAAGAGCAGGCCAGACTGATGACACTGAAGAGGAGCATTAAAAGGCTCTGTGTAATTTATGTATTTATTTATTGCCCTCTATACCTGGCAGGGCATTGCTATTTACACAGCACTGCCAGGCACATGCGTTTCTTGAGTGCTGGGTTTGGGGTTTTTTGTGTTTATTTTCCCCAGTTTTGCTCCTGTGTCTGAGGAGAACAAAACCTCTCAAAGGCTGTTCCTCAGGTCTGAGCCCCAGGGCTTGAAAATGCTCGTTTTTGTTCCTGCAGACAAAGCTTTTCCACGAGGGCAAGGGCTGAAATGGGAGAAGTCCAGAAAGAAAAGAGCCTGTAAAGCTGGGAGCTGCTCGCTCTAAATACAACACGAAGATTGTCAGGAAGAGATCCCAACACCTCTGAGCAGAGGACGCAAATTGGTCACACCTTTAAACAAAATCTAGGTAAGTTCAACAAGGAAACATTTTACCTGCACATCTAAGAACACACATGGAATGAGGAACAGTCTCAAACACAAATTCCCCTGCACTCCAAACAAAATGACAGCACTGAACAGGAAATTTTAACACAGTCTAATGAGATAATTCACATTTTTAGAAAGGAAAAAAAAACCAAACAAAGCCAGTGCAGATGAGAGATGACAAGAAAATGGAAGTCATCCTATTGCTGAGTAATCACCTTCTTCAGGAGGATTATTTTCCAAAATCTTTTGCCTATTTTTTAGCAAGGTTTGTGCATTTACCTGCTGAGATTGCTGCTGTGGTGGACAGGATGTAGCCAATGCTGGAGATCTGAGCTGAGTCATAGAGCTGGGAGGCTTGAGCTAAAAACCTGCAACACAACCACAGGCAACAGGGGCTGATTGGGAAGGATCCTTTTTTTGGCAACACCTTTCAAAAGTGATGCATAAATTTAAGGAAATTCATTCTTTTTCTCACTGAACAGCAGCAGCAGCAAGCCTTGGAATGAATAAAAAGGACAGAAGAGGGAGGTTTATGGCTGCACTGACTGCAGGCACTGAAATTACTGCCCCAACCTCAGGGCTAGAGTGTCTCTCATATTTTGAAAAGCCTTTTATCCCTGCTGCTACCAGCTTTTTATGTTATTGCAAGTACAAAGGGGAAAAAACCCTAAAAATAGACACATTATCAACAACACGGATCCTTCACTTTGATTTTAGCCACTGCACAGAGACGGCGTTTGACTGGCCACCATTTCAGTCCTAAAATTGTTTGGCAAACACTGGAGTGGTGGGATTAAAACCACCTGGCAGTGTCACTTTGTGGAAAAGCAAAGACCACCCAGGCTCCTGGGACAGGTCACCGAAAAGAACGGATAATTCTCCTAAATTTTAATAGGTATTTTTGTCACGGTAACAAACAGCTCCTGACCCAAACCCCACACAATTCCAGACAAAGAGAGGAGCTCTTACGTGGCCTGGTAGACGGCTGTGGCAATCATGCACACCAACATGATGTAGAAGATGGGCGAGTCCAGCTGCAGGGTTCCCTGGATGGACACCAGGATCATCCCAGCCACGGCCTTCACTGTCACCACGGTCATGGAACCTGGGGGGGTCACCACACTCAGCTGAGGCAGCTGCAGGAGGCTGCAAACAACCCCAACACCCACAAAAACCTGACCCTCCTCCTGCCAGGCCAGACAAGGGATGCAAACTGCCTGTTTTCCACCAGCCCTGCCTGTTTTATTCTCAACAAACCCACCACAGCAACCTCCAACAGATCACTGAAGCCTTCTCTATCAATGTCTACAGAGCTGGGAGCATTTACTGGTTTTCTAAGTGTTCAAAGAGTGTTGTGCCCACACACGATGGGAGGATAGAAATTTCTATTTGGTTTGGTTAATAAAGCCAAGGAAGTCTCCAAAACAAGAATCAGGAAGAGCTTTCCTTTCTCTTCCTTGAAAGTTGGGCCATTCAGATTTAAGGCAGTTGCTCTGTAATTCATGGAGCCCCTGAGGCACCACTGGAATCCAGCCGCAAACATCTCAAAAAACCAAAAAAGAGTAAAAGAAAAGACACTGCAGGAGCTGAAGGTGCATAAACAGCAAAAATTGAGGGCTGTGACACGGATTTCAGCATGGCAGACTTGCTGTTATTCATCCTTTTAAAAGTTTAATTGTTTACAGTTTCTATATTAAAAAAAATTATTAAATGTGTAAATCCAGAGTCACTGCAGGACCTCACTGAGGGATATCAGAATCATCAGGGCCTCAGTTTAACAGGGACAAGCTGGGGTGGCAGAGGATTCCTCATTTCTTTAAATGAGCAAATCTCCCCAGAGCCAAATGACTCCTGTAGGTCAAATCCCCTCTTTCACCCACTGCCTCAGCCCTCCTTACCCACTGAACGCCACTCTTTGTGTGCCCAGATTAAAATTAAGAACACCAATAAATAACCTGCACTTTCTGTGCTTGGCAGATTATTTGTCTGATGGGGAACAAGCCTTAATTGTTCAAAGCTCGTTTGCTAAGATCCTAAACATCAGCTTCAGGAACGTTTCTAGAGGAAATTAGTGCATTTCATGGCATGAATTAAATCAATATAATCCCCTGCATGCCATAGATGCCTCCATTTACTGTTTAAAGATCTTACAAGTCCATATCAACTTACCCAGCAAAGCCACCAGCAGAAGAATAATGACAATGTAGTTTGCATTCCTCTCCTTGTAAAAATACAGGAGCAGACAGAACGCAATGATCTCCACAAGCTACAAAAGAGAGAAATGAGAATATTTGAGATGCAGAGCACATGGGGTTGGCAGTAAATGAGGTTCTGAGCCAATCAAACATTAGAATAGGGCAAATCAAAGGGAAATGGGGATCCCACACAATTATAGACCAAATTCAGCATCATCTTAGACTCCAGTTAGAGGAGATACTCAGCAGATTCTTGCAGAACAGGAAGTATGGGGCACTTTAGGTGTTGGATTTATGGTAAAGCAGCAGATCAAATGGTCCTGCCTGAATATTCACAGCAGAGATCTCAGCCTGCTTTCTGCAGTGAGGTTCCCCAAGTGATCCCTGGGGCAATGGCCAAGATTATCTTCATTAAAACACAAATTTCATGGGATTTTCTATTAGAGATTCGTGGCTCCTGAGAAAGTCAGTGTGGCAAAAGCCCAGATTCAGGCACCAGTAAATTTTCAGTTAAAGATATTTAATCGTACAGAATTCAGAGAAACAAAAGGAGACTTCTCAGCTGTGCATGTGTCTGACACCTGGAAAAGCTGCCACAGGTTCAGGAGTGAACACAAGGAACACTGGTAGCAACCAGAAGGAAGAATAATGCTGGAAATCCAAGTCCCCTCCAGGAGAAAACCACCCCACCCTCCACGGCCCCCTCACCATGTACAGCAGGAACGGCCAGCTCACTAAATGCCTGGTGATGTTTTCTGCTGTCATCTTGTCGTGGCTGTTGGGTCCAAATGTCACCAGCAGGTAAGTGCCAACAATTGCCAGGCCACAGCCTACGAAGGACAGCACGTAGCGCCCTTGGGCAGGCACGGGAGGAGAGGACAGGGTTAGTGAGGCAGTGGGGATGCATGGGATTAATGAATTAATCCCACAGGACCATCAGTGACATGGTGGGTGTTCCTCTGGGGGATGATTGGGTGCCCTTCCTGTCCCACTTCCAAAATATTGCAGCCACCAGGGGCAGTGCGGGTGTGGGAGCTGAGATGAAAAGCTGCTACCGGGTGGCATCTGCTAAATAAATAAAGCTACAAGATCTGTGTCTGGGGCTGATCCTGCCCGGCACTGCCCACAGCCCTTTTCCCACCTCTGCAAACACCTCCACGTTTATGGAATTCGCTCATTCCTTTGTGCCTGTGCTGTTGCAGAATCCTTTGTGCCTGTGCTGCTGCTGAAGCTTCAGCCTGCTTCTAAATTCTGTGAGGTTCAGGGGATTTGGAAAAAAATATCCATTTGTAATAAACAGTTGATGAGATGACACATTTCTTCCAAGAGGTGCTAATGAGACCTTGCCATCCCTGTAATTATAATTCCTGAGGGGCCATGCTGTGTGTGATGAATTGTAAACATAATTCAAACAAAAAGAGGAAAAATGAAAGAAACTGTGGAACTTACTCAAAAATTCCTTGGGCTTCCATTTTTCTTTAATAAATATAATTCCTATGATTGCACTAGCTATGAAAAAAAAAAAAGAGAGAGAAACAATGAATTATGGAGTCAGGAATCTCCCAGTGGAACACACTCAGATTCTCTCCTCCTTACCCACAACAGACACTGCACTGAGGGGCACAATCAGTGAGAGAGGAGCAAAGGCGTAGGAGGAAAACACTCCCAGTTCTCCCAGCACCAGCAGGAACAATCCACTCCACCAGGTCTTGGTTTTGAAGTAGGCCCGGGGGTCTTTGGAGCCTGCCAGCCTGATGTGGCTGTATTTCTAGGCAAGCAAACAGAAACAGAGCATCTTTGTCATGTTTGGTGGTTTATTTCCATGCAGGATGAGTATTTGCTTCAGGACACTCACCTGGAGGTTCAGTGCAATGCTGCTGATGAGATGCCCAAAAATAGCCAGCAGTGCCCCAATCAAGTTCTCCTGCAAAAACCAAGGCAACACACAATCATTAATAATAATAAATTAAAATTAAATTTAGCCAAGGAATTCAGAGGGGTTTGCACACTCTGGAGGAGAGCAGGCTTTAAAAACCGTTCCTGAATCATTGGGATAGCTTGGGTTGGAAAGGACCTTCAAAGGTCATCTGGTCCAACACCCAGCTGTCAATAAAACCTGTTTATCTTCCTCCCTTCCTACTGATTCGGGGCAATTCAGATAAGTGCTGTGGCTGTGCTCCAGACCTGTGAACTCAGGTGGAAGATAAGCCTCAACAGCCACTTTCTCCAAGAGACTTCAATTAGTTTGCAGTTTCTCAGAGAGGAGGAAGATAAGGCTAAAAAACCCCACGCCATCACTCATTCTTCCCTTTGAAAAACTCCTTTATGAGGATTTTATTGCCCTGGAATTCGACAGAGAATGGATCAGGAACCTCTGCTTCACAACTATTGTGCTCTTCTCCACTTGTGACAGCTGCTGGTTCAGTCACTAATTCAGCCCATCTGATGAGGCAGCCAAATTATCACAGATTTTAGGCTGCTTTTTATATAAACCAGTTATTCCCAAAGTCACAGGAGACTGCTGACAGCTCCCAGCCAGCTCCCAACCTCTTCTGCACTGGCATTCCCAGCTCAGCAACAATTCTCACGCTCTAAAGATGGAATTTGAAATAAAAAAAGGATGTAAAGCAGGCTGAGTCACAAAGGAGATGTAGAGGAGTGAAGAGCCTGAGGCTAAGCCAGGCCACTGAACATTTGTGTGCTCCCAAAACTGTCTAAATCTCATTAAATGTCATTAGCACTGCTCCTTCAGTCCAGTCCTTACTTGGATTGGTTTGGGATAACCCAGCTCACATTCACATGTGAATATGAATAAATGTACTCATCTTGATTTTCTCAGACACAGAAGAACTTTCAGATTTCAAATTCTCAGCAGCAGAACAAAAATCTCTTTACCAGAATGCACAAAAATAAGATTTGCCCAAACAGCTTCACTCAAAACCACCTGAGAGAGGATCCCAGGACAGACAGAGAAGGTGGCAGGAGGATGTCACTGTGTGACCACAGTGCAGAGTTTTCTGGGCTGTGACAGCCTCAAGTCAACAGCATTTGGGTCAGCTTCCACAAGGACCCAGGACTGTGCTCTCAAAAGACTTTTGCCACTGAAAAAAAAAGTCCTTCTCACATGAGACTTTCTGAGCACCTTCAGAATCAGGGATTCAGAGGGAATTTATCTGTTCCCAGCTGGAGAACAAGGAGGAATTACAGCCCCACCCCAGCTGCAGCCTCTGCTGTGGGCTGACCCCCCTGAAATTCAAGCAGCTGAATGCACAGAGCAAACCAGAACCTCTGCTCTGTTACTGCTGCATGGCTTAGGCTGAAAAGGCACCTGTCAGAATTACTGCACCTGAACACCCTCACACATCCACACCTTGCACTGCCACTCCTTCCTGCAGTTCCTCTGCTCTGCAGACACAGCATTTCTCTCACTCTACACAGGATATGACACCCCACGGCCTCCAGGAATGGCTGAATACAAAGACAGAGCCCTTTCTGCAGAAAATAACCCCAAACCAGCACCATTATCAGCTTATTCCAGTCAGCAGGGCCTTCTGGGGATGGAAACTTCCACGCTGGGGTGGAAAGCTGACCTTGTAAGAGAAGGAGTCTGTGTGTGGCTGCACAGAAACCGCTGCTGTGGCCAACGGGAGCTGCTGAAGCTGCAGACTGGGGCTGTTGCCTCCTTCCATTTTGGGGTATTTTTTTGCTTTTCAGCCTCCTCGATGCTGGAACTTCTCTTTAAAGAAGAGACTTGGACCCTGCTGGAACCAACTTCTGGTACCGCTCCTTGCCATCCATCCTGTTCCCTTGGACAAGTTCAGGGAAGCACAAACAAGTTCTGCTGCTTCCCTTCCCCTGCCCTGTCTCAGGGTGGGCACCACGGGCAGGCAGGAGGGTGGATGAGCCACTATTTCCAGGCAGTCAGTGAAGCAGCAGGGTTATATTCCTTCAAGGTGAATCTAAGGGAAAAAAGAAATAAAACCCAAAGAATTAGATCAAATAAATCAGTGGTCCAAAACCTGCAGTGAAGGATAGGCCACAGAAACGCCCCTGGAATCAAACTCACAGCTGCACATAAAAAAGGAAAGCAGATTTTAAATGTCTTCTAAGAAAGCCTTGGACAGAAACTCACACAGACTTTGCTTTACAAGCTCTTGTGAACTGGCTGGGCCCCAGGGGTGACACATTCAGCTGGCATTTAACAGCATCACAAAGGCTCTCGAGTCCTCCAAACTCTGCTTTTCATTTCCCTCCTCCCTGAACCTCCAGTTTGTTCAGGACCAGCCCTCCGTGAGTCACCCGATCCCCACGTGCTGGGGATGACAGCGCTGCTCTCTCTGCAGCAGAGGTCAATCCGGGGGAATCCCTGCAGGCAGTCTGGAGCCCGGATTCCTCGGAGGGAAACTCGCTGGAGGTGTCTGGAAAGCACCACACGAGCTCCCTGCACCCCCAGAGAGCTCGGGGAGCAGCAGCCTCATCCCTGAGCTGCCGGGCTGTCCCAGCGTGGGGGCACAGCAGCCATGAAAGGGAAAACCACCCACTTGTGAGGGGATGGGGCAGCAAATCCGCCTCCCACCGTGAGCGAACCCTGCCCGGGCAGCGCAGAGCACCCGGACACCCCCGCGCCGGGACACGGGGTGTTCCTACCAAACCTTCCGGTGCACCGGTCCCTCCCCTGCTCTCCCGGGATCGGCCCCGCCGCTCACCGGCCCCGCCGCTGCCCCACGTCCGGCCCCGGCCCCCAACTCCGGCTCCCGGTCGAGCGCCGCGGTCGCTTCCTGGCGGCAACTCCGATTGGCCGGCAGCGCTGTCAATCAAGGGCCGGGCCCCAGGTGATAGCGAGGATTGGCTGCAGCGCCAGGGCGGGGCTCGGCCCAGCCTATGGGCGCAGGGCTCTGAGGGGCCGGGCGGAAGAAGCCGCATTCCGCCGCTCGGTTGGGGCGGGGCGGCCCCGCGGGCCTCTCCGGGGCGCTCCCCGGCCCAGGGCCGCAGGGACAGCGGCGGCCCCGCGCCTTTCCGCGGCGAGACCTCGCTTTGCCCCGGTGGGACCCGTCCCTCTCGCCCTCCCCGTGTGCGCGGCTCCCGGTGGCGCGAGCAGCAGCCAGATCCGCCTTAAGGCGCATGCGCGAAGCGCCTCGGCCGAGCCACCTTAAACCAGCCGCCGTGGCGCTGAGAGCTCGCCTGTGGTTGGGCGCCTGCCGCAGTGCTCAAAGTAAGAGGCGCGGTGATTGGAGGAGAGCTGAGGCGGCTGTTGTCTCGGAAACCGGGTGTTCGCGTTCCCGGTGCCGCCGAGGGTCGGGGATGCGCCGGCGGGAACGGGCAGGTGCCGGCAGCTACGGGTGGATACGGGCCGCACACCTCACCTGAGCGGGGGACCGGGGTGTCCCCGCTGCTCCCCCCGCTGCCTCAGCCGCCCAGGTACCCGCCGCTCCCAGCGTGCACCGCGCCGCCTCACCTGGGCGGGGCTGGGCCGTGTGGCGACTTCCGGTAGCGCCCTCCAGGGCCTCGCGTCTGGCTGTACCTGAGGCCTTACCTGCGGGCGCCACCTCAGGGCATCACCTCATCCCTCACCTGGGCTCCTGTCGCCCCCCGAGCGCCAGGTTCACTCAGTGGAGACAGCAAAGGCCGTGGCTGACCTGGGCCAGCTCTGGAGCCTCAGGTCTGCTACACGTTCAGAGCTGGGACTGAGCTTAGAGACAAAATCACGGCTCTACCTTGAGTCGTGACACTGGATGTGTGGTCTGGGAGGGGATCACTGCCTTTCCAGCTCAGAGATGCTGTGGAGCGTGAGTCTTCAGGCAGAAAAGCACCACTCAGTGCCATGTTACAAAAATAAACAGCACTTACCACAGTGAGTGCAGAGCTGAAGGGTGAAAACCTCAACCACATCAAGGTTTTTCACTCAAAGCACAGCCAGGGTTCGTTACTGGAGCAAATCAAGGGATATCTGGAACTATTTATAGCCACAGTGGGTTAAAGATGTTCCAGGTCCAAAATTCTCCTCCTGGGGCCAAACCAGCACAAGGGAATAAGAAATGCCATCAAATCATGGTGTGCTGCAGGGGAAAGTTTCCTGTTTGCTCCCTCGTGGCACTGGGGCGGATTCCTGGGTTTGTGTTTAAACTTTCCTGGTGCCAGTGCAGCTCTGTGGCTTGAGAGCTTGATTCGGTGAGCTATCAGTGTTTTTGTCAGTGACAGCTGAAGGGGTGCCCAGCACCTGCCCTCAGAGCTGCGGTTTGGAGAGGGTCAGAACCCCGTGATGGGGTTGTTCGAGTCCCTGACTCACTAAAGGAGGAGAATCTGCAAAAGGGATTTAACAGCACTGAGTCACATTCATCAGCAGCACTGCTTCCAAGGGGTTTTTTAAATAAAACAGGGAAATGAAATGCAGGAGTGACTGCTGATTTCCTGACTGGAATATTGCGTTAATGTTGGATTTGCTTTTATCTTTTACACATCCCATTTCAAATGAAAGCTGGTGTTGTGTTCACATGTTTCCTGGATCTCCATATTCAGTGTTGCTATCCTTGGCTGTTCCTTTTAGGCTTCAAGATTTCCTCCAGTCCTTATAAACACCACAGGAAAGTGATCTCAAACTGGGGGGAAAAAAGAGATTTAAGTCTCAGTCAAAGGGATTTCAGTAGGACCAAGTGAGTAACAAAAATGTTTGACGTTTATGGGAGGTTTTTTTTTTTGCCACTGATAATGATCCTGTTCTGTGACAAGAATAGCAACCGAGTTTAGATCAAGGTCATTAAATTAACTTTGTAATCACAGCTGATAACAGAACGAGAAATGGTAAAGCAATTATTAGTGGTTTAAGCCTGGAAATGACTCCAGGTACATCATCTCATTTGTGCCTCCTCCCCATCTCCCACCCACCCAGCTCCGGCCCTGTTTTTCCCAAGTTTTTGAGCCCTCCGGGACTCACACGTTGCAGTTCTTCAGGAGCACATTCAAAGCAATCGGTGGAGTTAATCCTTGTGCAGGGATACCACCGGGTGACCCCTCTCTCTGCCTTTTGCTGCCCTTCCCGCTGATCCCTGATTTTCAGGAATTACACCCTCCTTCCACCAGCAGAGGGAAGCAGAAAGATGCGTTAAACCCGCCGTGATTTCCCAGCCTGCTCCCGGCCGGGTTCCTTTTCAAGCCCAGCCAACACTCGCAGGTGCCAAGGGCCTCCTGGGCTTTCGGGATCCACCTTCCCAGCTGCTTCCTCAGCTGGGGGAAGGAGGATGCCCTTCCACAGCCTCCTGCTGTCTGGGGACTACGTGGTAACCCCAGAACTCCCAAAATTACGTACATGAAGGATTTCTGAAACTCAGTACCGGGTATGTAAAGCAGGTAAATCAAGGAAGCGTTTGGCATCTTCCTCTCTTTCTTCTGCTGCCTTTGGCATCTTCTCTTTCTTCTCCTTCCTTTGATCTCCTGCTCCTTGCTTGTCTCTCCCATCTCAGCGATATCAGGAGTGCATTATCTCAGGGTTGAATAACAGCAATCAAGGACGTAAAGGACAAAAAAAGATGAGGCAAAAATGATCAAGGCGGAGAAGTTGCTTAAATACTTTCTGTAGGCGCCATCAGTCTGCCTGGTCAGCTTCCAGCAGTGCCAGCTGACCTGATGCTGAGCTGTGACTAAAGGAGAGGAGGCAGAGTCTGCAGGGAGCTCCACAAAGCACTCCCTTCCCTTTGAGAATTTCCTGCTTGAAGGGCAGAGTGGGCAGGAGGCCAAACCACAAACTACACAAGGGCTTGGCTGCTTCTCTCGTAGGCTTCATCCCTGGAGAAGAGTTCCTGCAGCAGGTCAGGAGGGGAAGCACTGGACTCATCAAAACCAGACCTTTTGGGGGCTGCTGACTTGGTTTCCTCCACCTGAAGCACCTGGCTGTGTCCTCCTCAGCCATTCTGGAGCACATTCCTTGAGCAGAGTAGTCAGGGATAAACGCCAGGACGTGAAGTTACCCACTTGTAATTTAGGCAGTGGAAAGAGCTTATTTGCTTCTCACTGCCTGACCTAGAACACCCAACAGGTGACTTGACCCACTTGTGTCACTCTGCCAGTTCACCCCTGCCTGCACACATCCCTGCAGGAAGGACCCAGGCCACTGGGAGCTGTTCCTGACGGATTTACCTCGCAGCACGGTGCCCCTTGCATCACCCAAACACAATTCCAGGGACTCTGAGGGCACTTTGAGGCGTGCAGGAGCTAAATCTCCGAGGGTGTGGAGGTGCCTAATCTCCAATTACCCTCAGCAGCGCCGAGGTGATGACGGACGTGCCAAACCCAGAGCTGGATGCACGGGATGGGAGAAGGGCTCCGGAGCCGTTCCCCTGGCACGTGCTGTCCTGGAAGGTGCTAATCAGGAACGTGCTGCCCGAGCAGGAACTGCCCTTGGTGGGGCAGGGATTGCATCCAACCCTCCCAGGCTGGGCAGCAGCACCAGGGCAGAAGGAGCTTGCGGATGCAGTTTTTTATCAGCTGCTCTGGAAACCTGCTGCAATTTTAATAATCAGCTCCAGCAGAATTGGGCAGGTCCTGCTTCCCTCAGCACAACCCTCCTGGCCACGGAGCACGGGCTGGACAACCTCAAGCACATGGCAGGGCCACGTGGAGATGGACCCCGTGGCCAGGGCAGTGCAGGGTCTGTTCTGGTTCTGGTTCTGGTTCTGGTTCTGGTTGTTGACAAGGAATAGCTGGCTCAGGATCCCTGCTCTCTGTGGATGAGTCCTCAGACCACATCTTCAGAAATCTCCTGTAATTTTTGGAACAGCCCAAGCCAGAGCAGTTTTGCTGAAATTCACAGAGTTGCATCACACACCTCAAATTTTGGTCTGTCCTGAAGCGTTTTCCTACAAAGAAGAATAAGTGGAAAAGATGATTTGTGCTCAGCTGCTTGATAACTCGGGGCATTTTTACAGGACAGGTTCAATCCACCAGGACTGTGTGTGCACACGAGAACTGGGGACTGATTCCTTGGGATTTGATTCCTTGCAAAGCTCTCCCAGTTTTCATGGAGTGGCCCATATTTGGGATTTGTTATTTTTAGCACCATAGTAGCACCGTTCCACTTGTCCGTGCATGCAGCAGGGAACAGCTCAGCTGAGGGAGGAAAACAGAGCAGGAAGAGTTCCCCGTGATCTCACAATAAATCAGCACCTTCTGCAGCAGCCAGCACTGCCTGCCCACTCCCAGCCACTCTTCCCTTCAGTGTTTTGCAAGGCCAAGCAGAGCAGGAGCCTCCATGCCTCTCCCAGCCATTCCTGGTTGTTCCTTAAGGGGGTCGAGTCATTCCAGGGTTGCTGCTGCTGTGGCCAAGCACAGGTTCCATCTGGATGGTGTTTTTAATCAACCCTTTGCTCATCTGTTCTCCCTCTTTGAGCCTGGCATCTTCCCTGCTCCTTCTTGCTCCTGCCAAACACAGTTAAATCCCTTCATCCTCGTGTCTTTGTATGAGAAGAATAACGCCCCAACTTCATTTTCTCCTCTCAACTGCCCGTTGCCTTGTTCTTCAGTCCCAGGCCCTTCCCTGTCCTCTTTCCCTCCTGTGCCATTTCGGGGAGGGGGCGTCTGATCACTCTCAGAATCCAACTCTAAGTCATCAGAACAGGAACCAAGGCAGCTCCAGAATCTTTTCCATTGGTAACTGCCAGACAAGACAATTAATGAAGTTCACACAATGTTCTTAAAGATCAGGAACTTCAGCTCTTCCCATCCTACACACTGGAATAATTTCACATTTGTGTTAGTACAAAGCTGTTTCTTTTATCTTGTATGGTCCCAGACCTTCCAATTCCCATGGTTTTTTTCTTTCTGGGATTGGCAGAAGTAGGACACGAAGGGCATCCAGCCCTTCATGGGACCACATCTGAAAAGCTGGAGGGATCACGTACAACACAGGCAGGGCTGGATTTATTTGGCTCTATAAATAGAATCCTGCCCAGTCCTCTTTTTGAAAAGCCCAGGAAAAGAAGAGAGGCAGGAAAGGTGTGGTACTGCAAATAATGCATTCTGCCCACATGCTGAATTAATTAGGCCCAGCTCAGAAGTTCCAGGTGAGATTTTAGATGTGCTGTGGCTCCCAGTCTGTACAAATTGCCCCATGAACAGTAGAGAAATTTGATCTTCCTCATCCCCAGAAATACTCAGCTTTCCATGCAACTGGAGACTTCCATTAAAGGATTAAAATTTTGAAACTGTGAAGACACCTACCTCGATGCACAGTTAAAATTAAAGCACAAAATTCATGTGACTTGGAAAGCGATACGGGAAATACAATAATGCCATCGCTGGTGGTGCTGGAAGGGTGGGTTCAGTTCTGGCCACCCTAACTCTAAAAAAGGCACTGGCAAGTCACACCTGAGGGCACTGCTGGGCTCAGGGTCACACCTGAGGGCACTGCTGGGCTCGGGGGGTGCAGGGTCACACCTGAGGGCACTGCTGGGCTCAGGGGGTGCAGGGTCACACCTG
>VZTD01002227.1:482096-620416 GCA_013397725.1 Rhagologus leucostigma
CACACCTGAGGGCACTGCTGGGCTCGGGGGGTGCAGGGTCACACCTGAGGGCACTGCTGGGCAGCTGTGCCAGCTCTTCCAGCTCAGCACCTGCCTTCAGGTTCAGTTCCTCAAGTCCTGCTGATTCACCCTTGTGCAAGTCACTTAACTGTTCTGTGCCTGCTCCCCGGCCCTGCAGGGTGCCCAGGCTGCAGCAGGGTGTTGTAAGCCTTGATCCACAGGAATTCGGGGTGTTTTGAGATGTGGGAGCTGTTAACAGAACACCCAGTGTTATTACCCATTATCAGATGGTTTATAATAACATACACACATCTCCCGGCCTGCTTTGTCCCTTCTGTGGTGTCTTGCTGTAGCTGTGATTGCTTTGGGATGGTTTTGTTATTTCTAGAGAGAGTTTTTGAGTTTTCCCCGAATTTTGAGCCATTCCCCAGCGAGTTGTCCCCTCTCAGGCTGCTCCTAGAGCAGCCCCATCCCTGTGCTGAGGCAGAGCCTGCTGGCTCCAGAATATGTGATGACTTTGCAGAGCTGCTTAACACAGAGTGAAGACTCAACTTAATCAGCTTAATAAGCTGCCACTCATCAGCTGAGACATCTTAACTGGCTGCATGCACGTTCTTGAAGCAATTCATGCTTTTATAGTCACTTGATGCTGTTTAACCCTCAGCAAAGGTGTTTTCCCTCACAGTTTGGGTGTGCAGAGAGCACACGGAGAGGTCCCCGGGCTCAGCTGACACGGGACAATCCTGTTCACTCACACAACCCCTCTGCTGGGACTCTGAACTCTCCTGCAGTGACTCACTGAGCACCTGCCCCAGCGTGTTCTGTGTTGATTAAACTGGTTTGCAGGCCATAATTATTTTCTCTATCATGGTATAATGGCTCCGCATCGTATTAATTTTAACATTGTAAGAATTTGCTTCTGGGAACGGCCTTCTTGAATTAATCACTGACTCATGATTTACTGGGGGAGATAATATCTAACCTACAAGAGGCAGAACAGGAAACTATCTATTTAAAAGATGGCAGTGGCTGATAATTTATGACTGTAGACAAAGAGACATCTCAGAAGAAGAAGGTGGACAGATCCTGCAGTTTCATGGTCACTGCTCTCACTCAGCAAAAAGGAACTTTTGTGTAGTCACTAGAGGATCTGGTTTTGAGTGACAGATTAAAACTGAGGGGAAAAAAAAGTAGTGAGAAACCAGGAAAGTGTCCAAGCAGTCCTCAAAGCCATCCTCAGCTCTGGGACCAAACCCTGTGTTACAACAAAGGCAGTTCAACAGCTCAGCATTTCACCAGCTTGCCACAGGAAATATAAGGAAAAAAAAGACAGGGAAAAAGCAGCATCTTTTTGTGTTTGAATCTGTACCACAGAGGTTTTCTTGCTCCTCTCCTCTCCAGCTTGAACTGGACTCTCTCACATCACTGAGTGAGCCTTGCCCATCAGATGTTTCCTCTCCCTACAGCCCAACAGAAAAGTCAATCTGAGCAGTCAACAATAAAAGCTTTAAAACCCAGAGGATGTTCCAGGAGGTAAAGCTGCATCCTGGCAATCTGAAGAATTTTGTC
The DNA here is from genome assembly GCA_013397725.1 of Rhagologus leucostigma. Classification (NCBI taxonomy): domain Eukaryota; kingdom Metazoa; phylum Chordata; class Aves; order Passeriformes; genus Rhagologus; species Rhagologus leucostigma. The sequence goes on from VZTD01002227.1 coordinate 483,666, forward strand.
CCCATTTCACTGTGATCTAATTCTGTGATTTGGGGTAACTCGCGTAACCCTTGGCACCACAGATTTCTGACTGTAAGGACAGCAATTCTCACCTGGAATTCTGGGGCCCTGGACAAAATCAGACACACAGAGGTGATGGAGGATGCTGGACACAGCAGTCTCACACAGAGACATTTCCTGCCAGAGTTTCAGGTCCTGGGCAGTCACAGAGAGACCTTCCTACGCTTGGGAAGCTCTCCCAGCTTTTGGTCCGAGTGCTGCTGGCAGCTGTAACCTCTCACAGGGAGACAACTGGATTTGAAATGTGGGTTTGCCTTTGTTGGTCATCACCCACAGGTAAAGGCAATTCAAAGGCATCCCCAAGCCCTTTTTCCTTCTGAAACTCACCATTTCTGCAAGCAAAGCAATACCTCTTCTGCCCAGACAGTGTTTATGGCCCAAACCACAAGAGGATTTAATTTGGAAAAATTTGGGAAATGGCTTCCTCCATGTCCGTGAGCCTGGAGCTGGGAGGGAGGATGGTGCTGCTGACTTTGGCTCTGCTCCTCCACAGAGCACCTTCACACACAGATCCAGAGCTCCTTAGGACATATTGGATTGACGTGTCACAGGACCCTTCCATGAGCTCTGGGAAGGTCTCTTTGAACCTCTGCTGGGAGAACCATCCAGAAACCACCCTGGGAGTTTGGAGTAGCTGCAAGGAATCACCAGAACACCCCACAACAGTGGAAATGCCAGAGGCTTCAGGAGAAGCCACACTGGGTGCATAATGTACCGAGCTCCAGAAGATCTCCTGGCCCTTTGCCTGCTGAGGGTGAGACCTGGAGTGAGGGCACAGAGTTTATCTTCCAGCTGACACCAGCTGGGAGCTCTCCTGTTTGATTCCCTGAAATTGCTAATGGTGCTTTTGTTCCTGTGCTCAGGACTAAGCTCAGTGTTGCCTTATCAGTGTCCCTGGAAATCAGCTGTGCCCAGGACTCTTCCAATCCAGCAGCAGCTTCCCCACACGGCCCTGTCACACCGGTTCTTTCCCTTTCTCACATTCCCTGCTGGATGCACTCTCCTTCCTCAGTGCCTGGGCTGGTGTTTACATCCCTTTCCTGTTTGTCTTGTAGGCCATCCCAACATGGATCCCCTCACCAAGGTGTCTCCCAAGGGAATAACATCTTCCTTCCAGTCAAAGACCTCCCGCCTAACAAGGAACTATGGATTTACTACAGGTTTACTCCAGAGTCTGCAGCCTCAGCCACACAAACCTACCAGGGAAGCAAAGAAAACTCCTTCCAGCTGAGTGCAGCCTGGAAGACACCCCACTTCCATGGGATAGATGAAAATCCATCACAGGAGGGTGATCCCAGAGCGTCGCACTGTGTGCTGGTCCCAAGGGAACGGCTGTTGTCCCCAGGAAGTGGCTCTGAGGTGGCAGTGCCTGGAAGGGCAGGGTGGGTTGGGAACAGCCTGGAGCAGTGGATCAGGGGCCCTTTATCAGCTGATCTCCCTGACATTTACAAACAGTAATTAAACCCTGCAGCACCCCGGGATGTGGGGCCACTTCTTATCCCCATTGTATGCAGCAAGAAGCCGGAGCACACCTGACCCCGGAAAAGATTCCTCATATCCCAAGCAGAGGCTTCAGGCTGGGCTGGTTTTGTGCCTCAGCTCACCCCCAGAGGAACGCACTGAGGAGAAAGACCCAAATCTGGGGAGCCCTGGGCAGGAATGCTGAGGGACACCCATGGCTGTACAGTGTCCCAAGGAAGCTGATGGGTAAAACCAGGCCATTTCCTCAGCCCCTGCTGAGGCTGGGAATGAGAGCTGGAGGGAGGCTTGGAAAAGTGCTCCTCCAAGCCAGAACTGCCATTCCCAGGTATTCCATCCTGCCACCGTGTCAGAGGGATGAAAAGGCACGAACAGAAATTCCCTTCTCCCAAGCCCTCCTGCCCCTTGGGATCCTTCTGGGAAGACAAATAAATCCATCAGCAGATTGTTCAAGAACATTTATTGTCACCACGCAGTGACGTTGCCTGGCCTGAGATTAAGATCAACAATAAATTCCTGACCGTGGAAAAGAAAGAGCCCATGAGAAAGCCCAGGGCTCTCCTTACCCAACAGGGGTATCTTTACTACATCTCTCAGCAGCTGGATCTCCTAACAGGGGTTTGGGAAAAAGGAGGCTGGGAGGGAAGCAATGCCAGAAGGGATTTGATAAGGACAGAGGGCTGGAGGAAAGGGCAAATTAAATATGAGGAGGGAAGATCCCCAGCCTGTGTTATCAGAAACGCACAAACACTCCACACCCAGCTGCTGCGGTTAGAGCCTGCTCCCTCTGCTGTTCCAGGCAGTGGGAGAGAGCAGGAGGGACTCCCAGCTGGAGCCCTTTGGCACCACTGTCCTGGTTCCAGCAGTGTCTGGAGAGGGGAGCAGCCAGGTCTGTGCAAGGCTGGACCATGGCAAATCCATGTATTTTACAATAAACATCACAGGCTGTCCATAGCACCTCTGCTTCCCAAGGCACTTCATTTCCCAAAGATTTTGGCTTAGAAGGATTAAGCATGCACCTCCCCAGAAACCACAGCTTCTATTTCCAGATATAAACCCCCAACAAGTTCCTCAAATCTCTTTTTCTCCCAGCAGCCAGAAGTTCTGCTGGAATCTCTCTGCTGCAGCCATCCCAGCTGGTGAAGATCCTCCTCTGCCTGGGCTCTGTGACCTGGTGGATGCAGAGACAGAGCACAGACCACAGGAAGGGCCAGGTGAAAATGAGGATTGTTCTGGAGTGTTAGAGACAGCAAACCACAAATGGGGCTGAGCAGCCCCACTGCCCACCCAGGAAGGAAAATGGAGCAGGGAATGAGCAGAGCTCACCTGGGAACACCTGAGGACAGGCACCACTGCCGAGGGGCTCAGCTCAGTCTCAGGGCACGGGGGAGCCACGTGGGGACAGAAGGTTTGGGATGACACCACTTGTCCAAAACCTCCCAAGACCAGAGCACAGCATCTCCTGGCACACTTGGATGGTCTGATGTCACCCTGAGGGCCACACAGCAGCTCTGGAGTCCTCGCTACCAGCTCCTTGTCCAGCTTGGCTGGTTCATATTTTACAGTATTATTTTTAAAGGTAAGGTTGGAAAAATAAAAGCGTGTTTGCAGTGTAAAGGCCATTAAAGCATCACTGACTGTCAGGGCTTTGGACAAACAGGTTCTGTGAGTTCTGTGTGTGTGTAAAACTCACATCACGCTGGCTGTTGGTACAACACATTCCAGCTGCAGAATTCCTCTGTTTGATGGGAAGAGGGGAGCACTTGCAGGGGACAGGGTGGGGGCACAGAGCAGCGTCAGAACCCCCAGCACCCCTTTGCTCTGGCTTCACCACAGCCTTCCTGACCTAAAGCTGAGTGAAATGGGAGAAGAAACACATCCTGTGGCTTGCAATCAGGAAACGCCTGGGGAAGCAGGAGGAGGGACCCACCCTCAGGGAGGAATGGGTTAAACACAGCCCCCTGGCTGACAGGGACGGGCTACCAGTGCAGACCAGTGGGCAGCTGCCTGGCTGCTGTGGGACAGGAGCAGAGCTGGATGCTGCCCCTGGCACCAGCACTGGTAAGAGAGAGGCAGAGTCAGCCACAAACCCATCTCCTGGTGCAGTTCTTCCCTGCCTGGATGCCGAGCTCATCCCAGGGTGGAGGCAGAGCCGGGCTCATCCAGGGCGGAGCTGTGGGATCTCAGTGCCCGTTGGCTCATTGTTGCCAGGCACGAGTAACATGACTTTTTCTGTTAGTCACACTCATTTCTTGCCCTGTTTATTCCTTCTGAGATCCCCGAGTCCTTCTGGGAGCTTATGAAGGGCTGGGAGAGCAGACAGGAGCAGTTCCTGCTGTGATTCCCAGCGTTTGAACTCACCCAGCTGCAGATTTTGTCCCAGCCACAGCCACTGAGGGGACACCCTGCTGACACTGGTCTGTCCTGAGCCCTTGTGGCAGCACAAACGGGGAAATGGGCTTTTCTGGAGCCACAAGCAGCTCCTATCCCAGCCTGGCACCAAGGTGCCAGCTCCCAGCTCAGCTCCTGACTCAGCTGGGGTCCCCGGCCAGCAAATCCTGCCTGGCTCACTTAAAGGACACAGCCAGGCCAGCGTGGTCAGGCTGGGCATCAGGCCCGCAATGGCTACAAACTAACTAAAGAAATACCTTCTGCAGGTTGTGGAGAAATCCCCTTTTCATTTTCCTCAGTCTCTTATGGCAACTGGATTAGAAACCCTGCGATGCCACACTGGTGCACGAACGCACAGAGCTGTTCTGTGCTGTGCCCCAAAGAACAGGGCTAAGGGAGGCAAAATCACAGTTCAGTCAGTCAGGGGCTGACAGAGCAGCAGCTTTACCAAAGGCTGCTCGTTCAGCAGTTCATTCAGGGCTGCCTCAGAGCCAGGGGCTCAGCATTCCCGGGACTCCCAGTCAAAAGTACAGCCAAGACAGCCCTCAGCTCACTGAGGTGAAACCCAAGTCTGTGCACCCTGACTGTGAGCACTGAGCTCTGATTCTCTGGCCACTTTCCAGCTGATGATTCCAGGACATTCCCACAGGTCTGGGGGTTCTAGTGCCCATCTCACCCAGAAATTTAACGATATAAATCCAAGGCACTACCTGGGGAAATGAGTGAGAGAGCTGGGGGAGCCCTCAGCAGCTTTATTAAAGCTTTGCACACTTATAAACAGATGCAGGCAAGGTTTGATTTCCCTGACTTTAATGCTCTCCTCCCATGCCCAGCACAGCACCAGGGCACCTCCGGACACGGCGCGTGGGTGTCCCAACAAAAACACAGGATGCTGTTTTTCCCTTCACAGCCCTGCTGAGCCACACCACACACCGGGCTCCTCAGCTGCCTGCCTGATGATGCAAGGAGTGAATAAGCACGAATAAAGACACAGAAACTGGGTGTTGTTTGTAGAAGTGAGGAGCAGAGCCCTCCACCCAGCGCTGGGGATACCAGAGCTCTTGCACAACTCAGCTCTCAGCCTGCTGCTCCTCGTTTTTATGCATCTCTGTCTCTGTGGGCACTTTTTCACCAGGAGCACTCGGGAAGTTTTCCTTCCTCCCCAGCTGGGGGAGGAAGCAGCTCCCGGCCTGTGAGCAGCAGAGCTGGGATGCCACAGTGGGATTCCTGCATCAGGATTTCCCTCAGACTCTGCACACAATGAGCAGGCCTGTGCTGGCCTGCCAGGGCTGGCTCACCAGGAGTTAATTAGTGGTACTTGGTTCTAAGAATTGGAAGACGATCATTAGCTAAATTGGTTTGAAAGCTTCCAGTTTTGTAGATGTTGAGTAATTAAAACAACCAACGGGCTCCTCTGGGTTTTCACCTGAGAACTGCCGGTGCTGGAGGCTGGGGAGTCACCCTGGAGGAGAGTCTGTCCTGACCAGGGCAGGACTAAGGGAGAAGGGCAGGGGCAGATGCTGCTGGCTCAGGGACGGGCACTGGGGTCTGTCACACACCCTGTGCTCAGCACGAGCCCAGACACCCCCTCTGCCACCCCCCTGGCAGGCGCAGCCCCCGGAGCAGCTCAGGTGAGCGTTTCTGGCTGGAGTCAGCACAAAGCAGGGTCCGGGCAGCTCCCGGGGGAGGGAGCCCTTTGCAAAACACTCGCTGCTTTCACACGACCTTTGGTGCTCGGGGTGAAAATCGCCTTCATCGCTCCTATCTCAATCTTCAAAAGGAACTGGTGGGCTCCGGGCAAGGAGTCAGGAATGCTCTCACATATTTGGGAGCTCTGCTTTACGCAACCTCCCAGCAACTCGCCTTGGCTGGAAGGGATGAGCGATACTGAGCCAGTCAGCAAAACACCCACCTCGCCGGGCAGGGGTGGGGACTCTGCCCCGGCAGCGTTTCCCTGCACGCAGCAGGCACCGGGACTTCAACCCCGGCAAAGCCAAGACCCAAACCTGCACAGAAAAAGCTCCTGGGTCTCTGCTTCCATCCCACCCCCGGACAGGGGAGTCGTTCTTACAGTGCACTCGGAGCTGCAGCCAGCGTGGGTCTCACCCTGCAAAACCCAGGATGGGTTTGTGGGAGAGGGAACACCCTAAAATCCAGCAAAATTCGTCTTTTTTCTGCTGGGAACATAAAGTTACAACTGCGATGGCTTTTGCTGTTGTAAATTAGGAGCAGTGCTGCTGGAGTGACTGAGGCTCAGGTGGGTAACAGTGTCTATCTGGCAGGAACTTAACCCCAAGATCAGACTTTCAGAACAACTCACTGAAGGCTGAGAGGTCCCCAAAACCCCTCAACTCTGCATGCACACAACACCCCAGGACTGCCTGCAGCCCTCGCCGTCTGTCCTGCGCAGCAGAGCCAACTGTCCCCACTGCCAGGGCTCCCCCCGGGCAGTGGCAGAGGGACACCTCTGTCCCCACCTGAGCATCTTGTGCTTGTCACCCTGGCCGGGATGAGCCCTGGAGCCAGTCCTGCCACGGAGCTGTCCCAGAGCAGGGCCCGCACAGCCCCCTGGCACAGCAGGGGACAGGGGACCTGCAGCCTTCAGCTGGTGACACTGAGCGCTGCGGGATTCCTGGTGTGACTGGTTTTAACCGGAGCTGGAATTCTGCTGTAGGAGGGCTCAGAGAACCAACGCTGAATCAGAGCCACCCTGCTGAAGAAGGAGTTTTCGATCTGAAGGAGTGCTGGAGAGATCCCAAAGGCTGATAAGCCTTCCCCGTATCTGTGCTTCATCTTAGAGGCCATCCCCAAACAACACTGAAGTAATCCAAAACTCACCAAGCTGACACATTTCAGCATTTCCAAAGCCTCTTCCCCGTGTGAGCAGAGCTGCTCTTTCTTCCCCGCTCACAGGACTCAGCCGCATCTCTAACATGGGCAGGAAAGGCCGAGGATGAAGAAGAGGGAGGAGGAAGGGCCCTGGTTTTCACTGGTCAGAGGATTAATTAGAAAATACAGGGCTGCCCTTGGCATTTGATTGCCTACATGGGGAAGCAGCTTCAGGCAGTTTTAGCACAGAGTGGAAGGAGTTCGAATATTCCGTGTGGGACACAGAGAGAGGCAAAACTGCTTTTCTTTTTCACCTGCTTAAAATGTCCCCAGAGCCGTGTGACAGAATCCCTCCACCACAGGGCTGTGCCTGGAACTGCTCAGGGACCCCGGCCAGCGGTGCTGTCACACCTGGTGCCACAGCTGGACACGGGGGCTGCAGGTGGGACAGACCTTGGCCAAAACCATCCTCAAGTCCTTTTGGTGCCTCTGGGGTCACCTCCCTGCCCTGGCTCCTGGACAGCCCATGCCCACTCCGACTCCAGAGCTGGGGGAAATGATTCATTTTCAGTCCTTGAGCCTTTATTACTACGGAATATCCAAAACAACACAACCAACACAGTTACAAAAGGAGTTCACGGAGAAATGTGAAGCAGCCTGTGTTTGAAATGCTCTGTGTCACCATACTGAGTCCAGTATAAAACAATGCATATTTATAACATATAAAATACAAAAGGAACAACACAGAAATGTATAAACAAGGGTTGTGGAGGCCTCCGTGGTATTTACAGTCAGAGATGTGGCAGGGGAGGGTGTTCAACAGGCAGTGTCCATTCAGCAGGAGCTGTGAGTGCATCTGGGAGAGTCTCTGTGGAGAGAGGAGCTCAGAGCTGGGCTCAGCCCTGCTGGGAATGCTCTGGAGGGTCTGTGGGAGAGGCCAAGGCCTGGGCTGGCATCAGTCACTGCCAGGGCCACCAGCTCTGCTCTGTGCCCAGGCCTGGCAGTGTCACTTCGTGTGCCCAGCTCTGACACAGCAGCTCAGGCCCCGCGCCAGAAGGGAATAAAATAAAATAAAAAATAATAATAATAATAATAATAATACACTCAACAGAGCCAAGTTCCACGTTCACAGGATGATCTCACAGCAGTCTGTGGCCTGGCCCCGGGGCTGTGGGGGGTTCAAGTCAAGGCAACAAGAGGGGGCACCGGGCTGAGTTCTGTGGGGTCACACAGCTTGGAGAGAAGTCCCAGGAAGTGCTGCCTGCAGCTCTTTAGAGCTCCTTGAGGATGATCTGGAACTTGTTCTCTGCCTCCACCACGTCCAGGAGAAAGGCCATGTGGTTGCTGTAGTGCTGGATGATGTTGTTGTCCATGTTCACCAGGATCCTACAGAGACAAAGAACGGCTGGCTCAGATGCAGCACATTGAAAGCGGTTCACCTTCCCCAGTCTGAGGGGCTCAACCACCGTTAATCAATTAATTAATTAATTAATTAATTAATCAAAGCCATGGCACAACACAAGGGAAGATCCAGCCGAGCTGCAGATCATCATCTTCTCTGACCTGGAGTCAATTCCGTGGAGACAGGAGGAAAAGGAAACATTTCAATAAACCCCAGGCCCTGGTTCAGTGCCAGACAAGAGCCCCTCGCTACTGTAACGGGAACAGCGGGGCTTGGCATCGCCCCGGGGGCTCCCAGGAAGCGCTGTGAAACTGTAACTGCTTGCAGGACACAAAGAACAAATTCTCTCCCCCTGCAGGAAGCACATCCCCTCCAGGTTCCCGCCGGGGTCATTAATGGGGCAGGAGCGTTAATTGTGCAAAGCTCCTCAAGCCAGGATTAAAAGCAACAAGAAGAAAAGCGGAATATCTGACAAATCCAAGAGTTCAGCAGGCACAGCCACGGGCCCTGGTGTCCCCAGGGAACACCCTGGGGGGGTCAGGGCAGCCAGGGTGGGGTGCAGGGACCCGCACAGCCCCGGCACAGCTGCCCAGATTTCCCAGGTGGAGGTGGCAGCTCTGCCCTCGTGCTGGGCTCTTGTGGTGTGAGCTGTGCCCAGGGCTCAGGGCTGAGCTGCCTTTGCGGGGCACAGAACAGTCACCAGCACGGGAACTCTGTCATGGCACAGTCAGGAATTCAGGGGGACGCTGGGGCTCGGGCTCTGGCACTGTCCGGGGTCTGCCCGGTGAACTGGAATGTTTTTGGCTGCATCCCACCCCCAGCACCACCCCCAAGCCCTGGATCCCAGCTCTGGCCTCCAACAGGTGCCCCAAAGGGACTCTGTGGGTACCCAAAAGCTTCACCAGCAGAGCTGATCCCTTTATCTCCGGCTGTCGCAGAGCAGGAAGCCTGAGAAGTCACCTGTGCCTCTCGTGCCGTGCTCCCATCTGATTTCTCAACCACAAACCATCCCAGGGAGTCCTGATCAGGAATCTGAGCCCTGCATTGTTTCTCCAGACCAAACCTCAGCAAGATCCAAAATTGCTCATTATTGCTCCTGAGTCACCCTGGGACCGAGTTCATCTGCTGAGCTCATCCCCGTGGAAGGGCCATGGCTGGGGCAGGTCCTGCCCTGCTGGAGGCCAGGCAGCCCCACTGAGCCCCACTGGCTCCCAGCAGATGAAGATCTGCCCCTCAAGCTGTAATTACCAGGAGAAGATTGTTTAGGGTGGAGCAATAGGATAAAATTATTGAAAATTAAATCTAAGGGAGCGGGAAGCTGGGCCTGACCCTGCCACCAGCCACAGTGGAGAGATCTTCAATCTCCCCAGGCTTCAGGAGCAGCTGCTGGCATGGGGCACGTCCAGCCTTCATTAAACCAGGTGTCAAAATTATTTCTTTAATCTCATTTCCAGGCGTGGCCTTTCCTTTTCATGAGATGTCTCTCTGCTCCTGCACTTTGGGAAGAGCTGGAAGGACACCTGCCTGCTTTCCCTCCCAGTCATCACCAAACAACACTGGCTGCTTATCAGATCAAGGCATGAACAAAACCAAAGCCAGCCCAAGTCAGGGTGGCCTCTCCCCTGAAGCCACCGGTGCTGTCTTTTCCTTTGGGGAGAAAATTCCCATTTCTGGGGCTCATGGATGAGCAGCGTCTGACAGCACTGAGGGCCCTGAGCTCAGGACAGGTGGAAGAACTCCTGACAAATTCAGATACTCACTGTGGCCCATCCCTCGTCCTGAGCCAGGGACATTCCAGCACTTTTTGGAGAAGCAAACACTGATCCCTCTCTGATAAGTTCTCCATAACCTCAGGCTTTTAGGCTGAGACACAAAGGATCACCATTAAACTCCCCAAACAATTCCTCCTTCACCCAACTTCCTTTCCTTGGGAGACTTTACCCTCCAAACAAATATAATACGAACAAGCATTATCCCAAATCTTTAAAGCCCAGAAAGATCTGAGTTTTATATGCTCCAAATAGCAGAGCCTGACATGGCTCTACCTTTTATTATCTTGTTAAAATGCTCTTGGAGCCAATGGCAGGGGCTGGAGAGGACAGGTTTGGAGGCACAGCATAAAAGCAGATGAGAGATTAGCTTACCCTCTTTTGCACTTTTTGTAGACTTTATAAATGCTTTCTTCAGGAAGCCCATATTTTTCTGAAATCTGTGAGAGAAAACATGGCAAGTCTTTGTACTCGTAAAGTGAAATTCCCATGATAAAAACCAAAGATAACACCGAGCCCGGGTGTTCAGCAGCAAAGGATCCCCCACCAGTTTTACCCCAGAGAACAAAACCAGGAGGACCTGAACATTCTCCTGGTTAAGTTCAGTTTTGGTCTTAGGGTGGCAGGAGCTTTGTAGGTTTTTGCCAAGCATTTTCCATAAAGGTTTTTGACTCTCTGTGGTGAGGGAGGGAGAAGATGGCAAAGAATCCTCTGTGCTGACATTTTTCGAACTCACTATTTTTAAAAGTTTGTAAAACCAACAGAGCTTAAAGTGCAGCCATAAAGCCACCCCAAATCTGGGAGGTTTATTGTTTGTTTCCTTCCCAGCAGCCTCCAGAGAGAGCTGGGTCATCAGAGATGCTGCTGATAATCACGGCAGAAATATGTCCGTGTGCTCCTCAAACCCAGCCAGGGAATTCCAGCACGAGGCCGGGGTGGGGGTTCAGACCACACATCTCCAGCCTGGAGAATGGAAAAGGTGTTTGACAGTGGAAAATATGAATGTGCTGCCACAAGAGGAGACTTCCGTGAGGATCCGGACAGGGCAGGAGGTGTGATCCTCCCTCTGCAGCACCAGCACTGCCCATGCCAGGAGCTGCTGGGAGGACTCGGCTCCTGCTCCCACTTTCCATTCCCAAGGGAAAGCAGGCTAGGAGAGACGAGCAGCCCACACCCAGCTCCCTGTTCACCAACCCCATTCTCTTTTATCTGCAGTTTGTTCATTCCCCAGGGGTTTTGGGGACGCTTACAGCTGTCCTGAGGCCCTGGAGATCCGGGGTCTTCAACATGAGAGCATCAAACACCTCCTCCGACTCCCTGCGCACGTACAGCAGCACTGCAAGGGAACAGGGCAGCACCGGTCAGCACCTTCCCGCTGCTCCCAGAGCCACGTGGCCTCATGGAATTCAGGATCCAAGGTTAACTGAATCAAATGAGTTCCCATCCCAGGGGTTACCTCTCTGGGGATCTTCATCCTTGGTTTGCTTCGGAGGGATCGGGTCGAACTCGTCGGTGAAGGAGGCCCCGCTCCGCTTTAGGGGCAGCCTGGGCCGAGGGAACACAACACTCTCAGGGGGACAGAACAGGAAAAGCAAACAAAACAATTCCAGCTGCTGAACTTCTGACTGAACGACCAGTTACTCCAACGACCATCCAGCAAGTAATTATTGGTTTGTAATTACAGCAGCAGAGTTGTAACTTCCTGCCCAAAACACAAGGGCAGCTCCAGCAGCGCCCACAGAGGGTTTGGGGTCACACCGAACCCAAAAGCCTTCTGCACCCTCATGGCACTGCTTCCTCGCTGGTATCCCCAGACAGAGGGCTCAGGCTGGGGGAGATTCTGCTTTTCAAGTGTGATTCCACTTCACTCCGGTTTATTTTCCAGCCTCTGGGTATCTGAACCCTTCAGTGACAGTTGTGATCTTTTATTTTCCCTTTCAAACATTGTCTCCATGAGAACAACAGGACAATCAGGGAGCAGCTCACGTTGGAGTGACTCTGACTGGGACAGAAATGTGTCCGTGCTTCTGCAGCCCTTCCAGGACAAAGTGTAACTCCTGTTCTGGCTCTCAGGGCACCGGGGAGACACTGAGCTGTGTTATCCTGCCCCTGGGGGTACAAACAGCCCTGACATTCCCAAAGGAACAGAGCAGCGATGGGTGGGAAATAAACACTGCTGCATCCTCACCTGTTTGCAGAGTTGGGAACAGCAGGAGGGAGCACCTGGAATGCAAAGGAAATGGATCTGAGAGTTTGCACGGCACCACTGTGGGGGAGACAACTTGGGCACACTTTAAACATGATTTCCCTCCTCCTGCCCCATCAGTTTTCCCGCACAGTTAAACCCAAACATCTGTTTCTTAGGGTAAATGAAATTTGATATAAAGAACTTCTCCAGAGTCCCTGTTTTTGACAGTCTGAGAGTGGTTTCTGAGGCAGGGAATGCTGGGGAGCTCTGAAGGACACTGGACAGAGGACAGTGGGGGGATGTCCCACCCACCCAGGGACTGAGACGGTCACATTTTGCTGTAATTTATTTTCTACTGATATTTTTGCTACCACTGCAGCCCTCTGTGGGAGCTGCAGGTGTGTGAAGCACAGGAATACCTGGCAGCAAGGAGCCTGGACAGGTTCTCTCACCCATCACTGCTGCATGACGGGGCCACTCCTGACTTGGAGCTCACCTCATTCCCACAAAGAGCTGCGCTGTGGTTCGGCATTTTCCCGTACCACAAGTGCTGTGGGGGGAATGCTCAGCCCGGGAAGGACGGGGTGACAGGCTGGCTGTGTTTCGGGGGACTCACCGAGCCACACCTCTGCGGGTTGGAGAAGTGCACGTTGGGGATGAACAGCACCGGCTGCGTCTCCAGGTCGCTCTCCGGCCGCAGGAACGTGATCTCATTCCCTCTGAAGCCAGAGAGCAAACAGCCTTTCAGACCTACAGATGGAGAGTCCAGTTCATCTCAGCTCCCACGGCTCCGGGAGGGGGGAGCCCCTTCCCGAGGCTCCCAGCAGAAGCACTGGGAACAGGACAGGAGCCTGCAGCACCTCCAGGGCGGCCCAAGGGAGCCCAGAAGGATTCCCAAAGTTTGGCTGGTGTTCATAAAGGGCTTTGGGACACTGGGAAGGAGCCCAGCGAGGGCCTGAGTGCCAGGCTGCTTCCCAAGGGTGCTGAGGGCAGCAGGCCTGGGAACAGCCAGATCCATGGAAGTTAACGGACGGGGATTTCAGCGCGGAGCAGGGGACACACACAGGCACTGACCATTGTTGTTGGAGTCCAGGCATTTTCCTTTCCTTCGGAACTGTTTCCTTTCGTCATCCCTCATTTTCCTCTCTGCTCCCTGTGGGAAGATCCAGCAAAATTTAGGACATTGACAGTTCTGACACTGGCAAGAGAGGGCTCAGTGGCCACCCCTGGGATGTGATGCATTAAGGTGAAGGCAGCCTTAACTCAGAAATGGTCACCTCGGGGACCTTCTACAGCCCAGCCAGGACTCTCTGACACCCAGAAATTAGAAAAACAAGAATACGATTTGCTTTTAAAAATGAAACACGCAGACAAAAATAGCTGTGAGAAATTTTTCCATGGGAAGATATCTGAGATTGGGGAACAACCTCCAAGGAAATTCTCACTTCTTTGATATTTAACAACTTGTCAAAACCAGAGACAGTCAAAAACAGAGTTTATTGTGAGGCACCGTCACAGGTCTGGGCTGTTCCAGGCTCTCACAGCCTTTCTGGTTTTATTCCTGGGGCCTCTGACCAGTTGTTGTTTTTTAACTGGTGGGAAAGGAGTGCTGTACCTTGTCACAGAAGATCTTGATCTGGCACACAGCCCGATGCACCAGCTGGCTGCTGCCACTGCCACAGTCGTAGGTGTCGATCTGCAGGTTCAGGGGGACACCCTTCACTCCCTTCTGCGAGGAGAAGTCCGTGCTCAGGCAGTTCACCCCGATGAACACCTGCAAACAGGAGCAGGGATGGTTGGTGCTGGAAACCTCCTCCTCAGCCAGCAGTGGGAGCAGAGGGCAGGGACAAAAGCAGCTGCTGAGGCTCCTTCTGGCCCTCCCAGGGCCAGCCTGGCAGGGGAGCAGTTGGTTTCCCACCTGAGCCTCTCCCCCCACACCTATTCCAGCTCTTTAACTCAGCCTCTCCACTCCCAAAATCCTGCCTGGGGATGTTCTTGCTGATATTTCTGATCTTTCATTTGAACAAGGGACCTTCAGACAGCAAAGCCCTGCAGGGAGGGAGGAGGGCAAGGCTGCAGCCTCAGGAATTGCACAGCAGTGCTGCTGCTTAAATACATATTCATCACACACCGGGCTGGCTCTCTTATCACCAGGAGGGAGTTAGCTCCAGTGGGAACTCTGGAAGAAAAGCTGAGCACAGCCATAATCCAAACTGTATCTCCAAACTGCCACTTCATTGGTGTCACCTTGGAGTTCCCCTGAGGACCCTGGGGACAGATTTGCAGCTGGGGAAGCTCCCAGAGCTCCCTCAGCTGAGGATTTCAGCCCTGAAACCCAATGTCAGCTCGAGTCAGTTGCTAGGAAAGAAAACCACTTCACTGTGAGGTGAAGTTCAGTTGGAAGGAGAGAAATAACAGGTGCCATGGCCAACCCAAACACCCAAATACCTGACCCTTCCTGTTCCCAGCCCCTGACCCCTCCTGTCTCACTCCCAGCCCTCGCAGCTCTCTGAAGTCTCACCTCTGCCTGCCCCAGGCCAGTGCTTGAGCAGAGTTTCTGCTAAGAGTTAAATCCAGTTTTGCCGAGGTGCCCCCAGGGCTTGCCACATACCTGACATATTTCCATTTCTGACAGCTTTGCCTTGAAGATATTTGTTAACCTCTTGGCTTGTAAAAGACCCGGGTTGCCTTTGGGCTAGAGAAGGGCTTATTGAGATCCCAAAGCCAGGCAGGCTTTTCCCAAGCTTCAGAGACTTGGGGTATTTGTGCTTTTCCTTTTTTTCTTTGTTACTTCATCTGTTTCTCAATCCCCACTAGACACAAAGTGTTAGGGAGAGACTCTGGGGAGAGGCAGAAGAGACAACAGAGCTGCAAAGACCTTGCTGTAATAAACTTGACAGGTTTTAAGGTGAAAAGGGATCTTGAGACCTGCCTGGCTGCCTTCCACATCCCACAAGGCACAGAAGGGTGGTCAGTCATCAACCTGCCTGGGAAGGGGGCTCTTTGTTCCCTGAGCTGGGGGTTATTTAAACAGGCTGCAGGTACATGTGAGCAGAGCCCTGAACTGCTGCGAAAACCTTTCTTCAGAGTTATCCGTCAGCACTAAGAAAACATCCCTGAGCCAGTCTGGGCTGTACCCAGAGTGTTTATTAGCTCATGGCAGTGCTTAAACACACACTGAGGCACGGTGTCCTGCTGCTGTCCTGCCAGGCAAACACTGCCTGGGGCCGTGGCAGTGGCAGGGCTTCATCTGAAGCTCTCTGTGTCTCAGCTGAGCAGCGGGGCAGTGTCTGGGCTGTCAGGAAGGAGCTGCAGTTTTGCTGAGGACCATTCCCAACTCCCCTCCACGGGCAGTTTGTACCTTGGCTTCCTCGTGGATGTTCCACACGAAGGACAGGGCGTTGTAGGCCAACTCCTCGATGTTCTGCACCGTGTTGAAGTTCTCCTTGCAGTCGGCTGGAAGGCAGTGGAGGAGCAGTTCATACCGGGGCTGGAACCGGTGACATTCCCCAGGCCTCCCACCCCCAAATCCTGCCCCTGGCTGACTCCCAGGCCAGGAGAAGCCCTGGGACGCACTGAAGTGGAGGCAGAAGCTCCCCAGCCCCCCAGGCGTGGCGGCCCCTCGTACCCACGTCGATGACCCTCTGCTTGGCCGTGGGCTGCCGGGAGTGCCAGTGCTTCCAGAACTTCAGCTGCTCCGTGGGGATCTTCTCGTTGTCAAACACGATCATCACCACGCTCTGGGACACAGCCAGCACAGCCCAGCTCAGCACAGAGCAGGATCAGTGCCCTCCTCACCCCTCCATCCCGCACCGCCCTCAGGGCCACGTAAAACATGAAATTTTGTAGGTGGGGAAGGGATTGCCCCCTGAGGGGCGCAAGGGAAGGGATTTGGGCGCGGCCATTTGGCACATTCATCTCAGGGATGGCTCCGAGGCCTGGCCACACATCCCACGAGCGAGATGGGGACCCCGTCCCCGGCTCAGAGCTCTTCCCAGCAGGGCCCCCAGCCGGCCCTTTGTGCATCCCTGAGCTCCCGTGACAGGTTCCAGCTGCCACGGAGGCTCTGCAGTGCAGCAGAGGATTATCCTGTGGGACGGAATCCATCCCATCCATCACTCTAAGCCAACGTGAGCCACAAAGCCCTTTCTGCTCACGTTCAGCTCTGTTCCCAGTCCCAGGATGTCCCACTCCAGCGTGTGTCAGCAGAGCTGTCAGCCTGTCTCTGTCTCTTACCTTCACTTTATTTGAGGACAAGTGCAAACATTTGCTGTCTCCAGCCGTCCTCAGCGTGATGGGGTAGAACTGTCCTTTGTTGAGGTAGGCCATGGGAGAGTCCCCAGATTTGATGTGAATGGCTTTGGGTGACCCCAGAGTGTATTCAAAGTCACTTGTATGGAACAAAGAGAGAAGGATGAATAAGCACACGCTGCTGTTTCACTGCAAAAGCAAAACAGAGCCCCGGGAGCCTCCACCCCGCGGGTTACAGGCTCCAGTTTCTGCTCCATTCCCCACCTCACACACCCTGACACAGCACAGCACATTCTGATCCTCCCCAACACCCTGGGGAGCAGCACTGCACCAACAGCTTCATTCTACCCCTTGGTTTTGGCTTAAAAACGCCTGGATGTGACTGCAGCCAGCATTTTTGTGTGGATGGCAACAGAACCATTGCTCAACCAGCAGCCTAAAGCAAACCCCACAAAACCTGTGATGAGACTTTTACAACATCCCAAACTCAGGTTCCTGTCTCCAAATCCATACCCACAACTGGCTGAGCCAGGAAGACTCTCCCTTAATGGTCCTGTAGAAGAAGGACCCGCAGGACACCGACACCTGCTTGGTTATGCAGAACTGGACTGAGAAGCTCAGCTCGTGGGACTCTCAGTGTGGTGGGCAGCAACCTCAGTCTTTACAGAAAAGCTCTGCAGTGTCACACAGAGAAGGTGTCAGTGCTGGCAGGGAAACTCGAAAGAAGAGCCTGAATTCAGAAGCTCTCGGGCCTTCAGCAGCACCTGTGAGCGCTGAAACCATGAGGCCACAGCTGGTTTCTGCTGTGAGGAATCCATGCAAGCCACCACCTGTACAGGAGCCTTCACTCAGACCCTTCAAGTGCCCTGTTTAGTCACCAAGCCATCTCCTTCCTGCTCCACCTCCTGTGATGCCATCTCTGAAGATGGGCTTGGCAGCTCCTCTTATCTGGAGCCAGGAGAGCCAGAGAACTTCAGTGCACAAATAAACAGTGAGCAGGGAGCCTCTGGCTCGGGGAGACGCTGCTGTCTGTGTGAACATCCCCACGTCTGACAGCTGAGTCACCCGGTCAGCTGACTCAGGAGGCAAATAAAAAGTGGGAGGTGAAATAATGTTACCTGCTGGGAGGTTTGATGCGGTATCTGGAGCAGCAAAGCTCTGCCTGGCAGAGGGGTGGAAAGGAAGAAGAAAACCCTCTCATGTCTTAGGAATGAGAGGCAGTGGCACCCTCTAAAATCAAGGCTGACTAACAGTGCTAAGTGAGAACCTAAACCTTAGATTAGGGGAGGCTGATTATCACCCTCCTGCACTGCCAGCCTCCTTTTCTCTGTCATTTACCCCATTCCAAGTGGCCTGTGGGAAGATGGTGCAGCCACCTGGATCCCTCAGGGTGCCCCTGAGATGTGACAGCAGCTGGGCCTGGATTTACCCCACTCTGGGCACAGAACAATCCCTGCTTTGGGTCTGACAGCTCACGGGGCAGCAGCTCGCTCCGAAAACGCCGGG
This sequence comes from Rhagologus leucostigma, assembly GCA_013397725.1. Classification (NCBI taxonomy): domain Eukaryota; kingdom Metazoa; phylum Chordata; class Aves; order Passeriformes; genus Rhagologus; species Rhagologus leucostigma. The sequence continues at coordinate 501,541 of VZTD01002227.1, forward strand.
GAGACACAACTGGTCCCTCCAAAGCAAGGGATCTGTAATTTGCACTGGTCACTGCCAAGACTGGGAGAGGAAAGGGATGCAGCCTTTCCCCAGGAAAGAGACAGAGCCAAGAGCTCCCCGGAACCCCCAGCCCCTGGATTGCTGTTACCTCTTCGCTCCGTCCGTGGGGTAGCTCTCGGGGCAGGGTGGCTCTGGCTGGGGTTTGAGGATGTCACTGAAGAGCAGTGTCTGCACACCAGAGGAAACACAAGTCAGAACCAGAATCTCTCGTTGCTTTGTCCATCCCCCTCCTCCCAGGCACCACAGCAGATAAAACACGGACCCTCATTACTGCCAAAATCCACACAAACCCCCCGGAAATCCAACGGGAACAGCACCAAGCTTCCAACACAAAAGCAAAGCTCCCGAAGCCCCCAACCCCGAGCAGCCCCCAGGCTCTGACCTCCTGGGGGTCCTCCTTGAAGGTGCTGTCCGGCTGCCAGCGCTGCTGCGCCGGGGCCATGGGCAGGCTCTCGAACAGGGAGTTCAAGGAGCTGCTGTCGTACACGTCCCCCGGGGGCACCAGGAAGTTGTCTGGGGTGGCCTCCAGCTTGCTGGTGCCTGGAGGGAGCAGGGCTGGCTTGTGAGGAGCAGGGACACCTTCGAGACTGAGGCCGTTCTTCTTGGGAGGCTCGCAGAACTCCTGGGTCATGGAGACGTTTTCTGACAGGAGCTTCATGAGATGGGCCGAGCCATCGAAGGAGGGGATCTCGGGCTCGTAATCCATCCCGTGGCAGTGCCTGCTGGAGAGAGAGGTCCTGTCTCAGGGCAGGGCAGAGCGGGGCACCCCCAGCACGGTGTCACCGCCAGAAGTGCCTCGATGTGCTGCTGGCCTGGCTGCCGGGTGACCTTGAGTCAGCCCTGCACAGCTCCTGCTGGGCCCGGGACAGCTGACAGGCCCCTGGGGGATCTCCACCCACAGCTCCCAGCGCAGTCAGCAAGAGCCAGAGGTGCTCAGCAGATAAGGGATGATCACAGGGAGTCAGAGAATATGGTTTGGACGTGGTTTGGGGCTGCACACCCAGGGCCTGCATCCACTATTCCTTTATTTAGGCCATCACACACTCAGAGCAGCAGGGATGATAAGAAAGCTAACTGCTGTGTGGGCTGTCCATCATAAGTCTTTTTATGGCACATTGATGCTGAAAGTTGATTTTTTAATACCCTTTTTTTTTAAGGAAAAACAGTTCTTGTACAAATTCATGAACTCCAGCAGCTTAGGAAGCAAAAAGTAAAACCAGCTTAACTCAGTTTACTTCTGAAGGAGTGAAGTATCACTTGAGGTTTATTCTGTCAAGCGGTTAAAAACTGACAGTGCCAAAGTACACAGCATCCAGGAAGGGGAACTGAACTCACAGTGGCAAATGAGCCATTAATTTAATAGTTAATTATCTGAAAACCTCAAGGGACAAATGGGAGTCTCTGGAAGAGAATTCTGAGAGAGTGAAACAGAAACCCTCATCAGCCCAGGGAATGAAAGAGGATTTGGCCATTCCCTTCTTGCTGCCAGTGCTCAATCCTTTTGCAATTGTCACAAAATAGGAAATAAAGACAATTTCTTCAGCTGCTGCAAATCAGCACAAGCCCTGCGAGCACAGCCAGACAGATGCCCAGGTCTGTAAATGGGTGTAGCTCCATTTGTACCTGCTTGGGACCCGGCCTAAAGAATTTTAATGTGTGTCTCAGGGTTAATGAGCTGCACTGTTGCTGGTAATAACACCGTGCTTTGATGTCTATTTTCTGCAAGCTCAGAGCCCTGTCCTGCATTTCAGCAGCTGCAGGAGAGCGAGGCAGCCCCAGAGAGCAGGAACTGAAGCCAACCTCTTTCCCAGTTCATTGCGTGCCATCATCCCAGCTGGGAGAATCCTCTTCTCCTTCGGGACCTAGGACAAGGCAGAGCAAAGAGTTTGTTTATTGTGAGATTTTATGAATGGAAAACAGAGCAGAATTAGCCCTGTCCGTGGGCAAGTGAAGCCTCCCAGATAAAACCCTGCGTGAGCAACAGACAGCAGAGCTGGGCTCTCCCCTGGGCTGCCGCTGGGTTCCCAAATAACCTTGGGCAAACCACAGCAGCTTGTTCTGGGCAGCACCTTCCAAGCACCCGAGTGAGTGGGACCATCATTCCTATTGCTTCCGATCGGGGATAAATCAGATCCACGTTTCTCGGAGCTCCATCCTACAGCAGCACTGGGAGAGTAAAGCTGGGGGGGTCTGCAAGGCTGTTCCAGCCCTCAAAGCACTGCTGTTCCTTACGGGTTAAAAACCCAGGCTCAAGGCACCTGGGTTCAGTTTTTCCACACGTCCTGGATTCCCTCGAAATGCTGGTTTGTGCCTCAGTTTACCGCTGGGGATACCGGCGGCACCGTGTGGTGTTGGGAGGGCGTCGGATAAACAACTCCGGGGCTCAGCAGATGGGGGAGCTCAGTAGAGGGGTCCCCCCTCAGGTGCTGCATGTTTTACACATATCCTGCAGCTGATTTGCCCCTGTCCCAGCCCCAGCCCAGGGGCACCCACCATGTAGTAGTCGTAGAGGAGGCTGAGGGCGGCCACGCTGTCGTCGTCCCCGTTCACCCTCATCATGGCCTTGGTGGCTGCAGTCAGGGGGTTCTCCAGGTAGGTTTTCCAGGCTTCATCTTCGCTGGTGTAGGGGAATTTCTGGAAGTTCATGGTGTCATTCTTCATCAGACGCACGGATCTGAAACTGAGCCGCACAGGGGAAGCCGGGAATGAGGGAGGAGCATTTCCCACAGATTTCCACGAACATGGGAAGGGCTTCCCAAAGGCTCTGTGGAGTGGAGGAGGGATGTTCTCCTGGTCCTGAACTCCCAGAGCTTTTGGGATCACCACCTCTGCTGCTGTAGCTGGGTACGAAATGAGGCCAGAGCCTCTCCAGGCGCAGCTGCAGCTCTGCTCCCTCTCCTGCCCCGGGAGGCAAAACCCCATCAGCTGCTCCTTCCTCCTCCAGTCACATCCTGCGCTGTCACAGGGGTGCTGGGCAGTAAAAAGGGATCAGGAAACAATTTTCACTTGGATGTGGAGCTCCAGGCCAGCACAGCCCCAATCAGACACGGTCACTCAGTGCCCAGATGAAACCAAACCTCATCATTTTCCTTTGCTGCAGTTCACGGTTTTGAAATTTAGTTCCAATCCAAATTACTTTTCCCCAATAATTTGCAGATGATTTTACTCAGAGGGAAGCAGACAGGCCGATCACAACCCCCTCCCTTCCACTAAAAAATTCCTGGCTGAGGTGAGGCTCGTGGGACTACGTGAGAAGGAACACACCAAAATAATGCCCTGCCTGTCCTCTCTTCTGGCACTTTCTCCAGGTCTCTCCATCTTATGTTAATAAACTGTCAGACACTTAATTACCCAAACATTGGTCATCTTTCCTTTTCCTCCAGCAAACTCTGCCAGCAGCCAGCCCAGCAGAGCCTCCCTGCGTTCCCTGGGCGCTCCGTGCTCAGGGGTTGGAATCCTGGAATCGTTCGGGTTGGAAAAGACCCCAAGGATCATCGAGTCCAGCCTTCGACCGAATCCCACCACGTCCGCTAAACCACACAGGCTGAGCCAGTGGCCCTGCTGCTGTCACACCTTCCTGTCACCTGCACGTGGTGTCACCACCACAGCTCACACCATCCACCACAAAATAACATAAACATTTTTGTCCGTGGACAAGAATTCCTTTTTCCTCAAAGTGGAAACATCCAGAAAGGGCAAGACTGGGTTTTATTGGCAGAAAAGGTTTGAAAAATTTCTTTACATCTCCCAAGTTGCCAAGAGCTGATGAGTTAAACCATGACATCACCTGCTGATGTTTTTTCACGGAAAGGCAAAGAAAATCTACAGGAATTACAGCAATGAATGCAACAATTTAATGGCATTTTTATAAGGAATATGTTGCTTTCATCAAGCCACTCTCCATGTGTTTATAATAAGTCCTGGTCTAGACTTTTCAGTGAATCATTCAGAGAACAATAATTCCTCTTGGAAGGAACCTGGCATCCCTGAAACTCCCCATGGCTGCTCTGTCACTGGGCACTGCCACCCTGCACCACGCAGGGACAGCTTTGGGATGCTCCTGGATCAGACTCCAGAGCTCTCCTTGGCTCAGATTCCTGCTCTGGTGCCTTCCCTGCCTAACAATACAAATCACAGCACAGAATTAGTTTGCAGCTTGGGAATTACAGCTGATTTTTTCCATGAGGCCACCAAGGGCTGCCTCCGCTGTCCTTGTCACCTTTTCCTTGAGGAATACTTTGCTTTTCCCTCCACACCTGAGCTGCACACGCCGTGCCAGCCCTGCTGGTGGCCTGAGGCTCCCAGTTCCCGCTGCTTTCTGTGCCCACGTGGCAGCGGAGCTGGGGCTGGCACAAGCTCCCGTGGCAGCCCAGGATAACGGGGACGCCGAGCCCGCTCCTCTTCCCCCTCGCCCCAGCCCCGGTTTCACCCCGCGCCTGAAACTCCAGCAGGTGCTTGGGGAGTTTCGTTGTCTTTAGCGTTTCTCACGCAGCCCTTTCTCCCTCCCTCCCTGTCAGGGCCGCTGCTGTCTCCGAGCAGGGCGATGGGAATGACTCAGATTTCAGCGCTGGGGCTGGGGCTGTTCAGTCCTGCCTGGACAGGAATCCTCACCCGCTCTCAATCCCATCTTCTCAAGGAAGAAGAGGCAGCAGCAGAGCTCGATCTCAGGGTGAGACTCGGCCCCCAGCGCTTGGAATCAGCAGAGAGAAACACACCGGGGCAGGATGGAGCAGCAAAGCATTCCGGAGCTTCGAAAAGCACAGATATTACGAGGAAAAATGCTTTGGAGCTTTATTCTCCCTCAACTAAAGCATTCCTTATGTGATTCCCTTCTGCCTCCCTGCCCCTCACCTCTGCCGGGAGAAACCATGGAAAAAGGCAGTGGGAAACCTGCCCTGCCCTCGGCCTGCCATAAAAAGCTTCAGGCAGGACCCTGAGGTGCTCAGAACCTGCAGAGGCCTTGAAAGTCGGAGCAGCTCCTCCATGCACTGGGAACTGCACTGGTCTCAGCGAGCCCGGGATTCACCCAGCTGAGGACTGGCACAAATGACAGGAATTGCACCTTTATTCCGCCTTGTTTCTGTTCCAGAGTCCACGGGATCCCTGGTAGGCACTGGATGTGTGACTGGAGCCACGTGCATCCCCTCAGAACCCACCCCGCGGGGGAGTGAGGGGACATCCACTGCGTTCACTCACCCGGAGAGGTCAGCCCTGCTCTGAGCCTATTGCAGAAGGTCACCAGGGCTACCCGGTATCTGAGGAGAGAGGGCGACCTGAGGAGATAAGCAGACGTGGTGACGTGTCTAAGGCACCTTTTTGACACCAGGACCTACAGGAAGCTGTCCGTCAGTCGGCTCCCACAGCGCTTCAGAGCGCACGGAGCCCATCAGCAACCCCTGTGAAGCACAGCTGCAGGAGAGAGACATCCAAATCCAGATCCAAACACGCCTGAACTTTACTTTCCTCGCTGCCTGTGATGCCCCCTCTTCACGTGGCCGGGCCACGTTTGCCCGTTCCAAGCTCCCAGCTCTGTTTGGCAAAGCCAGAGCTCCTTTCCCGGGCCAGGGAAACACAAACCCCGGCCAGCAGCCTCCCCCGTGCGTGCACGCTCGGTGCTGGAGCCTCGGGCCGCGAGCAGAGCAGGACTCGGGGAAGGGAGCAGCCTGTTTGTTCCCAAACAGCTGGGAGCGCGACACAAGGTGACCCCAGCCCCTTTCCCGCTCCAGCCCAGCCCACCTCTGTTTCCCCGATTTCTCCTGGTGATGAATAAACACTCAGGGCTATGCTGGAACAGGAGAACGTGCCCAGAGGGTCTGGGTGGGAAAGAACCCTTGTACTCCCTCTGCCTTCGCTGGGTTTCCGTGTGAGGCTTTGCCGGCCTTTGAGCTTTGTGTTGCTGTCTTTGTTCTCTCGCCTGCAACGGGTTAAGCCTCCAACCTAAATATTGGCCATGCCAGATGCTGGTGGCTGCAGAGCAGCATCACACTGTCAAAGCAGCAGGAATTCAGAGCCACAGAACAGAGACCCTGGCCCGAGGAGCTCAGGGATGCCCCAGGCAGCTACTGTGGGGTTTCATCACTCTGGGTCTGGGCACTGCACTCTCCTCCCTCTTGAAATGTTCCCCAAAAACCTCTTGTCAGAAATCCAGGGAAGGATGAGCACTGCCCTGGAGAGGGCAAGGCCCACAGCTGCTTTCTGGGGCAGAGATTTTAGCCTGTAAACTCTTGTCGGGAAGAACAGCATCCCACAGAGCGGCCTCATTACCGAAGCCAAACCCCTCAGCTAAGCCCTGATTTTGTAATTTCTTTGCGGGTTCAATAAACAAGCACACCTGAAGACAAGGTGACAGCACAGCCAGCAGTGAGTGCATTGTCACCGGCCCACTCACACAGCCAGGCAAAAATCCAGAGACAGAACCAGGAAAAAAAAAACACAGAAAGAAACACAACAAACACAGGCTAATGATGAAAAACACTGCCCGGGTGCCAAGCACAACACGGTATCAATCCTCAGGCCCAGGAGACCAGAACCTATCTCATGGCCCCCTGACCTGCCCCACCTACGGGACTGGGATATTTTCCCTGGCAGCTGGGTGACAACGTGGCCTCTGTCACCGGGGTTGTGCAGGGGCACTTCAGCAGCACCCTCAGCCCGGGGTTAACTCAGCACAGCCACCTGAAGATTCCCAGCAAGGCTTCACCCCCAGGCAGCGCGGGAGCTTCTCTTTCCCCGGATTCCGCGGCCCGTGTGGCACAGGTGGGATCCAGGTCACCCATCCCACCCATCCCGGGCCCTGCGGGAATGTGCCACGGCTGGGAAGGGAAGAAAAGGCCACCATGAACGTCTTTGGGAAGTGGCTCCTGATCCCCAGAGGGGCTCAGCGGATGCCAGCTGGCGGAGCTCAGTGGTGAGTCCTCGGTGGGGTGGGGTGGGGCAGGGTGGGCACTGGATCCCCCACCCCGGCTCTCCAGCAGATCCAGCTGGAAAGCTCTGCAGGCTGAATCCCTGCTGGAGCCAGACAAACCTCCCAGGGGCAGGTGCTGCCTGGGGAACGTGCAGGGATTCCCCTTCTGGGGTCACCTACAGCTCTTTAGGACCAGAAACCCCAAAGCAGCTCAGTACCCGTCCTTTCTCACAGCAGCCGAACTCCTGCTTTTGGAGCTCTTCATTATCACAGCAGGACCCGAGGACAGGGACTGACACTAAAATGCCTCATCCTGGGCTGCTCAGCAAAGGTGAGAGAACAGAACCAGCTCTGAACCTCTGCTGTAAATCTCAGCAGCACTGGACTGGTTCCTGCCTCTGCAGCCTGGAGGGCTCCTGAGCCAACCCAGGCTGTGATGTGTGGGGGACACCGGCTGGGATTGTGCTTCACCCGATAACATCACCCTGGAGGGATCCACCCTCCCCATCCCATTGCACAAACGAGTCCTGCTCCAGTGCCTCCCCTGCCTAACAAAACAAATTACGGCACCGAAGTCGCTGCAGTTCAGGAATTACGGCTGATTTTTCCCAGAAGCAGTTTCTGATGTCAGATGGTTCCGTTTTGGGGTGTCCTGAGTTTCAGGGATATCTGATTCCAAAGGCAGACACAAAACCAGGACCTGAGCATCTGCTCCCACCCGGCACTTCTGAAATATTGCTGTAAACTTCACTGCCATTCCCATTTTCATTGTGGACAGATAAAGAACTTTATGTACAGTTACTCCTGGACACAAACCTTCACCTCACCAACACATCGCACTTTGCACTGAAGCTCCCACTCCTTCACCCACCAAAAGGAAGATCAGACAGGTAATTCTTGTATATTCACTAACTCCGAGAGCTGTAACTTCTAAATAAAATTAAATTTAAGAAATAAACCACAGTTTTACAAGACTTGGATTAAAAACCCACCAGTGGCAGCCATAACTGCAACAGAACTTGTTTCTTTTCCACTGCTCTTCAGGTAATGTGGTTTTTTAAAGCCAGGAATCAGCTATTATGGGTTATCTGTGCTGAGAACTGAGCCCAGTTTTGCTCACATTTCTCTGCTTCCCTCAGCAGGCCCTACCAGAGGCTGCTGCAGTGACACAATAGAGACGTCACACGTTGCTGAGGAAGCAGTGAGACAGCGAGAGCAGAGATCGGAGGTTTCAGCCTCTGAGTTCTGCGCTCAGGCTCAGGACAGCTGGGTCCCCCCAGTTCAGGCTGGGGTGTGCTGGTCTCTCCACAGCGCCTGAGTTCAGTCAGAGCTCACGCCTGGCACGGGGTTTGTGCCCGGCTGAGGGTGGGAGAGGTGGCTCCTGTTGCCCAAGAGGCTCCCGGAAGCTGTGCCAGGGCAGGACACTTGACAGGAGCCTCACATGGAGCAGCTGCTCCCTGCCCTGCCCCTGTTCCGTGCTCTGCCAGCAGCTCTCCCTCCCTCAGCTGCACCACGGACCCTGCAGAGCTGCTGAGGCACAGCCAGGTGGGCTCTCCCCCTGCGGTTTTCCCTCTCTCTTCCCATCCTGGAGGGACTTTTCACCTGGAACAATCTCAGCTGCCCGGCTCTCTACAAGGTGCCCTCTGCCCGTGCCCTCCACGTGCTGATTCAGTGTCCTGCGAGCGCAGGGCCCAGGGCAGCAGCCTTTTGCTTTGCTGTTCCATGTCAAAAACCAACCCCAGCATAACGTGCTTCAAACGATGTTTCTGCCAAACAAACCTGATTCACCCCATCGTGGGCACGGCCCTATAAATCCGGGCCTTTCTGCAGAGCTCGGGCTGCCGAGGAGGAGGGATGGCAAGAAACAAGAGGTGGACGGAGCAGGAGGCTCTGGGCCAGTGCCAGCTGCTCCGGCGCTCTCAGCACTCGTGGTGAGGAACACGCTGGGGGACAGGGACGGGATTTGGATCAGCCTCGGCCCCCCGTAATCAGAGCTACAGCCAGAACAGCACTGACAGCTAAAGGGACAAGAAATGAACCACCACAGAACCCCGGAGCGGTTTGGGTCGGAAGGGACCATCCAGTGCCACCCCTGCCATGGGTAGGGACACCTCCCACTGTCCCAGGCTGCTTCAAGCCTCTCCCAACCCGGCCTTGGACACTGCCAGGGATCCAGGGGCAGCCACAGCTTCTCTGGGCACCCTGTGCCAGGGCCTCCCCACCCTCACAGGGAGGAATTCCTTCCCGATATCCCATCTAAGCCTACTCTCTTCACCATTTCTTATCTTCCAAGCCTTGGAAACTTGGCTGTGAGCAATGGAATATAATCAAATGTTCGGTGATGGGTTCCACTGATTTACATTTTTCAGCTGTTGCCTTTTTCCTCCTTGAGCGCACACAGTCCCAGGCTCCCTGTCCCTGCCGATCAGCTGATCCCAGGGGCTGGCAGGTGCAATCCAAGTACTCCTGCATTTTTGGATGAATACTTCACACTGATCAACAATTCAAACCCCAGCCGGAACAAAGCCAGAGCAGATCCTCCTCAGAGGAGCTGCCTTTATTCTGCAAATTTCCCTGGAATCATTCCCGTGGACCAATCAGCCGAAAATGTGACCCAAAGCATCAAAGCAGAGATACTGTGCAAATGTTGATTCACTCCAGCTTTGAGTCTGGAGTTTATTCAGAGAGCTTTTACTCCTTTGTTGGGAATTGCATAGCAGTTATTTGATTGTTGTTTCTTTAATTTACAAATCTCTCTGTCTCTTTACATAACTTAAAAAAAAATAAAAATCCGAGCCAGCCTCCCTCGCTCCAGCACGGTTATCCCTTGTGTGCTTTGCTGCCAGGATTTTATAAAAGGGCTTTAACTTTTCATTCACCAGGAGCATAACTCAAGTTTTAATAACACACCTTATGCATGACAAAAATTTGCTTCTGGCGATCATGGTTTCGACCACAAAACCACAACTGGGAGTAACTCCTGGTTAACTCCTTCCAGCCCACGCACGGCAGAGTTAGACACAGGTTCAGTTTAGAAGACTATGGAAATCAGCAGTTGGAATATTTTATAATAGGCAAAACATCTCCCTCTCCCATGCCACGCTCGTCCCTTCCCAGTCCTCTCCGGGAAATTAAAGCCCCGAAAGGAGAGGTGGGATTGTTCTCCCCGTCATTTCGGGAGACAGGAGCAGCCCGTGGGGATATCACAGCTCCTAAACATCAGCCACATCTGGGCAGATGTTCGCGGCTCAGGCTGGGGGCCGGGGGTGAGGAGCAGCGTGCGGGGCACCGACACCGCTCCGGAGCCTCCAGAGCTGCTCCCGGCGCCCGGAAAGCTCCACCCTGGCGATTATCCCGAAGTTCGCAGCTCCTTAGAGCCCCGTTGCTCTCTGAGGGGCTTTAGCAGCCTCTTCTCGGGTTCCTCCTCCCCGCTGACACCTTTTCCCCTCAGACTAAACCCAGGGCTGAACGCTTCCCTATTCCTTCGGCCCCGCGAAATTCCCAGCTCCCTAATCTCCTGTCGGGAGCCCTGAGGAGCTTTCGGCGAGGTGCTCCAAGCCCACTGTGATCCCAAATGCTCCCCCAGGCTCTGCCCGCCCCTGTCCCCTGCCCGGGCACGGGACGGGGCTGCCGCACGCTCCTCCCGAGGGAATTCCTTCCCCCAGTGAACCAAACCGGGCTTTGCAGAGACCTGCAGACGTGTCCTCCCAAAGGAACAACCGACGGCAAAACCCCGCACGGAGCCCTTCGCTTTCGGGGGTGACCAAACCCAGCCCCAGCCCGGATCTGTGCTGGGCGCCGCAGCAGCCTCTGGAGCGGAGACGGGAATCCCAAAGCGGTGCTGCTCCCTCGGCTCCCCTCCCACGGGAAGGCTCGGGGTTAACAGCCCGTTAGCGAGGGCAGTCAGGCAGCCGTGTAATTCCCCGGCCCGTAATTAGCGATAAATCCATCAATCGCACCCTCGCTCGCCCCGCGCTTTCCGAGAGCCGAACGCAGGCCCTCGCTCTCCAGCTTAAAAAGCATCAGCTGTAAATCACCCAAAAACTTCGGAAGGCGAAGATTTCAGCCACAGATTCTCCATCAATCCGAGCAGACTGATCCCACTATTTGCATGAAGTAATAATTACTGCTGCGCCTTTTCAGGGCTCTTAATTAGGAGGAGATGGGCTGACACAGCAGCTCTGTCAGGCTTGTAAACACACACGGGCGTGCGGTTTTCTCCCAAAAAGCACCTTCCAAGCACCAGATCTCTACGTATATATTTTTTATACATATATATATATTTCTTGATTAATATTTTTACACGCAAATCCTCCGTGCAGGGTTCTAGTCCGGGTTGACATTTAGCACTGATGGACAGCAGCACTCACCAGCTTTATTCACTATTCCTGCAGCCTCCCCTACACCCTGTCACGCCAGTCTGACACTTGTTTGCTTTTATTTCAGAGGTGCGAGGCGCGAGGTGCTGTGCTGATACCATCAGCATCCAAAAGGCCAAAATATTTCAGAGATGTCAAAATTAGAAACGAGAGTTATACAGGATCAATAGGTGTTAAAAGCTCTTTCTCATTTAAAAAATTTAATTCTTTGATAGGGTCATAGTGTGAATCCATTTACTTTAAAAAAAATAAATAAACAAAAGACAAAACTCAAAACAAACAAAGAAGCCAAAGAAAGAAAAAAAACCTCCACCCAAACAAACAAACAACAAAAAAAGGGAAAAACCCATAAAAACCCCAAACAAAAACAACAAAAAAGAACACCACGCAACAATCCCCACCCCTAGAAACTAGAGACTGGTAAATACTTTGGAAGTTATTTTCTCAAATAAATAGATATAAAAAAAATCAACCAGATTCCTGTAGCTCCTGTTTTGTTGGACAGAGGCAGAGCAGACTCGCCTCTAGACAGAAACCCCATGCGTCAGTTCTAGGCTGGGGATAAAAAAAGTAACCAGGATCGTGATTTTTACCAACTCCCAAGCAAAAAGGAGTGATCCCTAAGAAGCGATTCCTCCCCAGAGCAGCACCACCTCAGGCAGGGACAAGAAAAATCAGGAAAACGCTCCCATCCCGTTCTTTACTCCCCTTACCAACAGCTGGACGGGCAGAGGAGCCACCCAGGAATCTCACCCAGCCCCGCCAGCGAGAAAAGCGGAGAGGAAAGGGAAAAAAAAAAACCAACAAAACAAAACGAACCCCAAAAACCTTCCACTTACTCCAGTTCATTGGACATATCTCCGCCGTGTCCGAAGGCGGCCAGCCCGGCTGAGCGCTGTGGCGGGCGCTGCTCACACAGACATGGCCCGCGAGGTGTTTGATTTATGGCGAGCGGCGCGGCCGGGCGCGCTCGGGCGGGGCGGCCGCGCGGGGATTGGCTGCCGGCACAGGTGCCCTGGGACAGGTACACCCAGACAGGTGCAGCCTAACCCCGTCCCTGCCGGGAACGGCCCGCGGCAGGCGCAGGGTAAAAGGGGGCGGGATCGGGGGTGATGAGTTGCAGCGCGGCCGGATGCGTTCCGCCGCCCGCGATGCCGAGGAGATGTGGTTTTTTGGGGAGTTGGGGGGGGTCTTTCGCTGTTTCTTTATGTATAAATACACCGGCAAAATAGGTGTATTTGTAGAGGAATGAATGAGGGAAGGAGGAGGTTTCCTCTCGTTCCGCCGTGGTGATTGTACTGACAGGAGAACCGTTCCTTGCTTTTCCTCGCCTTCTCTCAGCCGCTCGCTCCAGAGACGTGAGGGGGCTTTTTAACCTCTCTTAAAAAACGAACTTTAACCCCCCCTAACTTTAGGTGCCGAGTAATTCCATAAATATCCTGGCTCAGGGAACCCTCGCACTACTCTGGATCTGTCAGGAGCAGGGCTGTGGGATAACCTTTCTCTGCTGAGCGTTATTCCAGCGGGAACTTTGGGAATGGGCTGCGGGAATACCACCCAGGCAACACCTGTGCGGCAGCTCACCTGCGGACGGGGAAAAGGTTTGTGCAATAGAACAAAACTCATCAGGGATTCAAGCCCTCTTGCTGGATGGTTTCTGTCATCCGTGTTGCAATGAGGAGGCAGAGGATGGGCTCAGCAGTGACTCACGGTGACTGGATTTGGAAGGCAGGAGAGGATTTTGCCAGGCAAGTTGATACAAGCCTTAAAACAAAGGGAAAAAGAAAGGCTTCCACCCCTCGTTCTCACCCCCCACCGTGTCTCACTCGCTCCTGCCGGCCCCGCTCAGCTCCTGCCCCGCTGCTGAGCACGGCTCTGGAGGTGTCACAGCTTTTGGAGGTGTCACCCAGAGCTGAGCGTGGCTCTCCCTGGGGACACAGGGGCTCCCGGCCCAGCGGGGCGGGCAGGAGTCGTGTCCACACAGGCACATGTGAGCACAGAGCTCCTTAATTTGGGTACAACACCCTCAAACACCTCCCTGGCCGCTGGCTGGGAGGAGGAATGACCATGGGGTATCTGCTGATAAGAACGTGCTGGGCTGGGCTCTGCCCGAGCCCTCCACTCGGCTGTGGGAATCCTGCCTGCCAAGGATCCAGGGGCTGGGCAAAGGCTGCTCCTGGGAGGGAAAACCAAAGGTCTGGAGCAATGCAAACTCCTCTGGGGATTGCTGGAGAGCACCAGGAGCAGGGGACAGCAACAGCCGAAAAGCGAGCTGGAAGAACCCATGGAGAACCAGGGAGCGGTTTGGGTTGGAAGGGACCTTAAAGATCACCCAGTCCCAGCCCCCTGCCCTGGGCAGGGACGTGTCCTATTAAGCCAAGGAAAGCACTAATCTGAGGCAGTTGTGGCAGCAGCTGATCAATGCTCTGATTGTATCTCCAAATTAATGAAGCCTTGCCCAGTTCACGGTGCCGCAGTGGCAGCTCTGAGTCCTTGTCCTTTACCCCATCCAGGCACAGAGGATTTCACCGGCTCTGGGTATCGCCGAGCCGCACCATCCCCTCGGGGGATTTCCGAGTTCCTTCCAACCTTGCAGTGAGACTTTACAGGCTCCAGCAACAGAAGTGAAGGAGGAGAAAACACTGCCAGAGCCAGAGAGTGCAGGGCAGGGACAGCGCCCTGACCTCAGCGGGGAAAGGAGAAAGACAAAGAAAGGAGAGGGAGAAATGTGTCTGGCAGAGCTGAGCAGGGCCAGGTTTTGTCTCAGTGAAAGGCGTCCTGTGCCACCTCTGGATTTGGTTCAGCTTTTCAGGCTTGGCCCTTGGCAGAGCAGCAGGGACGGTGCTGTCTGCTCGCCCAGGACGGGGCACGGGAGAAGAACGAACCCTCCAGACCCTTCTCCTCTGCTGGCAAAGCCTCGGTGCCACTCCTGGAAGGAGGCTCGAGACAGCCCAGCCCTCACACAGCCTGCCTGTGATGTGTCGCTGGGCCCTGCTGCCTCCAACAGCTCCTGCCAGACAGGGCCGTCCCCGTCCTGCCTCTTCCGTCCTCTTGGGCACCTTTTGTGTCTTTTTTGTGATAATGTGACTTTTGTGGCGCCTCGGAGGCCTCCAGGCCTGGACGCCCAGACAATCCCTTTGACTGTGATTTCAGTATTTCTAATTATTATTTTCTCTCTTTTTTTTTTTTTCTCATTTACACTCCACCCTCCAAGAGTATCTGGTGAGGGGGTGGGATAGAAGAAAGAGACCAAGAGATACATTCTCTGTGAACAAAACCCTCCCACTTCCCTTCCACTCCCCTGTTAAATATACCCTGGAACAAAAGCCTTTTATGATGCTCTAAAAATAAAGCATGCAGCAGTCAAGACAAACTGCAAAGTTTAAAAGAGAGGGCCAAATTTTGCTCGCAGCTACACCCTCTCTAAGGCAACAGGGTTGCTCTTGTGTTTGGCTTGTTAAACCCTCTTTAAACATCCAGGGGCAGCCTGGGATTAGCTGCATTTCGTGAGGGACACATCAGCAGCTCCAGGATGGAGACAGCATCACCCAGAGGGTCTCCAGCCCTGCAGAGCCAGCCGGGGCTGCCCCTGGATGTTTAAATCATCCCAGGTGCAGCGTGGCCCCGTGTCCCTGACATCCCAATGTTCCTATTTCTCCCTCCGCCACCGATTTGCGGCGTGACCTCACCTAAGCCGTTCCACGCTCCCCGTTCCCAGCCTGGCTTCTCTGCTGCGTAACTTGTAAGGAACTTCAAAGCAAGAACTCTAATCCCTTTAGGATACACGGCTTTTCCCACTGACAGCTGTCAAACATCCTTCCCAGTTGTCCTGTGATGTGCCAGGAATTGCAGTTGCCTTTGACCAAAGGTTATTAAAACACTTCAGCAATTAATACGCAGCAAGAGGAAGCAGCCTGGAGCAGGCTAAAGTGAGCTGGGCCTGCTTCAGGTGCTTTTCCAGCAAAGAACACAACACACCTTGTGCCATGAAAACCTTTGATATCCAAACCGGATCATCTTTCCCACTGAGACACCCCGTGTCTCCCAGAGCCTCTTCCTTGGGAAGGCAGAACAAAAAGATGAAGCAAAACTTCCTTGGGCTGCAAGGCTCAGCCTGGCAGGGCTGCCCTTCCCTCTGGTTGTACAGCACAGGCACAGCAGAGCTCCACAAGTGCCTCTACAGCGTCAGGGGAATCACGAGGAAAAGGAAAAGGAGGATTTGGCATTCCGGAGAAATCAAGAAGGACAAACCCCTCGCACTGGCCCTTTCCCAGCAGTTTTCCAGCCTCCATCTGCAGGATTCCTGGGAATCCAGCTGGCTCCGCTGGATCCCAGTACCACTAAACAAC
This sequence comes from Rhagologus leucostigma, assembly GCA_013397725.1. Lineage (NCBI taxonomy): Eukaryota > Metazoa > Chordata > Aves > Passeriformes > Rhagologus > Rhagologus leucostigma. The sequence continues at coordinate 517,233 of VZTD01002227.1, forward strand.
GTGACCCGATGCTTAAATGTCTTTTTAATAGAGCCAGGCCAGTTTGTTATTATCTGTTGTAGCCCAGGGGGCTATAGGAAAATTCCTGTTGTCCTCAGCGAGTTCTACCAGTTCTCACACAGCAACGAGTTTGGGTTGCAAACAACTGACCCAGCTCGGGGACGGTGGGGCAGGCAGCTCCAGTTAAACAAACAAACATGACCCCCCGGCCCAGCCACCTTCTCCTGCTGGAAGAAGCTTCACTTTTCCTCTGCCTTCTCTGCCCTGAGCTCATCCCGTGCTCTCCCTGGAGCTGACCTGACACCTGGCAATCCAAACCCAGCAGGAAAGTGGGAAGTGGCCGTCCCAGGTCAGTCTGTCAGGGGAGGGAGCCGGCTGGAGATGTCACAAGGACGTTCCCCATTCCAGCCGGGTTTGCTGCCCAGGCTTCCCGTGATGTTCAGCTCCAAATATGCACAGGGAAGGAGCCAGGGGAAGGTTTCACAGGGGAGAACTGTCTTTTCTACCAAGGATTTCGGCCTGGCTCCAAGGAAACTTTGTTTTCTAACCCCAGAACCCACCGGGGATCACATGCCCAGCTCACGGGGCTTGCCTCCCACCGGCTGCCTCACACCTGCAACTCCAAACACAAAAGCACATTTCCTCCTGGAAAAAACCAGGAGTTGGATTGCCCCCAGTGATCCCCGTGCCAGGAGCAGGAGGCGCTGTCAGCGATGCCAGCAGCACCAGGAAGGGCTCAGGGCTGGGCCCACACTCCCCTCAGTGCTGCCATTCCTCCCCGAGAGAAACTTCCAAACACGAAAACAGTTTTGAAAATGGACCAGATGCAAAACATCAGGGATTGCTCCCAACCATTTCCCCCACTGCTGCAGCCTGATCAAAGCTGCCTCCCCTCAGGAAGTTATCTGATGTCAGCCAGTGACGCTGCAGCAGAGATGAGTTTGGTCTCGGGTACCTCAGTTGACTCCTCTCCTCCTTAATCAGCCCTGGGTGAGCAGAGATATGGAAATGGCACTGGCAGAGGTGTCCTGGGCTGCTCAGAATAAATTACCCTTATCAGGAGCGTGGCAGATCCCAGCAGCACAGCTGGGCTCGTGTTCAAGCTCCAGATGAAGCACCCAGGGTTTGGATCCCCTCACCCAGCTGTGGATCCCAGCTAAATCTGAGCACAGCACAGAAATGGGATTTCATTCAGCAGATTCCTGAGTAATAAACAGAAAAAAGGAAATATTAATAGATATCAGTCCTCCCTGGACTATAATGACTGTGCTCAGGGAGCCTTGAGAGGCATCTTTCGGTGACAGCTCAGTTTCTGTTGGTAATTAGAAAAGCTCAGGCCAGAGATATTTATCTGTGAGCAACATCTGGAACTAATAACATCTCAGCCCTGCCAGCCTCCCCAGTTTCATCTCAAATCTGCTGATACTTGCTGTTATTAGTTTATTTAGTTGCCTCTTCAAGCCTGGCTTCCTGTAATCATCCCATCATGTGAAAGTGTTCCCTACACAAAAATCTCCGTCCTTCAGGATCGTTGCAAAACGCTTCAAACCCCAATTCCTACAGGCTCAGGAATGAGGAGACAGAAAGGAAAATAACTCCCTCACACACCCCACAAAGTGAAGCAATTTTAAAGCCAATCCTCCACCTAGCAAGGACCGGGCTTGTGGTTTCCAAGCAGGACCAGGGCTCAGGACGCATTAGTGCTGTGCTGGTCAGCACTGGACTCATCAAAGCACTGCAAATTTTAATTATTTCTCACTTCTGCTCTCCACTTGTCATTACTCATCTGAATCATTCATGGGATACTGGACCAGAGGATGTTTTGGGGTGGCCAGAATGGGCACACGGCAGAAGTCATCCTGCCTTTCTCTGCCTCAGCACTTTGCAGGAGCTGACTTTCCCACAACAGCTTGAGAAAACAGCTGTGGGACCTGATTATTTGTAGAGAAGAGGAAGAAGTCGGCTCCACAATCTCGATTTGACTCTAAAATTGTCCCTGGAATTGGGATCCCGAGCTTGGATCCCAGGCCTGGTTTGGAGACACCCCCTGCTCTGCAAGCATTCAAATGAAAAGGCAAAGGCAGAGGGAGGGGAGAGGCTGGGCAGGGGCTGGGGACAGCACCTGTGGGAACCGGAATCTCATTCCCAGTGAGAAAACCGGAAAGCCCAAAGGCCCTGCGTGAGTCAGAGCCGTCCTGGTACCGCTCAGGGAGCACAGCCCCAGCTCCTGGCCGAGCCCACGGGGGAGAAGCTCCAGCTCCTCGGAGTTCTCAGCTCTTCACAGGCACTGAGAGATTGGATTTCCCTCTGAAAACCCCGTGGGAACAGCCCAGTGCTGGTCCTGCTCCTTCCCCCCAGGGCCTCCAGCGTTGTCCCGCCGACCTGCAGCCAGCAGCCCCCCCAAACCACGCAGGGACAGCGTGTGGACGATGCAGCAAAGCCCAAGCAAAGCCAGCAGGGCTGAAGCCTCCTGTGAAAATTAACAGTTCTGGGCTGGAGAATGGGGAAACTTCAACTTTTGGGTTTTGTCTCCTGGTTCAAGGGAGCTGCTGCAGTGTGTCCCCTCTGTGTGACAGCACGAGGAGCCAGAGGCTCTGGCTGGGCCCGGCTCAGGGGAAGCTTTATCAGGGAGTGCCGGGGCCTTTGGAGCCAGTCCAGCCCCCCTCAGCTGCACAGCCCCTCCGTCCACACTGCAGGAGCATCCAGGCCTGCACGAGCTGTGATCCAGGCAATCCCAGCCCGGTATCCCAGCCCACACCCCTCAGTCGAATCTCCTGCTGGCACCTCCTCCCCAGAGCCCAAAAGCTGGAGGGAACCCGGGCTCTGCCCCGACGGCTCCTGCCAGAGCTGAAACTCCCCCAGCATCGTCTGTCCCAAACATCCTCCCTCCCAAACATCCTCCCCACGGCTCTGGAGGAGAGAAGGAGCCCCAGATACCCATCTGCTCCACCCTCTGGTAGTGGGCAAGCTCAGCTTCCTCGCTGGCACCTGTCTGTCATATTTGATAGCAAATAAAGGCCCACTTAATTCTGACTCACTCGACCTGCTGCTGTTGCTTCGCCTTCCTGGCCAGGCCAGAATCCAACATCTGCAGCGAAAAATCTTCCCATCTGAAATGAAACCTAAATCCAAATCCTATCAGCGCATCGCCTGCTCAGATAACAAATCTAACCAAAGCTTGTAGGAACTTATTGGATTGTTTTTGGATTGCCCAGCATGTAGGTCAAATGTACAAACCCAGGAGCCTTCCTGCACAGCAAATCCAGAAGGTAAATTCAGTTTTTTCAGCCTCTGCAGGGCTGGAATTTGCTTCTCGGGGCAGGTTGTTGTTGTGGGATTAAGAGAAAGTTCACGGCAAGGTACCAGTTATCCCGTGGAGTGGAAAAACAGCAGGTATTTTGCAACATTTCCAGAGATGCACCAAGAATGTCCTGGGTGGCAGGGAGCACATGGGAGCTGCTGGCCCTCGGGGCCTGGGGATTTTCCTTCCTCAGACAGAATGCCTGCTGCGAGAAGCGCATGCCTCTTACAAAACCAGCTGCTGCTTGGGCTGTGTTCAATCAATCAACCCTCTTTTACTCCACGATCCGAGAACCTGCCTCTCTTCCGCGCTGACGTGTTTTCCCCATGGTTCTGTGGCCCCCAAATCCCAGGCACTGATGGCCAGGCGGGACTCTCGAGAATGGAAAACCCCTGATTTATCTGCGTCAGTGATAGGCAGGGAGGGTAGAACCATGGAATATCCCGAGCTGGAAGGGATGAAGGATCATGGATTCCACCTCCTGGCCCTGCAAAAACCCCACCCTGGGCATCCCTGGCAGCGCTGCCCAAACGCTCCTGGAGCTCTGGCAGCCTCGGGGCCGTGCCCATTCCCTGGGGAGCCTGGGCAGTGCCCAGCACCTTCTGGGGGAAGAACCTTTCCCTAAAATCCAACCTAAACCTCCCCTGGCACAGCTCCAGCCGCTCCCTGGGTCCTGTCCCTGTCACAGAGATCGGAGCTGCCCTTCAGAAGCTGCGGAGTCTGAGGATCTGCTGCCATGGGCTGTCTGCAAGGCCCTGCAGTGAGGACCAGGAGCCCCAAACTCCGCTCACTCCGTGTCCCTGTGCCTGGGCTCTGCCTCCCAGCACCTCCGAGCCCGTTCCAGTCCCAGGCCTGTTCGGGCAGTCCCACACGGAGCCCTTGGACAGGAGCCACCCCCGGGGCTCTCATGGGATTCGCAGCCCTGACCCTACTGGGAGTAATTTCATGTGAGTCTTAGGAGAATTTGCCTACCCTGAGTGTCTCCTCACCCACGCAAACCACGGGGGGAGATGTGACTTATAGCAGTGCATTTTTACCCCGGTTTGAAACTAGATCAAACAAATTAGGCTGCACCAGCACAAACCGTGTCTCTGCTGCAGCAGGAACTGGTGCTCCTGGCCAAAACCCAAGCACAGCTGAGTCCTAAAAAGGCACAAAAGGAAGCTCCGATTTCACCTGAGCCTGGAGGATTTATGGCTTTGACAGTGAGACCTTTTCCTGTGAGCTCCTAGAGCCGCTTCAGGATTAATCGCTGCCAGTGAAACCAGCGCCTGCTGCTCTGATTTTCAGCAGAGAATGAAATCATTTTAGGATAAATCAGAAAAATCTAATGAGTCAGACCTAGGACAACACAACCACCTTCAGAGCTCAGTGGAGAGGCAAAGTTGAAGACTGGCTTCAGATGAAGGATGCCAGGTGGTTGCTGAAAGCCTTGCTGTACGAATTGAAACGTATTTTATCCATTCTTGAATAAAAGGTCAGAGAAATGAGACCTGAGGTTCCCACCTGGCCTGCCTGGGTCTCCATTTGGGTTCCTGCACCTGAAGGTGCTCAGGGGGCAGGAATGGGATGTTCCCTGCCTCAGGTCTGCACTACCTTTGCATCCCAGGGATGGGATTAATGGCATTACGCTTCCTAACCTTGCCCAGGACCAGCTTCCCTTGCTCCCGGCTACTCAATCCCATCCTGTGGGGTGCTCTTTGGGGAGCCCAGCCCTGAACCTTCAGCGGAGACAAGGCCAGACAGGGCAGTGCAGAGATTCTGAGTTGGGGATTGCCCTTTCCTTCCACACAAGGACAAACTGCCCCTGGCACCGCGGCAGCTGAGGGTGCTCAGAGACTCTCCCCCTTGACCCGAGCGTGACATCGGCTGAGACTGCTCCAGAGCCCATCCCTGCAGTATCTGATCCTCATCCCTGTGATCTCCTGCGTCCCAAGGACCCCGGGCAGCCCCCCGGGCTACCAGGAACCCAGCTGGAATTCCGGCCTGAGGGGAGGCTGTAAAAGGAACAATCCCGAGTGCCCCGAAAGGCAGATGTACCAATTAGAGAAACCTTGGGTGGCAGTTCCGAGCACGGTGCTTTTAATAACTGCAGGGATGTTGAGAAGCAAATAAATTACATGATGAAAGTCTAGCAGGCTGCAGAACCCAGATATGTAATAAGCAAGACTGGCACCAAGACTGAAATTTTGCCCCCTGGGCTTGGCATTTTGTCTGATTGCCTTTCCAGATGGGAAGGTATCCGGAGCTTCCGGTCCTGCTGACTGCTTGGCAGGAAAGGATTTCTCAACAACAGCCTGGAGAATCCTCCTGGGAAGGCTGGAACTAGAGAGCTCACTGGTGCTCAGGGAAGCACAGCCAGGTTTTCACCAGGAAAGAGGGACCAAGGTTTCTCTCCTGACTTTTGGATTTGAAGTGGACCTAAACCATATGGAAGCTTTAAACGGGATCAGTATTGGAAGGAGCCAGCTGGGCAAGGCTGAGTTCTTCCCGTTGCCAGCGCACAGATAAGGGCTCCAGGGCTCCAGGGGTCTGGATTGATCGATCTCCATCTCCTCTGATCCCATCAGGCGCCCCACACTTTCATGTGTTCTCTTCCCACCACTCCCACAGGCAGGGACACCTTCCACCGTCCCAGGCTGCTCCCAGCCCTGTCCAGCCTGGCCTTGGACACTGCCAGGGATCCGGGGGCAGCCACAGCTGCTCTGGGCACCCTGTGCCAGGGCCTGCCCACCCTCACAGGGACCAATTCCTTCCTAAAGGCAGTTTTAGTCCCACAGATCATCACAGCTTTCACCCAGGGCGGACCCTGCTTGGAACCAAACCCCCTTCCATGCACAGACCCCACACCAGACATCAGGACCAGCGCTGTTCCCGCTGCCCAGGAGCAAGGCCAGCTGGAAAACTTGTCCCTGCCCGGCCCGTCCGTGCCCGGGAAAGGAGGACAGCAGTGTCTGCACCCACTGGCAGAGCTGCCGTTCCCTCCCAGGCTGCTCCACATCCCAGCCGAGCCGCACACACTTATGGTCCGTGGCAATTACAGCTCCCGTTTCCAGGGCTGGACAAGGAAACCGGAGGAAGAGCTGCCCTGACCTTTCATTGTGTCAAGGAAATCGCTGCTTTGAGAGATGCTGACGCTCAGCCCGGCTCCGATTCACTTTTAATTCTCCTGCAGGAATAACACGGGGAGCTCGTAGCCATTGCACGGGGATTTGGGAGCGGCACCTGTTTGGGGAATAATCAGCCCAGCAGGAGGAAAGGTTTTCTCGGCTACTCCGGGAGTATTTACATTTTTGACCTCCTCTCAGCATGATAATGGTGCACTTTGTCAGTCCTGCGGGGTCCGTGAGTGGCTGGGCTGACTCCCGCTTGGCTCTATTATGATTTCTCAAAAGACCTCCCATAAGGGTTAAATGACCTCACATTAGCGCTAATTTGGGGCTAACGTTCCTATTCAGCACGTAACAAAGCCACGGGTGTTTACCCAAGTCCCATAAAGCGACAGGGACCACACACAACCCTCCGCACTCAGCCGGGACGCCGGCAAATCCCCAGCCCGGCCCTTTCCCGGCCAGAGGGGGATGGAAAAATCTTCATCCAGCCTGAATGAACACCCAGCAGAGAACCCGAGGCAGCTCCACTGCTGTCCCCAGCGGGAAGAGGCAGCGGCCACCCCTTCCTTCCCCTACCTGACCCAATTGCAACCCGCTGAGTCACAGAGCCACGAAACACTCGCTGCCTCATTCCTCAGCTGCTTTTCTGCTCCACGGGCTCCTTGTGAGAGTTGAACCGCGATTAATGTGATGTCAGTAAATCACCCCGCACAGCCAAGAAATTAAATGTCTCGCTGCCCCCGTGCCTGGGAAAGGCTCAGCGGAGGGAAAGCTGCGCCTTGCGCCCAAAGGAGTCGCCAGCCTCGGCCCCATCCCAGCTCCTGGCCGGGATTAGTGACAGCACGAAGTAGGGCAGGGTGGAAATAACAACAAACCTCGCCTGGTGTTCCCAAGCACCGAGACAGACGCGGATCTTTGCTCCACGGAATTGGGGCTGAACATCTGGCACAGATGTGGGAGAGACCCGGCAGCGCCAGGCTGGGTTTACTCCGAGCATCGCGGCTGGATGCTTTCCCCCCTTCCCGCTGCAATTAAAGAAGGTCAAGAAAAGCCAAATAAAGAGGGAGCACAAACATGTTATTGGCCGAGTGAGTAAACATTTCAGGCTCTTGTGCAATCGTTAATGACGGCGCGAGGCGTGTGTGAACTTCCTGTCACTGTCCTGCAGTTCATCCTCAATTCACCAAGGCAATTAGGCTGCCTTTTATGCAAGGGCAGAAATTCGCCGGGATTGATTTAACGAGGATAATTTCCTCTCTGGGGCTGCTGGAAATTAATCATCACTTCTCCGAGCTCCATCTGGAATTCACCCGTCAGCACCACGCGGGGCTCTGGCGGTGGCACCTTCCTGCTGCCTGCACTGGGGTTGGCTTTGTGCAGGTATTCCCCACGCTCAGAACGGGAAATATCCCAAATATGCAGCAAAGTCAACCATCCCAGCACAGCACACAGACAAGAAACCCAATTCTCTCCTTGCTCATACCGGTTTTCACTGAAGATGCAGTTTGATCACACTGACCCTAACCTGCGGCAAGTGCAAGCGGCAGAAGGAACTGGTGGAATATTTGAAAGAGAAATTAAACATACGCCTAAGCAGTTACATATCTAAGAAGCTGAATTTGCACATAAAAATGTCAATTTGTGCACGTAGATCGGGTAAGGAGACAGCAATTCCCTGGTTTTAGGGCTCCCTGCCCCACTGGGTGTCCAGCTGTGGGGTTTGGAGAGCTGAGAGCAGTGAATGTCTTTGAGAAAGGACTGAATTAGCTGGACTCCCAAAAAAACCCATCTCAAACTCAATAAAAATCTAAAAACGGAGTCAGAGGAAGCAAAAACAAAACCATTTCTAGCATAGGGAGACACAGTGAGGGACTGGCAGCGAAAAGGGCAGAATGCTCTCGAATGAAAACTGTTTTGTTTATTAAAACAATTACTACAGCTTAAAAGGAAGAGCACCGGAGGAGGTGTGAATGAACTGCCCTGCTCAAAACTGAGGTGTGGCTGCTCCCGAGGTTTTCCCAGCATTTTGGTGTCTTTTGATGTAAACCACAGAAACTAAACTATATGAATTAAAATCAGAGCTCCTTAAAATTCACCAGTTCCAGGATTATTCTCGGGAGCTGACCCATCCCTGGAACACCCCACAGGGGTACAGTCACAAAGGAACTGACATGAAAGTTTGAGCAAGTCTTTGTTGACTTCTTCCACCCCGATGTTGACCCATTTCCAGCCATCACGAGTTTTCAACCTCTTTTGGATGAGAGGCTCTCTAAATTTTCCATTCTCCTCTACAAAACCAGTTCAAACCAGCTGAAAGCAACCTTCCTTTCCCGGTTACCATCTGCAGAAATCCCCTGGGAGCCTGTGGCTCAAAGGAATGGATCCCCATCCCTTTATTCCTTCTCTCTTGGGAAGAGCCAGGACTTCCTCCGGAATATTTTTTCTCTGGACAGTGACAGTCAGCTCTGGCTCCGAGAGGTGCCTACTGGAACTGCTCTGTCTAGTTACAGATCCCAGCATCCCTGGGATATTTATCAATTATCGATTCTATCGATAACTGGGAAAACAGACTCAAAGCTGAGAGAGCAGCAGAGCCAAGATAACAACTCCTGGTTTCCGATTCTGGTTGGGACTGGGAAAAAAAACCCTCAGATCTTCCTCCTGCAGTTTCTGCCTCTCTTTAGAGCAAGGACAGCTGGAAATTAAATGAAAATATCTTCCTTTTCAAAGACCTCCATCCAGGTTTGCAAATAAACACATGAGCAGCCACCCAGTGAGGGAACAAGATCATAACCAGCTGGGGCTGGGATGCAGAAAGGCGTGTAGGAAAAGTTTTTCAAGGATGGCAAAATGGATGTGTAGGAGACGGAATTACAGACGTTCCTAATAAGGGAAAGGAGAGTCTGAACTTCCTGTGAAAAATGAAAACCACAAACAAATCTGAGAGATTCTCAGAGCCAGGGAGAAAGGAGAGGCGGGGTAAAACTGCACCGAGTAGGAAACTGCCACAGAAAACTGAGCTTTAAGCGTCTCCCCTTTTATCTGGAGGGCTTTGGGTAAGAATGGAGCAAGAGGGAGTAATGAGCATAGGTGCTAATTGCACGGAGCATCTCCATGGAGCTGCAGATTAAAGACTCCAGCACCTCGGGGGGTGAGGGAATCTGTTGATCTCGCAGACAGTTTGTGGGGCAGGCAGCTGCGCCCTTTGTTACCGACCTGCCTCCCTTCCCCATCTGATCATGTAAATGAGAGCTACGAGCGCTGCCGCTTACAGCCCGCACCATCTGAGCCGGGATCTCCGGAGAGACAGCGATGGGTTTATTTCCGTGTTCCGAGCTCTCGCTGCCAAGCATCTGAGGGGGGCCCCTCCACATCTGGAGAGCCCCGATGAAAGTAAAAACATCGCGCCGCCGATTTCTGTTTGTGCTCGTGGCACTGAAGGTCAGAGGCTCTGCCTCCTGCGAGCACCAGCGCTCGGTTCCTCTGCTCCCAAAGCGCGTCCTTGACACTGAACCTCTGTTTCAGGGCAGAAGCAGGGCCAGGTTCGGTCTGTTCTGCTTCGGGGATCCCCCTGCCATGGCAAAAGGCTGCGATGGTGGGAGAGCCACGCAGGGAAAAACATCCTCAGCCTCCAGCTGGGCTCTGGGAGCGACCTGCCTGTCCTGAAAAGCCTCAGAGCCTTCTCTTGCTGCAGGATGAGTGTAGCCCAGGACTGCTGAATCCATCATTCCTCACGTAATTCTGTGTCCTCTGCATCAGCAGACCTGCCAGGTTTTGCTTTCGAGCAGCCGATGCTCAGGCAGGAGCCCAGCAGGGCTTCCCCCTGCCAGCAAAGCACCAAACCCAGCCAGCGCCTCACTGCCACTGCCAGGAGGCAAGCGGGGCAGAAAAACCATAAAAGTAAGCTTTAAAGAAAAGAAAAAAAGCGAATAAAGCAGCCCCCGAGTGAGGCGGCGGAGCTGTGCCCAGCAGCAGGGCTGGCAGGTGTGTGAGTGCCTCCCAGCCGTTACCAGCTGGGGCTCGCAGGGCCCTGCCACCGCTGCATCTCCAGCAGGAATTCCCAGCCTTGCCTCCATCCTGGGCCGCTGAGGATCTCCCTTTACTCAATGTCGAGCCCCTTCCCACCCTGGTGCTTCCCAAACCCAGCACTCGGCAGGAGAACAAACACGGATATCGCTGGGGGCCCCTACAGGAGCTCCAGTCCCTGTGGATGGAGACACTCAGGGGAGACACGGGGAGCAAATCCCCGGATTCCCAGATCTCTGGATCTCTTCCCTTTTTCCATCCTGTTGCTTTCCCTTGCGCGTAGATTACTCCAGAGAAATATCTACTACGGAGTAACTCATCCCCTCCGCTGCCACATGGGCTGCCGGGAGTGCCAGTCCTGGCTCACAGGACATTCCACGTGCTCAGGAAGCTGCCTGTGCTTCCCACTTTTACCAGAGCAGCCACTCGTGGGCGTCCTTGTGGATGCTCTTGCTTTCCACAGTGTTTTTCCTCTGGAATAAAAGGATTTCACGTGCCTTCATCCAGACCCAGAGCTTGCAAACCCCTCAGCTGGGAAGGGAAAAGGGGGGAAGGGAGTTCTCAGCCTCATTTATCGGAAACAACTATAAAATCTAGAACCAAAGAACAAATCAAACTAAATTAATCCCACAATTTCCACAGTGTTTCCTCACAGGGCGGGCTCCTCCAGGGAGCTGTGTCCGGAGCACCGGAATGTGCAGCTGCAGGAGGGAGACTGAGACAAACAACGTTCGGGTTTCAAACTTGAGTCGGAAAATTTTACAGCTGCAAATAACACTGGCAGTGCTGTAACCCAAGGGGAAAAAATGGGGGTAATGAAAGCTCCTGCTTGAGGGCACGAGCTGGGGGCCTCTGGGACAAGGGAGGAATTTTTCCTCCCATTCACAGCATTGCTCAAGTGGCTGGGTACATTCTGCAGGAGTTTCACCATCCAGAGAAATACCAGGTAAAAGACAAAGATCCTGCACTGGACAAGCCACTGGTTGGGGAATTGATTTTAAATTCCCGCCTCTGGTGGCTGAAGACTGGATCTGTGGCTGGATCTGGGCTCCTCTTCCTCCTGAACTCTCCCCGTCTCACACGGGGAGGGCAGGAAGTTTGCTGGATGTCTCCAAAATGTGTTATTTCTGGTGGGCAGAAAAATCTCTCAGCGTCAGCCTGAATTCACTTCAAATTCATTGCACCACAATTGTCCTTCCTCTGCAAAGTGGCTCACAGATCACTACAGCACACCCAGGCCCTTCCCTGCTTCTGTTGCCTCCAAATTAAACATTCCCTGTTGGTAGCTGATCAGTTATTAATCCCTGAACACCTGAATTTGCATTTTTGTGCTTTGATTGCCCTGTGTCTTCTGCTGCCCTGGTCCCGAGGGTGACACTGCTCTCTCCATGGAATGCCCTGACCCTCCCCTGCTTTTGATGATAAAATCTGGATAAGAGTCGGCAGATTTTATCAGTCCACACTGAAAAAAAATGCATAAAATTGAGGCCAAAACTGATTCTGGAAGTATCCTCCTTCCTGCCCAGTGCTTTCAACATTTCCCTATGGGGTAAGTCCCTCTGCCTCAGTTTCCCTGTCTGCTTTGGCTGAATTTCCACATCCAGATCAAACCCCATTTTTACAAGGTCTCGGGCACACGCTGCCCCATAATAAGTAGATAAAACCCCAGACATCAGGACTCAAGAGCCCAACAACATCTTTTGCCCCGGAACACTTCCAGCAGCTCCAAAGACACCGAGATCCAGAGGGATTAGGTGGTTCATGGGACCAGGTTTCCCTGCAGGGCCCCCAGCTCTGTCGCTCATCATTCCTGTCAGGCCAGTTCAGAGCGTCTCTGCCTTGACTGGGGTGGATTAAGGGGTGGCTGAGCAGTTATTTTCTCCTGCTTTGTTGTTTGGGGCTGCAGAGGGGAATGAATTACATCGGATAAATACGTTCAACTGTCACTCCGCGAATTAACCGGGAACCTCCCGGAAAACAGCACAAACGGCAAGAGAAGAAAGTGCCACGGAGGGAATCTCTGCTCTCTTTCTCGTGGACGGATCAACACGGCCGTCATTTTTCTTGCCAGCAATTAATTTCAGTGTACGATTAATTGTAATAACCATCAATTTCTGGTGAACGCACCGGGCCCCATCAGAATCCCGGAGCACGGCTGTGCCAGTTCAAGTAACTGTGGTGTTCCCTGAGCAGCGGCTCCGTCCCTCCGGCTCCTCCCACGCACATCCCAGCCCAAAGCACCTCACGGCCAGGGAGAAACCCGGGAATTGCAGCATTATCCCAGGTCCCAGGGTCTCTGAGGATGACTTTATACAGGACTTGGAGGAAAACTCTCTTTCCCTCCATCCTATCTGTTTTATTCGGAGCTAAGTTTGTTCGAAATGAGGGGATGATTCAGATGTAAAGCAAACAGGAGCCAAAGGTTTACAGGATCCACCGTGGACTGTCTGCCAAGGAAAAACATCCTGGGGAATCCTGCTGAAAATGTCTCAAAAAAAGAGACCCAACTTAGAACCACAGAATCACAGAATCATGGAATAATTAAGGTTGAAAAATATCTCCAAGGTCATCGAGTCCAACTTGTGCCCGATGCCCACCTTGTCCCCAGAGCCCTGAGTGCCACCTCCAGGCCTTCCTTGGACACCTCCAAGGATGGGGACTCCAAACCCCCCTGGGCAGCCCCTTCCAAAGCCTGACTGCCCTTTCCATGGGGAAATTCCTGCTGGTGTCCAACCTGAGCGTCCCCTGGCCCAGCCCGAGGCCGTTCCCTCTCCTCCTGTCCCTGTTCCCTGCGAGCAGAGCCCGACTCCATCTGGCTGCCCCCTCCTGTCAGGGAACTGCCGAGATGTCAGGAGACAGTGACACAGCTGAGAGTTAATCCAGACTCCCAGAGGGGTGTTTGTCACTTCCCCTGCACAGCTGCACCAATTAGAACCAAAACAAGGGATTGCTCCATGTGCCGTCAACCTTCTGCTGCTCGCATCACACACACACTGTAATCAAACAGAGAGAAACAAGCAGCAATTACAGCATAAATACCTTAGTCACCGGCCTGATCAAAACAAAACCCAGGAATTCTATCACTAAACGCTCCAAGGAGAAGCAAGAAAGCTACAGGAACACGTTGATGACACATCCCATCATAGCTGAGCTCTTTGGGATAGGGATTTCTGAGCTGGTCCAGCTCCAGACAGGGGTCCTGTGCTACAACAGCAATTAAGCTCCCGTTAAGATCCATGTTCCTCATTATCAGAGGTAATAATTGCCATTATTGCAGCAAAATACACAAAGGCCAGCCAGCAAACGTATCAATTAATTATTTTCTTCCATGTTGCTTCAAAGAAAACGTTCTGGGAATGGCATCAAGGCTGCAGGAGCTAAAACAGTTTAAAAGATCAGTAATTTTTCAGGGCAGAATTAAGGATGTGATGTTGAAGCACATCCCCTACACATCAGAACTCCTGCGAGGCCACGAGGAGCACTCCTGCAGATAAGAAGATTTCCCAGTGTTTAGTCAAGGCAGGATCTGCAGTGAGGGGCATTCTCCCTCTCCGGGATTTCACAGGGCATTTCAGGGAGCCAAAGATTCCAAGCGAGAAGAGTTATCTTCCCTGAACCACCTGCTGCCACTGCAAAACAGAGATGCTTTTGGGCACTCAAACACACATCTACATCTAGACTCGAAGCCGTTTTCGGGCCAACAGAATTGTTGTCGAGTTTAGTGAAATTGTGGTGATCAACGAGACAAACCGAGAGAAGAAGCGGTGGGTGTTTGTGCCAAGTCTTCTCCCGTCAGCACAAGCTCCCGGGATTTTCGCGAGGCTGACGGGCTCCCAGGCTGAGAGAGCCGCACTCTTTGTTGGCTCACAGGCAGCGTGGCCTGAGCTGGGCAGTTATTTACCGGCTGGAGCTGTGGGCAGCTCTTCACTTACTCATTTCCGTGCTCTGACACGCTGCTAATTTACCCTGCTGTAAGTAGGTGCAATGTTATCACCTCCCAGTGTTGTTTTAATGAAATTTTCGGGTTCTGGACTATGACCCAACCAAATGCTTTAGAACAACAGGTGAATCTCAGGATCTGTGCTGTTGTAACCTCCCTCCTGCCCTGCCAGTCTCCTCCCCTTTGTTTACCGCAATCCCTCAGATTTTGGGACGGTTCAAGCGGGGCCGTACCACCTTTGTTCCGCCTGGGATTCATAAAGAGCCATTTGCATCCAGTGGGAGACTTCCCTGACCCACGACTCACTCAAGAGCGGTGGGATCAAGATTAAACTCATTTACATACATGTAAATTTTTGCCATTTGCTGTGCAGAAAATATCCTGGCTCTGAGATACGGGGAAAACAGGGTTCTGACTCAGAATTGATGCTATCGGTGCCGTCAAGATTAGAGTCAGAATTGTGCAATCCAACTTAACTCCCAGTATCACTTGCTATGCAAAAGACAAGTGTTTCACACAGAGGTGTGGCCTTTCCAGCGATTGCAGCAAATGCAGACCACAGCTGGCACTTACATCCAATACAGTTGGAAAGCACAGCCAATTTTTCAGGTTTGATCCTAAAAGAACTTGATTGTTCCTGGTAAGGCTCAGGGAAAAACCAGGGGGGAATTAAGAGGATGAAAAGCGTTCCAACACCTGTCATGAAACTGGCCTTAAAGAAAAAAGGAAAAAAGAAGAAAAAAAAGAAAAGGTGAAAGAACTCAAAAAAAAAAAGAAGAAAAAACCTCTTTTTCCCACAGGAAACTTCCATCACGATTGTATTTTCCCTAAGGACATTTCTGTATCTGTCACTAGAAATTACTGCTGTCAGCGGGAATGCATCAGCCCAAATCAGAGGGCTGGGCTTTGGTGGGCTGAAAAGGGATGTAAACCACAGCTGCTTTTAACCACCAACTCACCTTAGCTATAGTGAACGTGTTGTTTATGCAATAAATCCAATTTTGTCTGGAGGAAAAACGATGTTGGAAGGGCAAACAGAGCTGGAGCTGTTGTTTTCACAAGCAAATGCCTGATGCCTAATCAAGGCTGAGAGAGGCATTTCACTCACGTAGGGCTGAGCAAGTGCCAAAACAGAGGTAGGAGAAAGGTATTTCATAGGGAAACAACTGCAGGTGGATGCCAAAACATCCAGAAACAGCAAAACTCTCCCAGCAGAGCCCCTAAACTTGTGCCCTACCATTTGAGTGGCAAAAGAAACAAGCCTAAAACAGATTTCCTCCATAAAGTGAAATGACAGCCTAGAAAATTACACTCCAATAAAAAGCTAATGAAAAGGTCCACTGGGAACAGTTTTGCCCTACAGATAACTTGTCCCTCCTGATCTTAATGAATTCACTGGCAGCTCTGACGAGCTTTTATTACAGTGGCACTCAACGCCCTGCAAATCTGGGTGCAAGTGCTGTTCAAAGAGATGGTCTTTGTCCCGAGGAACATGATGTAATGCTGCAAAAGGCAGTGATGGAGGGTGCTGCTTATTCATTGTTTGCACAGGGAATAAAAAAGGTTTATGTGGAACTAACGTATGGGTAAGTGTCAGTACCATTAGGAGTAATTATAGTAACTGCCTCTATGATCCTCCTCTGTTATATTTGAGGCAGGCTTCATTTCATAACTACAGGTTTGGCTGCTAAAAATCCTCTTTCACAACAGTCAGCCCATGGCTGCTTCCACGTCTGCTCCGCTCTGCTCTCCTCTGGGCTCAAACTAGAGGGAAGCTGCAGCAATCGGTGCCACATTTCTCTCCGCGAATATGTTCACGGAGGGTTTTACACGGAGAGATTTAATGCCAGAAACGTGGATTTCAAATCATCCAAGGCAAGGGGCGGTGGAAGGCCCTGACCTCCTGCTTCTCCTGCAGACAGGAGGAAGGGTTTCCTCGGCCTCGGTGCTGTTGCTGGGTGAGGGCAGAACGAAATGAGATGGAGAGGGCGTGGACCGGGATAGGCAACGGGATTTGCCCTGATGCAAGAGCATCGCTGTTGGGGCACGGCCCCGGGAGGGCTCAGCCCCATCCCCTCTGCCCCAGCCAGGGACAGAGGTTCCCTCTCCGTGCCCGGAGAGCTCCGGACAGCCCCGGGGGCTGCGGCCGGTCCCTGCCCAGCCGGGGCCGGGGCAGGAGCGCTCTGCAGATGCCGGGGCAGGAGCGCTCTGCTCACCCCGCGGTGCCCAGGGCGGGGCTGTTTGTCCTGCAGGGCCCCAGGAACCCAAAAAGAGCGGCGGCCCCATCGCACCCACGCGGCCCTGAGCGCCCTAACGAAGGCAGCGTTAATTAGAGCAGCTAATGGGCTGCTCCGGCCGGCGCTGGCGGGCGCTGCTCGCTGCTGCTCGCGGAGCCGCTTTTGTAATCCCTCGCCTTGTTTTGCAGCGGCTGCGGGAAACAGGTGAAAAAACCGCGAGGCTTTGCCAAGAAAAAAAAAAAAAAAGACGTTTTTATCCAGTTCAAGGCACAGACCCTGAATAAATGAGGGCTGGTGCTGTATAAAACTGCAGACATATAATCAGCACTCAAACAGCCCCATTCATCTCCGGAAGAAATCTCAAACACACGGCGTGGGAAACAATAAGAAAATTGATTTTCTATTTTTGCTCAAAAAGAGTGGGAAAAATGTAAAGGGAGTTTGTCTTCGGTATCTATTTCTTTTAAACAGCAACAACAAAAAAAATAATTTTCCTTTAAAATTTTCTTACTCACGCACTTCATATAACGGGGGAAATACTGCTCCGACAGGGTGGTGGCTTGCCCAAAATCAGGCTGGGGAGGAAAACCCAAAGGTTTGATCCATGAGGAACACAGAACTCCCTTTGCCATGTCCAAGCCTTTGTACTGATAAAAATACAGCGTTCAATGGCACTTAAGTAATGCTGCCTTGGGGGGGCAGTGCCTCGGTGCAAGGCATTCCCAAGCCAGCCCTTGCTGTTCCCGTGCTTTCCACACAATTCTGCTTTGGGCTGGGCTGTAAACCAAGCCTGAAAGGGTCTTTCAGAGTTTTCCCAGCAGAACCACTTGGCAAAGGACGAAGTTGCTCTCCTGAGGTTGAAATAACTCTTCTCGTCCCCGGCCAGCCCCCCGGGATGTTCGCAGTCACTCTCCTGTCGTGTAAGCCAGGCTGGAGAGGGTGAACAAACACCAGCAGGTTTGAACTGCCACATTTCTGCACCGGGGCTCAGCAGAGCTCAGGGCAGAGATCCAATTTGTCTTTGTGTCTACAAACCCACCGCGAAAAAACAATTAAGGCACCGAGAGCTGATTTTTTCCCCTTAGCTCCTTTCGAAAAAGGTTAGAACTGGAAATCTGAGGCCCCTTTAAAACCCCCCCCCGGATTATATTTGCAGGACAGATGACGCCTTAGATTTCATTTCATTTTCTCAAGACGTGACATTTTTGTTGGCTCGTGTAAGGGGAAGGTGTCTCCTGCCTTTCTAAAGATCTCCTCATGCATGAGCACAGCAGAGAGCAGGCGCAGCCCCTGCCCTGCCCAGGAGAGAGGTTTGGAAGAGGGATGTGCTGTGAGGGGGAGAAAAGGCTTCTCAAGCAGGGTCCACCAAGAAGGAAAAGCAATCTCTGGGGTAAGGGCAGAGGGTGTGGCCCATCTGCTGTCAGATTCCATGGGATCTATGTCAAAAGCAGGGTGTGAGCAGCTGTGTCCTGTTCCCGTGCTCAGGATTTCAGTGGGAATGCCCAGGAGAAGGCCGGTTGGTGGTTGGGCTCCTTCCCTTTTCCTCATTTTTCACCTTCCCCCACACCTGGGAGGTGCCAGGGAATGCCCTGGGTACCGCAGGCTGCCGTGGCTTGGGGACAGGACACGTCTGGTGGCAGCAGTGCCGATATTCCACGGAGTCATCCGGGACGGGGCTGTTCCTAAAGGACAGCGCCAGGAAACCCCTGGCTGCCCTGTGGAACCAGGAAGAACGATTCCGCTCCTGAGCAGCGACAGCTCCTTCAGACAGGCTGGGCAAGGCTCCTGCTGAGCTGTTGCTCCACTCTCCCCGCTCGCAGAGGCCACAGGAACTGTCCCTTTCCTCCCCGCTGAAGGCAGAGTGGCTGCTTTGGGGTATTTCCCAACGGTCATGCCAGCACCTCCTCCGCTCCCGGCTTCCTCGCTCCTCTCCCAAGCAGCTGAAGGCTATGAAAAGCTCTGGAGGTCCAGTGGAGCCAGTTCAGATGGATCCTGGAACTCCCTGAGCTTGGTGGAAATCCAGGGAAATAATGTGAGTTCATGAGCGGTAATAATTTAAAGTAGGTCAGTAAAATGGCAGTGAACTCAGGGCAGATGCTCCAGTTCAGAATCATAACCAAGTAATCTAATCTGAAATCACTTTCAATTAAATTACAGTAAATCCAAAGAAGTCCAGTTGAATTAGTTGATTCTAATTGAGTCTGTAGGGACCACTCCAATTCTAATGGAATCCAAAGGGATTTAAGCAGCTCGTTTTGAATTCACACTTCGGAGGCAGCGCCAGAGGCAAGCTGGAAAACACAATGGGAGCACGACACGAAATATTCTCAAACAAGGGGACACAGAAATCCCAGAATCCCAGAGCGGGTCAGGCTGGAAACGGCCACTGATAAGCACGTGTCAGGGTGAGCTGGATCCATGAGGAACCAGTGGCAGCAGGGAAAAATGACCATCCCGGCACCCCACTGGGCTGCGTTTGATGCCTGCACTGGTTGTCCCCAAGCCTGGTGTTAATAAAGATTTTGTGTTCCCACAGCTGCCTCCCCTGCAGGTTAACACCAGACACCGCCTGAACCGTCCCGCACAATAAATCTGTACAAGAAATGTGTATTTTTAATGCAAACGCATTCCTAGGAGCACAAAGGCACCTGGGGAAGACATTTCCTCATTGCTGGGTGCATGTGCCCAGGTGCCATTAGCTCTGGAGAGCCTGGGAAGACCCATCCTTTTGGGTGGAGGCTCGTCATCATCAGGGGAGATTTTAGGGTGATTCTCAGGGATCAAGACCTCCGATTTCAAGCCACCGACATTTCACACTTCCAGTTCAGCTGTGAGCTTGTAAAATCGTTGAAGAAAGTGAAAATCAGCACCAAAAGGAGCAGAAATAGGTGCAATTTCCCTCTCAGCCTTGGCAATGCCCCTGCTCCCAGTTAACTGAACTCTTGAGCAACTTTTTGTCTCTGACCATTCCCAAATCGGTTTCTTACAACATCAAAACTGATTTTCTTTCAACTTATCTGATAGAGTTAAAAGAAAACACCCTGGCAATGCCACTGCATCACAAGGGAGGCTTTGATCATCTGGGACTGCCAACGCACCTTGAAGTGTGTTAAACACATCTGACTTGGCTGATTGCATCTGCCTCTTCCCATTAAGTGTCCCTGCGAGGAGCCAACCCGCGGGGAAGGGGCACCAAGGGGCGGGGAACGACCTGGGGTTGTGTTCCTGGGCACTCCTGGAGGTTTTTCCTAGGAGGAACTTTAGGACGTCGTGCTTAGCAGGTCACCCAGCTCAGGTGAAAGTGCATTGCTGCATTTTGGAAAGAGCAGACCTTTGCTCTGAGGCTGTGAACAGAGGAACCTTCCAGCAGTAAAAATCCTCTTTGGGTGCTCATGTGAACTCCAGGGATGGGGTTCAACTCCCTGGGCAGCAGGTCCCGTGTGGGTGATCCAGAATTCCACTGCAGTGTCAGGGATTCATCCCTCCCATCCCCTGCAAAGGCCCTCCCAGCTGAGACCAGCTCTAACACGGCCAGAGCCCAGAGTTTAGACTCAGCTTTGAAAGATTCACATTTAGGGGAGCAGATAGGAATGGGAGACACGCTGCTGATGGAATGCTGACGCTTCAACTCAATCCCTGTGTCTCAGAAACCAGATTTTCGGTTAAAAAAGAAGAGTACCCCGTTTGCATCAGCGTTTTACTTCCTGATCGTGGTTCAGGACTTCTCCACAGCACAAAACACCAAGGCCACCCCATCCCCTGCCCTCTGGGAATGGGATTCCGGCTTTGTAGGTTATCTGGGGTGGGGGAGGAAGCAGGGGAGAAGAAGGCTGGGGTGCCGTGCAGATGATTCTCATTAATTTTGGAAGGAGTTATAAAAAGTGAGCTTGAAAGTCTGTCCTAAAGAGGAGGATTCAGCTGATTGAGAACTCATCTGCTTCTATCTCTTGGCTAATCGTGAATGCGCTTCTGCTGTGTCACTTCAAAGGCCCAGCACAGCTGGGAGGGTTTTCATCAAAGCTCCTGCATGTCTGGGGGAGGTTTTCCCCCCCATGAATATACATCACTGGAGGCTCCTTTTCCCAGCTTTTCCCATGCCTCCCTCTGATTGATCCTCATTTCATTCAGATGAGCTCTTCCTCTCTGGATGGCTAAAGGGCAAGAGACAGCTCTCTCCAGAGCTTTCCCACTCGCCTGGAAGCCTCTCCGAAGATTTTCCTCTCATCAGAGTGGGGGAGGGAGGGAGGGAGCTGTTCAGACAAGAGATTGAGCCTTTAAATTAAATTCTTGTCATCTGAGGGCTGGGCCCGATAGCAGCGGGGGTGGGAAGAGTATTCTCCCAGTATCGGGATTCTGGCCAGATCCTCGTGTGGTGTGAATGTGCCACGGATTGATCTCAGCGGTCCTGTCATCAAAATTCTGACCTCTCAGAAGTGCCAGGCAGCAGCTTGGTGGCGACAGCAGCCTCATGCCCTGTGTGGCTGCCCCGGGGACTACGTGAGCTCCCCAGGCTCGGAACACTCGCTGGAATTGCTCAATTCCCCTCTTTTTTCAGTGGGGAAGGAGGGCCGGGCAGCTGGGAGGAATTTCAAGCACTCAGCCACCCTCAGCCGGGCTGGGCTTTCACAAGAGCCCAGACCCTGGGTGCACCCAGCACGTGCAAAGTGCCGGTGGAAATCTGGGCCCCTCCGGATCTGGGATGGGAGCTCACCCCTCCTGGAAATTCTGGGCCCGGTGCCACTTGGTTACAGCACGTTTGTCTGCTGGCTGGGGGCCAGGCAGAGCAGCCTCAGCTCAGCTCAGCTCAGCTCCTCTGCCCTCCACCCTCTAATTGCCCGTTCCCCAGGGCCAGAGTGACCCCGGCACCGCCGGGTCAGACACTGCACGCGCGTTCCTACACCGCTGGCGAGGCTGGTCCGCAGGGATGGCAAGGTGGTGCTCCTTTCTAAAAATATTACGGATCTCCCGTGCAGTGATGATGCTTCACGACGCTCAGAGAAGTGAGATTACGGGAGATTATTGGAGATTATCCCTTCCTGGTTGTCCAGTGAGATCTTTCCCCATTCCAGTGGAACCCTCAACAGTCAGGGACCCTCTCTGGGGGCAGAACTGCAGAGCCAGAGCCCCACTTGTGTCCTTACAGTCTCCTGTGCATCCTCTCAGCTCAGGGTCCCATAAACCTCATCCTGGACCTTTACCAGGGAGGTCAAACCAGGTCCCCAAGGACGTGACGCCCTCCTGGGGACTCTTCCAGCACCATAACCTTTCTTGGCACCTCTAAATCCTGTCCTGTTCCCTCCACAGCAAGATCCTCTGGAGAGGCATTCGAGGCTGGGTCAGCTGTGGTGGTGCTTTATGGGATCAGGACCTTCCTTCCCCCCAGCCAGTGATGGGATTTCCCCTCTCCAGTCCCAGAATAGGTAATTGGATCGTGAATGGTTTATCGCTTCTTTCACTGGGGTGTGTGGCTGGATTCACTTTGACACAAGCCCCTTTCTGAATTGCAAGTTGGCAACAATAAAAGGGAGAAGTCTTTAATTAGTTATCTGGCTAATTAACTTTTACAGCACTGCATAGCTTTGGCATCCAAATACTGCGATGCAAAACATTGCAAACATTCAAAGACTTCCCACCCCAGCAGGAAGCTGCTGCCACCGGTGGTTGCAGGGGAAAAGCATCTCCCAGGCTTGGCCTGGAAATCCTCCCTGGGCTCCCTGCACATCCTCCTCTGCAGGTAACTCACCTCAAGGACTCAAGTCAAAGACACGGAACATTCGTGGCATCCCCACGCCACGGAATCACGGAATCCTTAAGGGTGGAAAAGATCTTGAGACTGTGATTGACCCAGCAGTGCCACCACGTTCCCCACTCGACCACGTCCCCGAGCGCCACGTCCGCACGTTTTCTGAACACTTCCAGGGATGGCGACTCCACCTCTTCCCTGGGCAGCCTGTTCCAATGCTTTACAACCCTCTGAGTGAAGAAGTTTCCCCTAATATCCGATCTAAAACTCCCCTGGTGCAACTGGAAGCCGTTTCCTCTTGTGCTGTCGCTTGTTCCCTTGGAAAAGAGACTGAAACCACCTCACTGCCCCCTCCTGTCAGGGAGTTGTGGAGAGTGAGAAGGTCCCCCCCGAGCTCCTCTTCTCCAGGCTGAGCCCCCCCAGCTCCCTCAGCCTCTCCTGGTGCTCCAGCCCCTTCCCAGCTCCGTTCCCTTCTCTGGACACTCTGTGCCACGCTCCTCCCTCCCAGCGTGTGCACTCACTTCGGTAAAACCCACGCGAGACAAAGTTTATCCCCTGCTTGCGAGGGCTGTGCAGAGATCCCTGCCTCCTCCTGCCACGCAGGGCAGGGTTTCACAGTCAGGGCCAGCATTCCAGCACCCCACTGTCCCGAGCCAGGAGAGAAACCCCTCACAGCGGGGTGACGTCAGATCCCGCAGCGAGGAGATGCTCCCGAAGCTCAGAGCGCTGCGGGATGACCCCCAGGAGCACGGTTTGGCTCAGGGAGTGCGGCAGGCTGGAATGGGGCCTCTCTCTGTCAGAACATGCAGGGTCCCCAGCAGTTTTCCCACGCTGCTGGGGGGAGCGGGGGTTTCGGGAGGCTCGGTGCCCCCGGGCCGTTCCCGTGGGGCTGGATCCGCTCCTTGTGGCCAAGCACGTGTTCCCCTGGCTTGTGCTCGGGAGTTTCGCCGGGGCTGCGTGTCCAGGCAGGCTCCCTGCCTGCTCCCAGCCGGAATGGAAAGGCACTGGGAAGGGGAGGGAAGGGACGGGTTTCAGGGAAAGAGAGAGAAGCAGCCTGAAACAGGTGATCGGCTGGAGCCCACTGGCTCATCCACACATGCCAGGGAAAAGTCTGTCTGTGATCGAGCCAGGATCCAAACTGTCTCCTTTGCTGTAGCTTGGACTTCGAGTGAGACCTGGTTAACTGCTGTATTTAACTGATCAGTGGTAGAAAGAGATTCTGCCCATCGGCAGAGCTCAGCCAGGAGCCCCCTTTGCCCCCTTCCTGTGCCAGTCCCTGTGGGATCCGGGAATCAGCTGAACTTCCAGAAGTGCTGCCTTTGCTCCAGAGACAAGTTGTGCCTTTAATGTTACACGGACAGCCCCGGGACTCCAGATTCCGTGTTTGCACACCACAGATTGCGCCCAGAAAGCTGCAGGTCCTGGCCAAGGCAAACTGCAGCCAGCTCGGAGCTGCAGCACCGGGAATCGCTGCTGCCCAGGGGAGCAGGGCCCCTCCAGCATCCCATAAATACTGTCCCAGAAATCCTGACCTACGGGGTCCAGGTGTCCTACAGGTTTCCCTGTATTCTCCTCACCTTTAGGAGCAGAGTGTTAAATGTACACGCTCCTTAAATCACGGCCAGCTCCAGTTCCTGTGCACAGGCAAAGCCCCGAGTTCCTGTAAAAACCTTCCCCCAGAAGAAAAAATAAAGGAGATGAAATGATTCATAGCACTTGTATGGGGAACAAAATTTATGGGTTTGTTTTTGCTTTTGCTTTTGCTTTTCATTTCAAGTCTTTTCAGACTCAGTTTAAAAAACAAATCAAGCCCATTCTCTTCCCTTCCTCCTGGTGACAGGTTGCTCAGATGCCTGTCTGGGTCAAGGGGACGCTGCTGTATTTTGTTTTACCATCTGGCATCGCCCAGCTCTGCAGATTTTTTAACCTCTTAATTCTCAGTAGCATTTCATCTCTTGCTAATCCCATCATTTCCCCATATTTGCTCTGTGAACCTTCCAGAATAATTCCCCTCAAGTCCAACCATCGGCAGCCTGTGTGTCAGGGCTGGCCCTGAGCAGGAAGAGGAAAAAAATTCCCCTGCTGAGCCACAGAAGTTCAAGTGCCACATTCAGAATCAGAACTAAGCCTACAACAAAGGTTTCCCAGGGGCAGAGAAGAAGGTTTGGGTTCCCAGAGAAGAAGGTTTGGGAAGCCAGGATGTTCCTGAGCGCGCTGCTGGAGGTGACGGTGTCAGGCTGTCACCGGGATCTGTCTCCTCCTGCCAGGGCCACGGGGCAGGGGCTGTTTCCACACTCCCGGGTCCTGGATGGCTCGGGTGCCTTTGCTGCACGGCTCGTCCCACAGACCCACACGATCCAGGGAGAAGGAAGGGAGAGCTGGGCACAGGAACTGCCAAAGCTGTCCTCTCAGCACAAGAAACTTGGGACAGAAGAGAAATTTTCCAAAACCAGTGTCTTTTGTGTTGTTTGAAAACTTCCTGCTCTTCCCCTGAGCGTCCTTGAAAATCAGTATGTTCTCCCCAGAAATTACAGGAGAAAACTTCGGAACTGAGTGAGGTCTCACTTTCAGCTTCAGAATACGTCACCTTGTTTGGTTTGGGGGCTGAGGGATGTTTTCTCATGCTCATTCACGTGCTGCACTTATGGATCAGGGGTTTGGTTTCCCATGGTGCCATCCGTACCAGGAATACCCTCCAACATCTTTTAACAGGTTTTTTTCTCCCTGGGCTCAGTCTCCCTCCCCAGCTCCCAGCTCGCAGCACACACAGCTCTGCCAGAACAGCTCCTGGGTGGGCTGAGAGCAAAGGGAAGGAGCTGGGATGACAAACACTTGGTGCTGCCTGTTGCTTCCAAAGGTTTCACAAAATCCAAGCACAGCCCCAGCTGTGCCTTCCTCACTCTGGATTTCCTGCAGCGCCCTTCCCCAAGGAGGGCAGGTACCTGCGAGTCTGACTCAGGAAAGGTTGCAGGGTTTGCCCTCCTGTGCTGAATCATCTGCTGCACGCAGAGAGGGAAGAGGTGGAAAATAGGGGGAGTCCCCTGGGGATCCTCGGTGTCACAGAGCGAGGGGAGGATGAGGCACTGGACCATGGAATGACAGCCCCATCCCAAAGCACTTCAGAGCATCCCAGAATGATTCAGGACGGAAAGGACCACAGCGGGGTCAAGCAGGGTCATGCTAAAGCACCTTGCACAGGATTGTGTCCAGGCGGTTCTTGGCTGAGAATATTTGACTATTTGTGCTCCACGGGAGTAAAGCAGTGGGAGAACACAGGCACAGCTGCAGGATTCGCCCAGGGATGAAGGGTGTTACCAGTCCTCCGCAGCAGCACCATCCCTGCCTGTATCCTAAAGGCATCACAAGACCCCACAGCAGCGCCCCAGAGCACTGATGGGTGCGACTGCGTGTCCTCCTGTCACACACAGCTGACGCTCCTGCTCCTGCCAGCACCTGATCCGGTCCCTTCCTGGGCACCCCCAGCCGGAAACAAAGGCCGGAGGGGCAGGAGAGCAGAACTTCGGGTGTTCCGTGCCCACCTGTGCCACGAGAGGATGCTCCGGGAAGCGCTCCGGGCCGCCGCACAGCGGGAGTTCCGGCGCTTCCCCGAGCTTCCCAGCCGGCGCGGCTCGCAGGAAAAGCGCGTTTCGTTTGACGGGCAGCGACACCTCGTGGCATGGGCCACCCCAGGCCGGCGTGCGGCCAGCAGAGCATCGGCCCCTCCCGGACAGCTCCTCCGGCAGCCGCACATCGCCGGAGTTCTGCCAAGGAGGCCGGCGGAGCCCTGAGCCCAGCGCGGTGACGATGGTGACGATGGTGATGACGGTGATGGTGATGATGGTGATGACGGTAACGATGATAAGATTCGCCTCTTGCAAGCTCTTACTAAAAGTCGCCGTCACCTCGGAGAGAAGCTGCCTGAGGGCTCTTCAGCCAGGCCGGAGTGAGTGGCCCTGGAGCTGCTCCCGATCCTGTCCAGGCTGCTCCAGGAAGCAGCGGAGCCGCGCGTTGGTTGTGGCTCTGCAGTTTGGGTGCTGAAGGGGAACAGACCCTCCAGACCCCACATTTTGGTTTTTTTTCCTTATAAAGGATGATAGTTATTTTTTATTTGGCGTAAAAATTAAATTAATTAAACACAGGTAGCAAAACAGCCACAGAAACAGAAACCCGTGGTAAGGAGAAATGGAGATTTTTGGAGGAAGTTGTGACTTTGTACCCAGAACCTGACACTCCCAGCTGCAGCAAGGGGCTGTCTGCTGGGCTGGGAGAGTTTTCCATCTGGGGAAGATCCAGGAAAACCCCTTTTGTCTAAGCTGATATAAATCTCCTGCGTGGTTACCTCATTGATTCATTCCCGTTGCTGATGGCAGCGGCCCGGGGGTGCCTGTGATGGGAAGGGAGGAGAGCTGACGTGCCAAGCAATGACTGATCCAGGGACTTTTCCCCCTTCTCCTGCAGTGGCACAGCCACCCCAAGCACACGCCTGGGCACACCGCACTTGGCAGCGTGGCAGAGAGATCCAGGTCCTTTCCTGTGCCCACACCGGGAGCAGGCAGGTCCCCGTCCTATCTCTGCACTTTACTCCCCCAGCTGTAAAGTGGAGTAATTCCCTAACTCCTGAAAAACATCATCTGACACAAACTGAGAGAAAGTCTTTGATCTTCTGTAAACACCAGACTCCCAGAGTCTCCCATCCCGCTGGTTTTATTGTTGCGAGGTTATTAATAGCTCTCACCTGCACTGAAACCTTATTTAAGTTCTATTAATTAAGTTCTATTAATCAATCACAGCCACCCGGGTAAGTACCAAAGGTCAGAGTTTTACCGAGGTGTCTTCACAAGATGTGGCAGCTCTTTCCCTGCGCCAGGGCTCAGCTGTGCTGCACTGGAGGGCGCAGTACTGCAACCTTTACTTCTCCTTTCCCCCAAAACCCTCTCACACCTGCTCCTCTCCCAGTCACACGTGCAGGGCTGTACCAGGAAGCGAGGCAGGGCGCGTGTGTGCAGGTCCCGAACTCCTCAATCCTCTGGAATTCACACAGCTTCATGGAGGAAGTAAAGATGGATCAAGGAAAGACATCTATGACAAGTGGAAAGTTCTACTTCGCCGTGTGTGGCTGGAGGGTGGGAACCCTGATGGCTCTGTGCCTTCTGCAGCAGGCTCAAGGTACGTGCACACCTGAGTGTTATTTTTCCTTTCACTATAAGGCTTTGTTGGTAGGAGGAGAGAGAAATTTTAATCAGTTTAAACGGGAATGATTCACGTAAAGTGAAATATTCCACGGTAAAGAAGCGACAGTTTAAAATCTGTCTGTGGAAGGTGTCTTGTTGAGGGCTAGTGATGGACAGAGCGATCTACTAGAAAAAACAGGGGCAGGAAAACATACATGGCAAAGCTGCACCTCCGAATTCCTGGTGGGATCTGCCTTTGGAGGACTGGGATTGAACGAGAAGTGTGGGACAGCTGTGTCCGCCCTGTCCTGGGGAGAGCACAGGGCAGTCGGGCGGAGTTTGTGGGTTGTAGATCAGTGAAATGCAGTGAGACCACGGGGAGAGCCACTGCAAATTATCAAATAGATTGTTCACACAAATGTGGGTCCTGATTCTAAAAGCTGTTGAGATGAAGATGTTTTATGTGAGACGAGGAAAACATTACATCACACCTGCTTCCGGAGCCAATTTCCAGTCTTAAATAAACTGAGCTGCTCTGTCTCAAATTTTGACACCACCTTAGTGAGAACAAAGTGATACTTCCTGTCCTCAAAGATATTTTTCAATCATTCACATAATTTTCCCTTTTGACCAGGTCATGTTCAGCTTCTCCCTCCTCAAAATGTGACGCTGCTGTCAAAGGATTTTGCCATGATTCTGACCTGGGCTCCAGGGGAGGGCTCTCCCCCAGACGTGACCTACACAGTGAGGTATGAAAGGTAAGAGCTCCCAAACCATGCCTGATGGAAGGGGTGGCACGGGGACAACAACTGGGCATCTCTGCTGATTAATGACTGTCCTAATGATCAGTGACCTTCCACCAAAACGAAACATCTGGGAAGTGTTCCAAACCCTGAGCACAATTTGGTACCCACGCTCCAAACCCTCCCTTCTCTTGCTCTCTAAATCGCAGCAGAACACGTGCAATATTTTGGTGTGGTTGTTCCTTTCAGCCAGGATCGCCTGGAAAAATGGATCAAGGTTCCTCACTGCAAAAACATTCCCAGAACCTTCTGCAACCTGACTTGTGCCCTCTCCAACTTCTATGTTAAAGTCCAGGCTCGGGTGAAAGCGGTTTGGGGACGATTCCAGTCGCCGTGGGTGAAATCCCAGCTCAAGGATTACTACTCAGATGGTGAGTGCCTGGATGGAAGGACATTCCCCAGATGGACAGAGCACACCCCACAGCTATCCAGGAGCTTTACGGATGGCAGAGATTTGAGCGAGCACAAACAGTAACGAGCTGGGATCATTTAGGAATGAATTTTGCAGCAAGTGTCAGAATTTGTTCACCACTGCCCCAGCTGAACAAACCGGCTTCGAGTTCTCTGAGGTATTTTAGATAAAAGAGGTGTCCTTTGCCTCCCTCTTATCACAAGAAGCGGGGATCAGCCATGGAAAGTGTCACTGCTGGGGAGGTAAGAGCCAAGTGAGCCCCATTCTCACACCTGCTCGCTCAATTGCAGTGGAACTGGCTCCCCCCGTGCTGAACCTGGACGTCAAGGAGAATTTCATCCACGTGAGTGCCTCCTTCCCTCTGCCCACCTGTGTGGAGAACCTCACCTGGAAGTACGAACTGAACCTCTGGGAAGCAGGATCTGAAGACAAGGTCAGAAAAAGTGGCTCTTTTTAGATGAAATGGAGGAACTGAAATTTCTGGGCGGGGAGGGAGGGACTGGACCCAGGGCCTGGAGGAAATGAACCGGCCAGACCAGAGCTAAACCAAAGCCAAAGACAAAAAGTAGAAGCGAGCGTGTGCATCCTTATTTTTTCTTGTAGTTCCCTATTTTTATCAGGAAGGGGA
The DNA here is from genome assembly GCA_013397725.1 of Rhagologus leucostigma. Taxonomy (NCBI): domain Eukaryota; kingdom Metazoa; phylum Chordata; class Aves; order Passeriformes; genus Rhagologus; species Rhagologus leucostigma. The sequence goes on from VZTD01002227.1 coordinate 546,607, forward strand.
GGCTACACTACACTCAGCCTAAAGACCTGAGGTTTCAAACAACTAATCCAGGTGCCACCGGCAGCATTCCTGAGCTTCCTGAGCGCAGCACATCATCGCCCACCCTGCATCCATAAGCCCTGGGGGAGATGCCAGACATGGGGTCTTTCCATGCTCTTCCCAAACCCTGAGGCAACACAAGGGATTCACGGGCTAAAGGGGTACAGAAACACCACCCCAAGAACGAAAGAAGCATCTTTCCAATCCTCTGCTTTGTCTCTCAACAGAAGAAATACGGAGATCACTTCAGGAAGGACACAGTGACCATCAACACCACTGCTCTCAGAGGCAGGTACTGCTTCAGTGCCAGGGCTCTCTACGAAAGCATCGACTTGAAGCACAGTGAATTCTCCCAGCCCGTGTGTGTGCTATTAAACCACAAAGGTATGGCCCTTCCCAGGAAAGGATGTGGGGAGACATCCAACGGGATGAGGGCAAGGCAAAGATTTCCACCAAAATCAGCTTTTCGACAACAACAAAAAAAAGGCTTCCTGTTAAAGGGACTGGTTGGATTTTCTGGTGAGCGGTTCCTGCTTTCTGTAGAAATATTTTCATTTTGAAAAGCCAGCCCTGAACTGTTTTCTGAAAACCTTGAATACTGCATGTCAGTGTAGAGCCCGTAATTCCTATAAAATACCACTCACAGGAGATTATTTCTGTCTTTTTCAGCAGTGGAGTGGAAGTTCTCATTTCTGGTCACCGTCCTTCTGTTTGTCGTCCTCATCTTTGTGGCCATCTGCTGCCTGGTGAAACACGAGGCCAAGCAAAGGAAGATGCCTCAGGTTTTGGTACGGCCCAAATTCTGAGGTCCCCTCCTGACTCAGAGTCTTGCTGGTTTTCAGAGGGTGACTGGGGAGGAGTCGGGGGTTCTGCACTTCTCAGCTTTACATTCGTAATTCCCATTTGAAGTAATCTTTCTTACATCCAAACTTTTCTTTTAAAAGCATCACAGGCTCACGGTCTCATTCCTTCTCCCTGGTAGGATTTCTCTCAATTTAAAGCTGCTGGACCAACCTTCCACTTGGAGCTCAGAGAAAAGGAATTCTGCAGTGATGATCTGAGCTGCACAGAGAGGCCAATGCCTCAAAGGAGGACAAACAGAGCTTTAGGAGGACACCACCCGCCATGGATGGCTTTTTTCCCGTCATCATCGTCGTCGTCATCATCATCATCGGAGGATGAGGAGGAAGACGACAGCAGCACTTTCATCCCGTACAACGAAATGCCTCGGTATTCAAAGAGACTTCTCAGCTGTCAGCCATGCCCAGCAGCTCAGGGGGAAAGCAGCTTGCATTCAGGATCTGGAGGTCTCTCTGTGGACAGCGAATCTGTGCTTGACTTCAGCGCCCTGGGTTTCACTCTCTTTGCAGAGAGGAAGGGTGAGGTGGACGCCCAGGCAAACGAGGAGACATCCCTTTTTCACTGCTCCTCTTCGGGAAGAATACCCCTCGCTGAGGTGAGATTGCCGGGTGCCAGCGAGCACGGACGGGATGATGGAAACGGGGATGAAAGGCTGGGAATGACCTCCCTTCACCCCCTGCTGGAGGGGGTTTGTGCTGAACCCGACGAGCTCCACCCGCACAGGAAGGCTCCTCATTTCTCCAGGGATTACCGGAAACCCGTCATTGATCTGCAGCTCCAGATGGACTCGGGATCCCAGCCCAGAGAGGATCCCAGCAGCCAGCTGCTCATCCCCCTATGGACGCTGCGGGTGGCAGAGGATGAAGGCATTGCAAGCGACTGTGGCAGTGACAATTCCACGGAAGGGACACTGCCCGAGCCCACGGCGCTGAGTGATGCTTTTGAGACTTCAAGTGCGGAGGGAAAATTCGATCCAAAGTTTCGATTCCCAGGCTACGAGCACTCACATTACTTGGGAAGGATCTAAAGTACCCAGCAGGTCTGGGGAGTGCCTGGAAAATCCTGGAGAGCTCCAGATATCCAGGCAAGGATCCTTGAACGAGGACAAATAACTGGCGTCTGGCCTATCAAGGCAATGGCTTTAGGGACACAAAAGGTGCATTTTATTGCTAAGTCACCTCTGTCCTGTCACTGTCCGTCTGATAAGGTGCTCAGGGTCTGGCACAGCCTGAGCCAGCCGGGGGTGAGGGAGGCAGGGACATCTCTGAGGGACCACCCAGAAAACAGGCACTGCCTCGGGGTCAGCTGAGATTCAGAGCAAGGGAACGGCTGCATGTGAGCTATGAATGGCAAAAGCACAACCCAGCCCCGGGTGGAACCATCAGCTGGCTCCTGGAAAGGCAGTGTTGTGCCTGCACGTGGGTTTGGAGCAGATTTTGAACCGCTTCGTGTCACCTTTGCTTCCCTGTAAGTGCAGAACTTGACTGGAAGTTCCTTACAGAGACATTCTGGGTTTTGTGGGATGAGAAGTTCTTTGCCTCGTCCTGCAGAGATCACCTTCTGCGTTCCAGCTGAAGCCAAAGCCATTAGTGTGCAGTATGTTTGTTTATTTATTTATTATTTTATACTTTTTGAAGCTGAAATTCCTCCTGCTGTGCAGAATGTCTGAGAGCAATAATATTTTGATATAGACCTCCGTGTGTACGTGGTTTTGTTTCCCAGAGCTACAAAGGGGGACTGCAGCTCATCCTGAAAAAACATTACCTTTAAAACAGGACCCCATCCTGGGCTGGAGTGGAATTCTGAGACTTCCCAGCCAGGTCACTCTGGTCACTGGAAAGCCAAGACTGTGCCTCCCTCTCTGAACAAAGAATCCCAGACTGGTTTGGGTTGGAAGGGATCCTGAAGTTCATCCCATCCCACCCCTGCCATGGCAGGGACCCCTCCCACTGTCCCAGGCTGCTCCCAGCCCCATCCAGCCTGGCCTTGGACATTGCCAGGGATCCAGGGGCAGCCACAGCTGCTCTGGGCACCCTGTGCCAGGGCCTCCCCACCCTCACAGGGAAGGATTTCAGTCCAGTATCTAATCTAGATCTCCCCTCCGGCAGTTTACAGCCATCACCTTTGTCCCATCACATCACGCCCTTGTAAAGGCTTTTTATACCCGAGTGTAAAAAGGAGCCTTTGTGTAAGGGACTCGCAGGAAAGAAAAGCATTAAAAGAAAGAGGGAAACACTCCCCAGCCATCCTCTGCATTCAGGGAGAGGGCTCAGGTGAGGGGAGGGTGTCGATGGAGGGTATGAAAGCCGAAATCTTTCGGAACCAGGAAGAAAGAAGCAAGGGGTGGTAGGAGGGATTGGGCTGCTTTGCAGCAAGATGTACTAATTAAGGTCCTGAATTAAAGTCAGAAGGGGAGGTGGGGGAAAGGATTCACCAGCTAGAATATTCCTTTGTCCTCTGCAGTGTGTCCTTAGGCACATCCTGCATTGTGATCCCTCCCATTCGTTCGGAAAGACACAGACGATCCAAACGTAATCATCACCCAATTCCTTGTGCAATCAAGGAAAACCCCCCAGGCTTTGACTTACAGGAAGCTCCGAAGTTGTGTAACCTCTACCAAATTACTTTACCATGTCCCAGCTCTGCAAACAGAGCCTGGCATCAGTTCTTTGTCTTGTCCAGGGAACGGAGAGACAGGTGAGCTGGGCAGGTGGCGGCAGCATCCAACTCCACATTTTCTTTCACCAGGGCTTGAGACTTGTTTTCCTCTGCAGAAGGGTCAGTCATGGCCAGAGCGCTGTGCTCCCTCTCCCGGAGGTTCAGGTCTTATCACAGCACCAGGGAATCATTTCCTTTGGAAAAGGCTCTGGAGATCATCGAGTCCAACTGTGAACCCACCGTGTCCCCAGGTGCCACATCCACACATGGACGGTTCATGCCCAGCAGTCACCAGGCTTCCTGCAGTCCCCACGCACTGTGGGGAAATCAAAAGTTTGAGGGAGTTTGGAAGTTGAAACTCTAATTTTAAACTTGAAAGTCGAGTTTCTGAGATCTTCAGGTCCCCAAGGATCCAGAGAGGTGTATCCTGGGCTATTCAAAAGGTGACACCTTGCTAGAAATAAGGGCAGAGATAAAGTTTGAAGTTGTATCCTCAGAACTGAAGTCTCAGGTGCACTCCGAGGTCCCTCAGCTCTGCCCCATCACACAGCAGGAGCATGAGGCAGTGACGTGAGGGAAGGGAAAAATGGAAATATTTCCAGCCGGCTGTTCAGGAAACACCCAAACAAACAGCTGTACTTAATTAGACACTGGTGGATAGGTGTGTCTTGTTTAACAAACTCTGAGGCCTCTGCCTTTGTCCAAGTGAGCTGAGAATGACAAAATGCCAGTGATGCACCCTGGCAGGGTTGGAAGCACAGAGCCCTGATAATGCCCAAGCAGGGCAGGGAACAGAAACAGCGTCAGGAACAGGAAATCCACGGACGAGGAGGGAAGCAGAAGGGGTTTGTGAATTCTGTCACATGTTTGACCACAAGGATAGAGCAGTGCAATCAGCACTCAGCTTCAGAGGCACACGGGGTTTGTGCTTTGAAAACATAACGACACCCTAAAAAACTGAACACGTCATGGAAAAGGGACTGTATCCCTTTCTTGTTGTCCGTACAAACTCCCAGTTCTCACCACGTGGATTCAGGATATCCAGAACAGACCTTTACACTGTAAACAGCCACCAAAATAAACACTGTAGGTCTACAATGGCCTCTGCAAAAAGCTGTGGGACAGCAGGTGCTCCCCCTGTGGAAAGGCCACCACTTTTTCACCTCTTTCCACATCAGGTGAGAGAACCTGGTGGTGCAGAGTCAGGGCAGAGCTGAGGAGCTCCTGCTCTGCCTGGGCTGCAGCAGGGGACATGCTGATCCTTTGGTTCCCATCCAAGGTCGGTAAGAACAACAGAGGAGCATAAAAACCAGTGCTCTGACTTTCATTTTTTAAGGAAATAGGTGCTTTGCTTGCAGCAAGTATCAAACAAACCAGGTGCACAGCACTAAGTTTTAGCAAGCTCAAGTTACCCGACCAGAAAAGCAAACCTCAAACCCCAGGAACCTCAGGGAGGCCTTTCAGGCAGGAAGCTCTCACCAAAAAGGTATTTGGCTCTTTTTCAGGAGCTGGGGATTTTCTCAGCCTCTGGCTCGTGCACCTTTGTACAGTCAGGTGTGCTCCGGAGGGGAGAGGTGCTCCTGCTGTCACTCTCCCTGTCTCACACATGCGCAGGGCTCCGAGCGGCCGGGAGCTCAGATCCCAGGGAAGGCAGGACAGGAGCTCTGCTCTGCTCTGTTACTGAGCAACAAATCCAACCCAGCCTGGCAAGAAAGAATTCAGCTCTCATAAAAGGTGATTCACTTGCACGCAGGAGCAACTGCCTGCTCTCCCAGCCCAGCCTGCAGAGTTATTCATGAAGCGATTTCTGATCGTCCTGGCTGGAGTTTCAGTGATCGGTAAGTCCTGAGCTCTCCTCTGCTCTCGCTGATTGTGGTGTTTCTGTTTGATCCTGGAGTCTGGACTTCAGTCCTGTTTCCTGAATTATCACCTAGAGAATGAGCTGTTGTCCGAGTTCTCTTCTATGTCGATCCCTCCTTGTAGTAACTCCCATGTGTGGTTGGTACGCTCGGCACTTGAAGGATTAGTAGGGAGAGGAAAAGATTCCTTCACTTCAGAGGGTTTGTCACTGTGCTACAACCCAAATCCTACAAGAGTGAAGAATATTCACTGATTTCAGGGGGCTTTAGATCAGTCTCCTTGTGTCTTAAGCAAAGGCACGAATACAAGAACAGCCCCGATTTTAAAAGAGGTACAAATAAATAATGTAATCTTAAAATGAGAGAGTCGTCATAGAGTGGTTGGAAGGGACTTAAAGCCCATCTCATCCCACCCCTGCCATGGGCAGGGACACCTTCCACTGTCCCAGGCTGCTCCAAGCCTCGTCCAGCCTGGCCTTGGGCACTGCCAGGGATCCAGGGGCAGCCACAGCTGCTCTGGGCACCCTGTGCCAGGGCCTGCCCACCCTCCCAGGGAACAGTTTCTCCCCAATATCTAATCGAGATCTACCCCCTAAAAGCCATTTAATCCTGCTCCAGATGTGACAAGCTCACTCCAGGGTGAACGAAGGATAAACTTGCTCTTTCCAAACACCAGCTTTTCAGCATTCAGCCTTGTCATCCATCTGCTCGTGTCTGGGATCTTACACTGTGAAACTCCTGCAGTGGAGGGACTGTCACGCTGTGAAATATCCTGGTTTTCCCCTGCTCACACTTGGCTGTGCTTGTGTTATGCTGCTTTGCATAGTGTTTGAGCCTGGATAAATGCGGGAAGACAGAGATTTCCTACTCCTGATAAGATCAGGGTATTTGTGACTCAGTTTTCAGGGTGCTCAGCCAGGGAATCCCACCCCCTTCATACCCACATTGCTGCCTCCTGCTGAGCCTGGAATGAGCAGAGGCAAATGTGGAGCTGCAGATGAAGTCAGGACGAACTCTGGAGCAGCCAGCAGCCCATTTCTGCACCACTTCCCTGCCCAAATGCCGCGCACAAGACTGAGAAGGGATCTGTGCCTTTCTGCCTAACCCTCCTCCCATTCAGCCAGCGAGTTTGAATTGGTGGCACTCGGTTCTGCTCCACGGGGGGAAGCTTGGAGCGAGGATCCAGGCGGGATTCAGTCTCTGCTCCACGTGATCTCGTCCAAGTCACCCCCATCCCAGTGCTCAGTTTGCCCATCTGTGCTACTTTCACTTGCTCACCCCACTTTTTCACAAGGGGTCTCATTGGTCACTGCAGGCCGAACCCTCACGTGCTCCAGGTGTTCATCAGTGCCACAAACCGAGAGCTGAGTAATGCATAAGTGATCTCCCTTTGAATCTGTAATCTGAATTCACAGAGTTTATAAATCCTGAAGCTGGGAGCTCTTGTGGACCAGCCTTGGGAAAATTTTGCACTGTGTTTTCTCATGATAAGGCAGAGATAAAAGCCTCGAGGACTTTTCTGCAGCATCTCGGAGCCAGTTTGCTGCAGGAGGGCCGTGGTGGGATCCTGCTGTCCAGGGATGTGTTTGCAGGGGCAGGGGACACTCCTGCCCCCCAAAGCCAGAGCCATTCTCCCCAGGGAAGAGAAGCAGGGCTCGGAAAGCAGGGAGCTGGCTGAGCTGTTTGCTCTCACCCCGGCACACCCAGATCAGAGTCCAAGACATGAGGTGTCGCTCCGTACGGGCGGTTTCCATCCAACAAAACATGGAGCATGAGAGGAGAAGGGCAGCCACATCTTCAGGGAGGTGACACTGAGCTCTGCACGTCACTTCCTTGAGCAGGGGCAGAAAGCAGAGACATTCACAGACGTGATTCTGGGCTTGAAAACAGGTTATTATTCTTATTTTACCACCCATTTAAGTGCTCTTAAAGAAACCGGACTAGAAATTCAAGGATTCTCTTTCTGACTCGAGTTTTTGAGGCTTTTCTGTATAAATTCCTGACTTAACATTTCTTTGGGATGAGTCAGTTGTCTGCAAGGTGTGTGATGTGAACACAGTTTGAAGGCTCGCTCTGCTCAAGCTCCTGCTTTTCAGCCCAGCTTTAGCAAAACAGCACAGGATTGATGTTCATCTGAGGGCTGAGATGTCAGAAAATGCTCTTTAATGCCAGTTTCTCTGCTCCTTCAGGCACTGTGACTACAGAGAGACCATCATGTCTGAAACGTGCAGCATTTTCTTCCACAAACTTTGAGAACATCCTGACCTGGGAAACGGAGGCAGATATCCCCCCCGGCACTGTGTTTGATGTCCAATACAAACAGTAGGTGAAGTTTGCTCCTTCTGGGAGTTGGGCTGTTCTTAGGGCTCTCAGAGAGAGAAAAACTGATTTTGCTGTTTCTCCTGCCTGTGTTATGGTTCTGCTTGGAGAAGAACTCAGTGGAGGACAGCATTATTCAAAGTGGGAGATGACGCCCGTTTAAGCAAATATTTTACATCTTGGGTTGCTTTGCTCCATTACTGAGCTACTCTTGCCTTCAGCAACTTCTTTCTCTCTATTCCGTTTTCCTCCAGTCCTGTTCAACCAAACAAACCCAAACCCTTGTTTCGTCCTCAGGTATGGAGAGAAATCCTGGCTCACCAAGCCTGAGTGCCAGAGAATCACCCAGCTCTTCTGCAACCTCACCCAGGAGACAGAGAACTTCATGGAGCACTTCTACGGCCGGGTGAGGGCCAGGGGCTGCTCCTCCAGCTGGGTGCGCTCCGAGAGGTTCGAGCCTCGCAAAGAGAGTAGGTATCACTGCAAGCCACCAGATCCTCCTTCCTGGGACCTTTAGGGCAGCATTTCCTCTCATTTCAGCCTCGCAAGGCTCTGTGCTCGGTGGGGAGGGAGTGAAGGCCTGGAGGTTTGTACTGGGCAAGGAGGTAAATGAGAAAACGGGCAGGGCTTTCCCTGAGATCTGACCCCAAAGTGGGATCAGAGGAGAAAAGGAAAAGCCAGGTGTGATGGAAGGGAGAGCTGCTGGTGAGAGGCACAAAGCAATGAGTGAGACATGATGGGAAACTTGAGGACAGCGAGTCCCAGGAGCTGTGGAATGTGAACGCTGGGATAAGCATCCATTCCTGCGGATACTTCGTGTTCCCAACCCCTCAGTGAGCCCTACTGCAGACACACAGCGCAGCCTTTGGGAGCCTTATTGGCTCTGTGGCTGAAATTTCCCCACTGCAAGATCACTAAGAATAATTGGGGGTGGCAGCAGCAGCCAGTGGTTGTGAAGAGCCTTCAGACTTTCGCACCGAAAAAGCTGTGAAAGCCTGGATTGAACCTCTTTCCAGCGCTGGGCATAGCGTGTGCCTGTCCCCAGAGGTAAGTGCAGGCACAAAAGCCCTGTAAATCTGGCTGAGGATGGGCACTGGGGTTTGGGCAGCCCACCTGAGTGCCTGTGATGGGATTCCACCCCTCACGCACACATGGAGGATATCCGGGACAGGGAACGTGGAGCTGGGAGAACACAGTCCTAAGGAAAAGCCTGGGAGGAGAATTCCTGGGGACAAACACTGTAAAGGTGCAGAAGCCCAAACCCACCTCTGTCTCCGGTGGCCTGACTTCTGCCATGCTCATACAGCTCAGACACCTTTTTGTACGAAGAGAAATAACAATTTCGGTGAGTCTGGGGTGTGTTTAAGACATCAGATGATATTAAAACAGCTGACACTGCCTGTTCTGCCTTTCCCAGCCATTATAGGAGCACCGCAAGTGGAATATATTCCCTATGTCCGCTCCATAAAGTTCCTTATCCGGCCCCCCGTTACCCCCCTGCGGGGTGAGGATGACCAGCAGCTCACCGTGGAGGACATTTACAGTAAATTTGGGGCTGTGGATTATCACCTGACAATATTCAACCAGAGGACACACCAGCAGGTAAAGCACCACCTCAGGCGCCGGGATTCTGTAAATCCCATTTCAGATCAGCTGGAGAAGGATCTCAGAGTTTACACAGGATGGAGGAGATTTCTGATGTACCTGGGAAAGTCTTGGAGTCTCTGACTCTCAGGACAACAGGAACTTTAGGCTTTCTTCTTAAATTCTGGGAAAAAAAGGACTTTCCAAGAGTACTGTATAAGTAGCAAAAAGTAGAACCATTGGTGGCTAAGAAAATCACTTAATTAGTTCAAGTCTTAAGAAACTGAAATGCAAAATTAAATGAAGAAATAATAGAAAACGAAATTATATAAATATTCAGAATTCCATACATACAGAATAATTACAGCCCTGTAAGACCTCATTAGTAAATAATAATTTATGCTGAATTTTGCAACCTGAATTGAAGAAAACTTAATCTTCCTAAAATACAGATTTTACCTTTCTTTTCAACAGTGGACAAAGAATGAGCACAACAAAGAATTTGAAGTTTCCAACTTGGACCCAGACACTGAATACAATGGAACAGTTTATATCTGTCTGCTCCAGAGAAGGAGCAAACCTCAAGTGTTTTGGGTCAAAACACTGGCAGGTGAGGCTGTTAACTCTGCTGAAAGTTGAAAAGCCCAGCTGGGATATCGGATACACAAAACACATTGATTTTCTGCACGGAACGTTTTAATAATTTAAAAATTCATTCCGATGAGACTAAACCTGTGACGTCGCCGAGCTAACCGTGACATTTTTCTAATCCAGCTCTTTTTCCGCTTGTTCTCTTCCCAGACACGACGTGGATCCTCTACTGTTTGGTGGCCCTGGCGTTCTGTGCCGGGCTGGTCTTTGCTGCCAGCGCTTATGTGATCTACAAATACATCAAACAGCGCGGTGCCCAGCCCAGGGCCCTGGTGAGTGCCCTGCAGCCACTGCAGCTCTGCTTGGAAATCACGGAATCACCACTGCCTGGCGCTGGAAGGGACCTGAAAGATCACTTAGTCCACGCCCTGCTATGGGAATCACGCCTTCCACCGTCCCAGGCTGCTCCAAGCCCTGTCCAGCCCGGCCTTGGACACTTCCAGGGATGGGGCAGCCACAGCTGCTCTGTGCCAGGGCCTCACCACTCTGAGCGAAGAATTTCTCCCTAATATTCAATCTAAACCCACCCCCCTTCATTGAGAGGGTTAATGAGCTTTGTCTGGGCAATCACTGCAGATTACTGGTACTTTACAGACAGGTGCTCAGAACTTTTCCCAAACTGAGCCCCTCGGGTTAGGCAGCTAAACTGAGGCATCCTAAATCCCTAGTTCCCCTTGAAACCCTGGGATTCTCACCTATCCCTCGTCTCCCACAGCAAGAATTGGGTTTTCATGCTAAGGAGCTCAAGGATTTTCATGCTGTTTCTGTGCTGCAGGGCTTAGGCCAAATTTTACAAAAGCGAAAGCACGAGTTTTTCTTCCTCATATTTCAAGATTGCTCAGTTGAAACACAATGAGAAATGTCTGTATTCCTGTGAAGGGTCATTCTCCAGGAAAAAAAACTGAGTTCTTTTGTCAGCAGAGCAGATCCCTGGTGGTTGTTACTGGCTTTTACTGACACTTCTCCAAAGAAATTGTTAAAGTAACTAAAGCAAACTTTCAGGGTCACAGCTTCTTGTTAATAACTCGTGCTTTTCTATCTGCTCCACCAGGACTTCAGAGGGATTCCGTCGTTCCAGCCTCTCACGCTGACAGTGGAGCACATCATAAAGCCCCTTAGTTTATCCAAACCTTCCCTTTTCATCCCTGAAGTGCAGCTGGCACAGATGAGCCAACATCTGGACTGGGCCCCGGAGCCACCACGGCCTTTCTGTCCCTACCAGCAGCAGGCGGTTGTTCCAACATTCCCGCTGCCCCCTCAGCCATCCCAGGTGGAAATCACGGCTCTGGCTGATTACGCTCCTCAAACAGCTGAGCAGAGCGCTCCTGCTGCCACATCCAGCACAAGCCTGCCCCTGACCTACGGGGTGTGCGTGGAAGGCACGGACCACGACACGAGTTCACAGCCGGACCAAAGGCTGAAGGAAATTTCTCCAGATCATTCTGTGGATGGAAAGCTCCGAACCCAGGGGCTGGGAAAGAGCTGCAGCCACTGGGATTACAAAGAGCAGCAGCCAAAGGTGGCTCTGTGGAAGAGCAGGGACAGACTGGAGTCGGTTCTGTTGCAGGGGAGCCCTGGGCAGACCCAGCTGCTGCTGCAGAGTGACGGGCTGGAAAACCCAGAGGGAGTGTCCCAGCTGTCCCTGTCTTTGCTGGAACAGGGAGGATGCTACAGACAACAGGCAGAGCCGCCCCTGCTGCTGTCTGCAGGGACAGCTGACCCAGACTATGTTCCAGAGGATGCACTGCTGGCACCTCTGTCAGCAACCCTCCTTCTCTCAGTCCGGACTGGGAACGATTTCCCCGGAGAGAAGCACCCGGAGCAGTGGGTGCCAGAGTCATTCCCACATCCTGCAAACAAAGTGCAGCTCCCAGAGACTGCAGGCACCGAGATGTTCCCAGCAGCAAAGGAGCTGAGCTGCACGGAACTGAGCGTGTCCCCAGACAGCGGCTCAGGTCGGGACAGGGCCACTCCTCTCACCATGCTCTTCAAAGATTTGGACTTAAAAGTGCAGTGGGATGAGGATGATAACACAGAATTTTATTAGGATGACTTAATGGTGTTAAAATCCAGGTGATGTTTTCTTGCATGAAACAGAAGCAATGCAAAAGCACAGCTAATCCTGGCTGTGTTCACACGGCTCAGGGCTGTCACACTGTTCCACTGTGGGGTTTGGTGCCTTTACTGATAGAATTTCTCCTTGTTACACTGCAACGCTGTACCTTTGCACTGAAACAACAGGTCTGTATTTCTTGCATCTTCTCAAATTTATTACGAATTGGATTACTTTAAAAGATGAGTTAAGATTCAATTTCCAATCCAAGATTCAGTTTACTGAGAATTTAGCAAAATTCACAACAGAAACTGTGTTTGCTCTTTACCAACACTGAAGATTTGAGGGCTCAGATGTATCCACCCTTTGAAGAAATTCAGGTATGCAAACCTAAAAGAATTTAATGTACTAAAAGAAGCAAATGGTTACTGGCGTTCTACCCTTGGATAAACAACTTGGAAAACAGTATTCTACTTCCCTGGGATGGACTTTGCCTTTAAAGGAGTCCTTGAAACTGGGTAACAGCTCCTGCTGCAGCAGTTCCGTGAAATATGTCCCTGTCCCTTGTGGTTTTTAATACTTGTACAAAGATAAAGCCTTTTTCAATACCTGTACAAAGATAAAGCCTTTTTCATCTCTGCAACAGATTAATGCAGCCTTGGCCCAGTTCTGAGATTCCTCAGCTGCTGCTCCTTTCTTTCTCTGCCATAGTCACACGTTCTCTTCTTCCCTTGAGATCCCTAGGGATGAAGCACCTGGGCTCACATTCCAGGCAGGCAGGGATGTGAGGATTCACAGCACTCCCAGTTCAACCCTCAGTCTCAGTTTCTCCCAATCCCAATCCATCCCAGTAATCCACAAAGGAGACGGGGAGGTCTTGAGCTCTTCCTCCCACCCCTCACTGACACTGCCCATGAGGAACCTGCTCCGTGCTCCCGGCACATCCTCCACAGCTGCCGTGACCATTTTTTTGGGAGCCGAAATCCTTGGAGCACTTGCACCTCCACCAAAAGCAAGCTAAATTCTAAATTCAGGGGCCGAAGGAGGCGATTATTTTTCATTCAGAGGAAAGCACAGTTCAGCCTGTTCATTTCCACTGCTGTGGTGAAAAAATGTGTCTGAGGAAATCAGTTTTAGAGAAGTGAAAGCATTTACAGGAATAAGCAAGGTTTGACTGGTATGGGGAAGTATTCACTCGAAGAGACTAAGGCTGACCAGAGGTAAAATGCAGCTGTTCCCACTCCAAGTGCACTTGGGGGTTTTCTCAGCCCAGGGAAGCTGAAGCTAAAGGCTGAATTCCACTTGCTTTGGGGTGGCTTTGCAAATAAGCCATAGGCTCATGAAGTGAAGATTTTTGATGATTCAACCCAGGATTACAGAAGTAGTCTTAGAAACTTTACGGGCCAAGGTTCAGCTCTGAGTTCCAGCACCAACAACTGACAAAGAACCACAGCCCTGTGAGGCCAAAAGGTCAGAATTCCAAGTGTGGTGAAGAAGTGTCAGAGCACAGGGTATCAGAGATTGAAATATGTGCACGGCTTGGGCAGCGGCCAGCAGGACATTTCCAGGGAGCTCACCCCATACCACTCACTGCTAAAGGGGTTGTGGAATGTCCTTTGATCTGTTTCCTGCGCTCTGTGCCCCAAAAAAACAACGCTCAGAGAAATGCTGCAGCTCCTGGAGTTGTTCCCAAGGACTGTGAGACCCCAGGGGTGACTTTTTTTTCCACTACACCTCCCTGGAGAGGCATTTAAAGCCAATGTCAATCACCTTATTCAGAGTTGCCTGTGGGCTGCATATCTTGTGTCAACAACATTCCCAGCGATGCTACTCAAGGAATAATCAAATGCCACAATATCAGCATTTTGGATTGTGTTATGAAACATAACCCCCAGCACAGGACGAGTATGGGCAGAGCTGTGTGGAAGGGATGGGGGCCTTGGAAGAGCATTTCAATGTGCTGCTAAAATTACATTATTTTCTATTTTAAAAGCCTTTCCAAACCCCTCTGCTGACCCCCTGCCACAGGATCTGATCATGCCCAGGCTGTAATAAATGTGTCATCCTGCTGGAGGACAGGTGGGAACTGAGGAAAGTCTAGGAATGGATTTTTAGAATGCACGTTGGTGCCTAAAGCTGCAAAGTGTCCCCGAGCTGGCACATCCATCTCTCCTTCAGGCCCTTAAATACCTTCAGGGCTGCTTCAACCCTGACTGAACAAAAGGCAGGAATGGTTCCAGCCCCATCCCATCCTGCCTGTTCCACCCTCCCAGCAGCTGGAATGCCCAGGGATCGCAGGTAGGAGAGCCCTGTCCTTCAGAGGGACCAACTGCAATATCCTCGACTTCCTGCTCTCGTCATGGCTTAGTCAATATTGGTCTTTGAGGCCTGGATCTTCTGAGCAGAGGGAGACTGGTTCTTGTCTCATGAGTCACCTTCTGAATTTAACACGCAGATCATCCATTCTCAAGCTGTTTCTCCTTGGAAAAGCTCAGAAAGAGAGGTTGATGCTGCTGAATTTTACTCAAGGAACAAGTCATCCTTGCTGACCTCACTGCCTTCCTCTGTTCAGAACCAAGCCGATCCATTTGCGTCAAACAGCTGCTCCAGAACCTCCTTATCTCCATCTCCTTCTGTGCAAGAACATTGCCAGATAAACAGCAGCATTTCAACATTGCTCCGAAGGTCTCCCCGTGCTGGCCATCTGTGCCTAACAACGCTCTGCTCCTCAGTCATCCCGGCTGCTCCAGGTAACAGTTGTGACAGCTCCGGATAATAAAAGCTGGAGGTGCCTTGCCACGAGGAGCGTGTGTGTCCCCAGCAGATGTCACGCCGATGACAGGTGAGCGCTGCAGTTCAGTTGTCACAAGGACACCAGAGGAGCAGGTGGCAGCTGTAACCCTAGAGCAAAGCATTGCTCTTTGTCTTCTCAGCTAAATCTGGGAGCTGGCACTCGCTCACTCCCCGACCAGCAGCCCCGCTGGAAGCTCAGCAGGGATCCTTGCCCAGGGATGAACACTCTGCAAGCCAAGGATCCCGTTCTCCCTCCCTGTTTGTTCCTTTATTTTGGCACTGGAGGGTGTTTGAACACTATGAAAAATCACTGGTGAGTTTTTTAACAAGTTCTGTGAGGAAAATCTTACTCGAGGGACAGATGGAAAGCTCCAAATTCTGAGAGAATGAAGGAGAGTTCACAGAATCGCAGAATATCCTGAGCTGGAAAGGACCACAGGGATCATCAAGTTCAACTCCTGGTGCTGCATAGACACCTCAGCAATCCCACCTCGTGCCTGGGGGCGATGTCCAAACGCCCCTGGAGCTCTGGCAGCCTCGGGGCCGTGCCCATTCCCTGGGGAGCCTGGGCAGTGCCCAGCACCCTCTGGGGGAAGAACCTTTCCCTGATACCCAGCCTGAGCCTCCCCTGAACCAGCTCCAGGCATCCCCTGGGTCCTGTCCCTGCTCACAGAGACCAGAGATCAGTGCCTGCCCCTCTACAGAAAATAAATTTTATAACAGAGGGTTGATGAGACAAAATGAATGAAATTATTCATTTTAAGCAGAACGGATGATAATTACACATCACTGCTCATCATACAAAACTCAGGGAAGCACTCGAGTGGCCATGGATTCAAAACCAATGAAAGGGAAGTGTTCCTTCCCTTTGGCAGCTCAGCTCACGCCAAAGTGCTTCAGACATGCCAACCCAGTCCTTCCTGTTTATTGCTTTCTCAGGAAGGTCTCAAACACAGCCACTAAAGGAACTTCACACCTGGAAGTCCTGGGAGTTCTGGTGCTGATCCTGCTGGATTTCCTCTTTGTTTGGATGGTGAAGCAAACAAGGTTCCTAGAAATGGGTTCTACTGGTACTGTGCCAAAGTTGGTGGTGGAATTCATTCCCACAAGGCCTTCTGACACCACAAGAAACATCACCTGCTTCTCACATCGCTGGGAAGGGTTTTCCTGAATGCTGGAACTGCAAGACTACCTCAAATAAATGGAAAATCAGCAATCTCTGTTCTTTGACCCCACCCCAAACTCTCAGACACCACCGTGGGCTGCTGGATACACAAAGCTCACCTGCTCTTGAGGCACCAAGCCTTTGTTTGCTGGAAAAAGGAAATAAAACAGTCACAGCCCACCAAAACCTGAGAGCTGCTGCAGCTCCTGGTGTAATCAGACACTGCCAGGATTTGCCTGGAGTTGACGTTCACTAAAGAGATGTCAAAGCAAATGATGTCACTGTCACACAGCAATGGCAAGGTTACCCCAAGGGACATTCCTGGGCAGGGTTAAAATATTCATAATTCAGTTCAGATGCTTTGTGAGCTTCTCTCCTAAAAGAGCAGAGCGTAATCCGGTGCTGTGGATTTTGGAGGCACCCGTCCCTCCTCACATCATTTGGCAAAGGCAGCGATTTGGCAGAGCTGGGAGGGAGCTTGGTTGGCACTGCAGGGAGCAGCCCGAGTGTCCCCAGCTGGGCCATCCCCATTGTCCCGGGGAGGGCCTGGCAGGGGCTATATTTGACTGCAGGATGGGCACTCCAACATGGGGAACATTCTTTTGGGGAGAGTCATTCTCAGTGTCATCACCAGGGTGAAGGAAACGCTCCTTTGTCCCTTCCCTTGCTTGGGACAGGGGCTCTCCCTGCAGCCTTCACCGGGTGAGTTCGGTTTATCTGTAAATAAACTGCTGTTTGCTGTGAGATTTTGTAGGATCTTCATAGCAGCATCAGTTGTTTTGTGTGACAGCTTTGCTTGACTTGCACTGCAGAAATAGATTGTGCTTTGCGATTGTATCTGCTTTAATGATTGTTTTCCCAGTGTTGTTCTGATGAAAATCCTGGTTTGCTTCATGTTTTCTCACCGCAGTCTGTTCTGTTTTACTGGCATGTTTAGAAAATAATATGCATTTGAATTGAAAAGTGTAGGTTTTAGTAGATCAGAACTCTGATTATAAAACAGTGAAATTTGTCCAGGGAAAAATAAAAACCATTCTATAGCAAAGATGAGTCTGTACCAGTAATTATTCATGAGCATGGAAACAAGGCTCTGATGCCCAGGATGACAGGACTCATTCTGCAGCTGAACCACTTCTGAAGAGAGCAGAAGCTGTGAAATTACAAATTTTTTTTTCCATAAAAGCCTGTTGTATTTTCTTCTTCTTTTACTTATCAGCATTTGTTGTTTCTTCCAAAGTTAATGCCCACTAAGGAAATATTATCAAGATAATTCTGTATTTTCATTTGCATGTTGGGATATTTTGAATTTCCACAAGGACTCTGCTTTTCCATGGACTGTTTATAAGAAATTTATTTACATCAACAGAAAACTGTACAAGAGGAAAAACTGTATGAGAAAATTGTACCAGGAAAAGCTGAGGGTTTGTATTTTTATCAAGTTCGGATTCGAAAGCAGCAAAGCTCAAATCCAGGTGGAAGATTTGCCAAGGGAAAATTTCAGTCATGGAACACGAGCTAGGGAAAGATTTACAAGTATGTTCGAGCAAATTCCATTCAGCATCAATTACATTTGCAAAGCTGCTTTTACGAAGTAACCCGAGCTTGTAGGACCTGTAAATGCGCGCTGTGCGAGGATTGTGCCGGGTGGTTTGGATTTAACTGCAGCAGAGGGAGACGAGCAGGGATCCACTTCAAAAACTGACTTTAGTTTAATGCCCACCCATTAGTCAGAGCCTAAAAGCAGCGAGCTGTGGATTCCCAGAGCAGAGGCTGGGAACAGCCGGGCATGGGTGGGAGCCAGGAGTGCCGGTGTTTGCTCCCGCCTTTCACCTGTTGGGTGGGATTTCTCCGGGAAGCTTCCCTGGTCACTCTTTGGGAAAACCATGCTGTTTACTGAGCAGCTCCTCTCAGCCTGACATTTGGAAGGATGCTGTTTTCCCCATGATTTTTCAACCTCTCTCTCTAAGAGCTCAGGAGAGACGCCTGACCCCTCCGGACCCAAAGGATTGGATAAAGCATTATCCTCTTGGAGTCCTGAGCTGTAACTGCTCCTGTGTGAGCCTGGGAAAGGGGAATTAGAGATCTGTAGATGGGAACGTGAGGGAGAGCTCTGCTTCAGCAGCTGGAACTGATGGAGCACGCTGGTTTGGTGGGAGGTGTCCCTGCCCATGAGATGGGCTTTAAGGCCCCTTCCAACCCAAACCATTCCAGGATTCCTTATAAGATCAGTCCTGGGGAAACAAATCTACCCGCAAAGGGCTGCCTATTGCCTGTTCTGGGACAGCTCCAGCCACCTTCAGAGACTTCATTTCTTCCCCTGATCCCACTTCCCACAGAAGCAGCGTGAAGCAAACCCCTCTCACAGCGTGAATGTCAGAAAATATTTTTGTATGAACCTTCACTCACAGCCCCGGAATGCCCAAGCAAAGCAAGGACTTAAAAAGATTCTGTTAAAGTGTCTGATTTGAACGTTTTAATCTATTCCAGCAAGAAAGTTTGGCTTTGACGTCCCACCATGGGAACCCGAGCCTTCTTCCACCACAGAGAGGAGGAGCAGAAGGAGGAGAGGAAACAGAGCTTGGAAATGACCTCCACGACCAGGAAAAAAAGGTTTAAAACCAGGTAAGGCCCAGAGCCAGGGACAGGTTGAGTCAATTGGGTCTAGACAGGGCTTTGTACACATTGACAGATTTGCAGAATTTTGAGTTTATGAAATGATGGAACATTATCTGGGTTCTCTTCCATGAATCTGCCCCTGGAAGTGAGGAAGAGGAGACTTTCAGCCTTTCAGACCTATCGATAGCAGCTGCCCTCGCCTTGACCTCCACAACATCAAAGTAAGTCAGGAATTGTTAGAACTCCAGTATAACCTTGTGGGCAGCATCACAGCTCTGTATCAGGGTCACAGCTTCCAACTTCTTCTGCTGGAAGCAAAAAGAGCAGAGTCAATCCAGAGGTTCTTCCTTTAAAAACACCAGGCCTCAAGTGAAACGCAGGAAATTAAATGATGGTGCCATGTGATAATGAGGAACACTGCCCTGCTCACAGGCAAGGGCGTGAGAGGAACCAGATTTTATAGGAATAGATGGAAAATACTGACGGATTAATAAATTAATGGTAAGAGATGGGACTCAGGGATCCCTCGTTCCTAGAAAATCTCAGCACCATCCCTCCTCCCCTTGATCTTTTTCCCAGCTCCTTCCCTGGGATTAAAAGTGGCCAAACCGTGGGTCCCCATGGAAGTTTGATTTCTTCTGGGACTGCTGTTGGTTCCTGTGAGGGATAATTCCCTGAAATTCCTACCCACACTCCATCAGCTGGTGTTCCTGTCCTTAACATTCCTGATTTAACAAAAAAAAATGCTACAAACAATAAAAAAGACCCCCAAAAAAGGAAAAAAAAGTTTCATCTTGACTTCCGTCAGCTTTTATCATCATGTAGTTCCAGGGACTACAATCTAAGAAGGGAAGCTGACACCCTGGAGCTGGAACAGAGGGGGCAGAAGAGGATTCGTTTTGGGAATGACATGGAGAAGATGGAAGAGGAGGTCATCCGGACCTGCAGGCTGCTCCGTGTGAGGGCTGACCGGAAGGGCCTGCGCAGGAAGGTCAGAGCAGACACCTCTGCTGGCAGCAGGGACGCCAACAGGGTTAAAATTGTGCTCTGGAGAGGATCCTACACCTAAGCAGGTGTCAGGACAACCCCAAAATCTCTCCGACTAAAGGCCTTGCACCCCTGCCACTGAAATGTTATCGCAGGCGCCTTGTGTCAGAGAATTTGTGTAACAACATCGTCCCTCTGCCCTGCCTTTACTCGGTGTCTCCCTGTCCCAGGCTATGGAAAAGGCCTGCCTGGAGAAGGAATTCCTGGAGCTGCGCTCGGGGCGGGCGCCCATGTTCTGGATCCCGCTGCGGGCACACGCGGTCTGGGAGAGGATGGACGTGACCCTGGCATGCACCGCCCTGGGGTCCCCAGTGCCACAGGCCACCTGGTATGGCAGTGCCAGCATGGCCCTGCGGGGCACAGGCACACGGGGAACGACAGCCCTGTCCTGCCGGGAGGGAGGGAGGGAGAGCTGCAGAGGTCACAGAAAACACCTCAGTGGCCAGTGCCGGCGCTAGGAGCAGTAGGGACACGGGGGCCTGGGAGCAGTGACAGCCCTATGGGATCCTTCTGGGACAGGGCTGATGTTCATGGAGGTTTCCCTGTTTCCCTTGGTTTTCCCGCGAGCAAACTCAGGATTTAAGTCTCGAAAACCAGAACCTCCTTCCAGCACTAAAACACCACAAACACACCCCAACAAGGCCTGGCTGCCTTGGACACCATGAGAGTTTCAGCATTAAACTGCTGCTGCTGCTTCTACAATCTGTAAAATACAACACAACTCATTTACTCCCTTTGCATATTAACCAGCCCTAGGGGAGGAGTGTTATGGACCGGGCCTGAGTGCAGCACACACCATAAATACCAGAAATAAATGAAAGATCACCTCAAAAAAGTCGATTTGCAAAGTGTACTTTGATCAGTTTGAAGTGATTGACCATTCCTCCCCTGGAAGGTTTAAGTGTGCAAACATTTGCGTTACTAATGACTCGTAGGCAGCCAGCTCTGCCACTGTGGGAGCTCTGCACGTCCTGTGTCCTTCCAGAACGACCTCTCTGAATTATTCAGAGAGCAAAGAGAATCTGAACCTCCCACACATCCCTGCTGAACACAGGGAAGAGACATCTGTGAACCCTCTCACAGGAGCTGCAGGACAGGGAACGCAAAGCCGAGGCTGAGCAGCCACACAGGACCATGGAGGGGGTCTGGGTTTAGCTGCCAGACTGTTTTGGATTGAAGAGGGAGATCTGTAAAAGAGGGAATTGTGTCTGCTCTTCTTTTCTGTGGTGTTTGATGCAGGTCCTTTCCTAACAGCATATTTCCTTTTTTCCCACCAGGTATAAAAATGGAATCCCCATCGATCCCCGCCGAGCCCCAGCAGGAAAATACAAGATGAAAAACAAATTCGGGATGCTGACCCTGCACATCAGCAGGTAACGGCTGTGCCCTTGGCTGAGCTGCTTTTTCAGCTGAGTAAGACCTGCTCTCCCAAAACTGCCAGTTTGTGCATGATAAACAAAACAGATAATTCTTCTGGGCTCTGACCTTGCCTGCCTTCAGGGCGTTGTGTTTGAGCTAAACCTTCGCCAATCTCCACAGCAGTTGACAAGGTTTAAGAAAATCTTCGAAAGATCAAACCAAATCAAACAAAATTTAACGGCTTAATTTACTTCTGCTGCTCTTTTTATGCATCAGCAACGTTTTTTCCTTCAGGATAAGGAATGCATGTTAAGCACTTCATGAGCAGACACGAAAATGTGATTTAGGGTGGATCAGTGTAATCAGAACAACATCAGTTCTGATCTATGAATTATACAGTGATAGACAAATGCAAATCTTCAGTGAAATCAAGTGCTCACCAGGCCTTTTGCTTGTTCAGTACTTGAAATGTTTTGCTTCTGGGTCTCAAGAGAAAAAAATGACCACAAAATGTCAGAAATCCTCATAATTGAAAGGAAAAGCAGCTTCTGGATGAAAAGCAAACACCTCTGGGATTAAAGGGGAACCCCTCTGAATTTGTCCTGTGAAATAGGAATAACGGAGAGCTAAAAAGGAAGGGAAATATTTTTTTTTTCAGATGCTCCATGGAAGATTCTGCTGAATACAGTGTGGAAGTAAAGAACCAGTACGGCGAAGCTTATTCATTTGCTACAGTGCTTGTCAGGAGTAAGTACAGACGTTCCTTTGGGTTTAAACCTCCAAATACTACAGAGTCTTCAAAATATTTTCATGATTTGATAGGCACACCAAGCACTCTGGAAAAGCAATGGAGTTCAATAGGAGCTGATAGAACAGCTTCTCTTCCTTAGTCACTTCTGGGCCCAGCCAAAGTGTTTCCTTTCAGATTCCACATGGACACAGCTGTCCTTTCACTGGGATAAAATTGTACTAAATTTAGGTGCTTCTTTCTTCTGGACTGCTATGAAACAGCCCCACAGTTAAACACACAACAGGCTTACAAAGAGCTTGCTGAAGATAAGCAAGAAATGGGTTGCCAAGAACTGTGGCTTTCAGAGGGACTTCTCAGTGCATTACTGCAGAGAATTCCACATTTTCCCTGAAATCAGTAACTACCAAGGGCAAATGAAAGATTTTCTTCTTTGATCTGTGCTGTTCTTAAACTAACTGGCACAGACTCCACAGATACACACTGTGCACAGCCAAATCCAGACGTGGGGAAGGAAGTAAATAAACTACCAGCACTGAAAAAGGGAAATTAAGTCAAGCTTTGGCAAATATGCAGAGCAGTCTCACAGGATCACAGTTTGGCTGTTCATATTTCATGTATTTATATCTAAATTACAATCTGGACAGAACAGACCTACAGAACTGCAGACAATTAAACCCTTCAGTGGGACTGACAGAGCCCTGTGTCATGGGTTGTGTTATTATCACACTTATTTTTCACACGCCGTATTTTGCTCTGAATCCTGTCTGGGATACAGATCCCTGCAGAAGAATGTGACTCCAGGATTGTAAAAGAAGTGTATTATCACATCTTCCAGGTCTTTTAATTAAACAGTGTCAAAATTCAGCATATCTAGAAATAAGCAGCGGGCATTCACCAATTCTGAAGGGACATGTAACAGCCCAGAAAACCTCCATATTTGCAGCCTTCCCAGATTCCTAAATTCCCCCTACCCTAATGCAGAAAGACAGGAAAAGTTACCAGGAGCTTCTCACAGTGTGGCCACAACAGGAACCGGCCTTTGCCACAGAGCAGCAGCAGCCTGAAAGAAAAATTCCACGCCAGTAATCACCTACTCCTCTCAATTCCCTCTGGAATCTTTAGGATCAGAGCAGGCATGAGGATGGAACAGGCGCTGTGGTTTGGCACAGAAAGGCCTGGCTGGGACGGCTCTCTTCACCTCTAAGCGCCTGGTTAACCTGCCTCTCATCAGGGCTGAGCTTTGCAAACCACTGCAGACATCGTGGTGAGGGGCCCCCACTGCTCCTCCTCCCAAACCCATCCCAGTAACCCGAATCTTCCTCCTGCTAGCTGCATTTACTGCTCTGAAAATAGAGATTACAGCAAGGCCTTAATCCTGCCTCCACTGGAAACATTCCTCATGCCCCAGGCAGGCCACGGCATCTCCTCCCCCGGCCCCTCGCTGTCTGGAAAGGCCTCGATGCCAGGGGACGGTCCCTGGGATCCACAGTTCCCTTTCCCTAAAAACATCACTGAGGGTCTCACAGGACCTGGGATGAGGCTGTTTTACCTCCACTGCTTTGTATTTCCCTCCTCCTCAGTGGTAACACTCGCTTCTCATGTTTTGGCCTGCTACCGCCAAACTTCAACCACTGGAAGGACAGGCTTTATTTTACGGGCATTTATTGCAGCTTGAGAGAGAAAAGTATCTCAGTTTCATCTTCAGCGCATCAGTTCTTGGATTTCAGCTCCAAATGATTTCACATTGTGCCGTGATGCCAAGAGGCCAGAGCAGGTGGGGTGGGCCAGCATCCACCTGCGGTGCCTCCAGAGAATCCAGAAGCAACAGATTTGGGGGCATCCTTCCCTCAGCCCCAGGAATTACCTCAGTGTCTCAGCACAAACGCCCTTCCTTTCGGTTAAATCTTGGAGTCCCAGTCACTGGTAGTTTTCAAGAATCGCACATCACCCTCTGGGAATGCTGTGAAAACCAGGGAGTTGCTTTTATTCAAATCTTTATTTGGTTTTAACTTGCCTAGTGCAGCTTGAAAAGGCAGAAGCCAAAGTGACAAACCCCTCCTTAGCTCGGAATAACTGAGTGCACGGGAGCATTTCGAGCAGGATTGCTTACACTGGAACAGCCATGGGAACAATTTCCTCTGCAGACACATCCCCAGTGGCTTGGGAAGGACATCAGCTGTCAAATGAATTAAAGTTTTACCCCATGGTGACACTTTAAAGGTTCAAATTAAGGGCTGGCTTGAGGGAAAAACAGTTTGCTGAGCATCACTGGGTGTTTTTGAGAAGATAAACACTCCATGAGATTCGCTAAACATATTTTCTTCTTGTCTTACAGAATATTATGGAAAGGAGTCAGGATTTGATTCCGAAATATACAAAAGTGAGTAAATCATTGAGGTTGTTATTCATTATTTTTATAGCCTGATGCAATTTGATTTTTTTTCCCCTGAGAGCTTTTCCTGTCAGCCTGACCGCACACGCAAAGTGCAAGGCCCACTCTAAATAGATGACAATAAACTTACTACAGGAGGAAGGCTCTGGAAGTCTCTTTATCATGCTGACTTTTACTCTTATTCCACAGGATCCCTTTTGGCCAGAGAGGCAGATTTTGCTTTTCCCCTGAAACCCTTATTTGCGAGAGAAAAGGAGCCTTTCACCCTCTCCTGTTACTTCTCCTCTGATTTACTGGACCACCAACGAGGCATCACCTGGTTCAGAGATGGTTTGTAGGCAACAGCTGAGTTTATGTGCATTTACCTCTGGGAATATCCCACAGGAATTCATAGCTGTGATTGAATGTTCACAGAAAAAGAAAACCAAAATTAAAATTCAGGATTCCCGAGCTGCTCTCAGCTCTGCTCAAGCTACAGATGTTACTACTTAATGTCTGTCTTTTCCCTGTTCGTAAAGGATGATACCACTAAAATGTTGGATGTTTAAAAATATTTTAAGAGCCTTAGTCTATCCAGAGAAAGCACCAAGCCTTCTAAAAGTCTGGCTTATCCAGTGAGAAGAACTTTTGGATACTCTGTGTTGTTCCGCTGGCAATCAAAGATTTCCGTCTCGGCAATCTTTCTGTCCGTGGCTGTAATTTGGAGGCACAACAATAATGTCAGGAATGTCTTAGAGATCCCTCATCTCCCTCTGTTTTTCACTGCGTTTGGAAATCCACCACTCCTAACCAGGCAAATCCAGGTGAAATTCCTTCTTCCCTTTTCCTGCTCCCCAGGGGAGCTGCTGCAGGACTCGGAAGGTCGGGAACTGAGGTACCAGGACCGTGAGGCCTCTCTGACAGTGCCGTGTGCTCACAAAGAGGATGAGGGGTTCTACACCATCCGTGTCCCCTCGCTGGACGGATACAAGGAGCAGACCACTTACGTGTTTGTTAGAGGTATCTACAGAACCTTCAGATCTCCTTTCCTAATGCCTTGGCATAAAGGAACTCCCACCCTCACACACAAGGAAATAGCTCTCAGTTATGAGCATGGATACAGTTGTCACTATGACCTAATCTTATTTTCAGTGGTGATTTTGGTATTAGAAAATAGGATTTGTGTTACTGGGGTAGGTCCTCAGGCACTTAAAATCAAGCTACTCAATGAAAATTTTGGAAGAGAAAAGAACAAAACCTAAGCACCCTCCCTTGGTGTTGGTACAGACGCTGCAGCACTAACAGCTGGTGCCCCAGGATCCCCCCTCAATGTGAAATGCCACGATGTGAACAAAGACTGCTTGGTCCTTTCTTGGGTGGCACCCAGTGATGACGGAGGAAGCCCAGTCCTGGGATACCTCATTGAAAGGTCTGTAAGGTCACCACCTTTGAGCTAAAACCCCTCGTTCTATTGTGGAAACAGCACGAAGGAACCCCGTGGGCTGTGTTTCCTTGCAGGTGCGTGGCTGGCTCAGAGGAGTGGGTGCAGTGCAATGCCCGGCCCGTGAAAAGCTGCAGGTGCCCAGTGCTGGGCCTTGCTGAGGGACAGACCTACCAGTTCCGGGTCAAGGCTGTCAACAAGGCTGGCATCAGCCACCCTTCAAAGGCCAGTGACCCCGTTACAACCCACGACGCCAGCAGGGACAAGAGAGTGACAGGTTGGTACCAAACTCAGGACAATTTGCTCCCTCAGGACCACGGGAGGCTGCAGGAATAACTGAGTGCAGATCGTTCAGATCCTTCCCATTCCCACAAATGCCTTTGCTGAGCCCATCTTGGG
Organism: Rhagologus leucostigma; assembly: GCA_013397725.1. Classification (NCBI taxonomy): domain Eukaryota; kingdom Metazoa; phylum Chordata; class Aves; order Passeriformes; genus Rhagologus; species Rhagologus leucostigma. The sequence goes on from VZTD01002227.1 coordinate 572,573, forward strand.
AGCATTCTGAACAGAAAAAGCTCAAAATACCATTGTTTGTGACATAAAATGTCTGTAATTGTGCATAGAACAACATAGACCCAGTCCTGAGTTCTGTCTTTCTCCCCAAGCACCTCCTGTGGGTGGGTAACACTGCCCTGTTTGCCATTACAGTGATTCCATACGACGAGGGCAGGACGATAGAAATATCCAAGGATGACCTGGAAGGTGAGTTCAAATTTCCCCAAAGCGTTTGTCTCCTTCTTTATATTGAAGAATCTGAATTTACAGTGGGAGAACAGAATCCGTGGTAAAAGAACTTGGCTTTCCTGCCATGTTATCACCGAAGTAAAGCCATTCCTGCCTTCCCGTAGGACACATCAAAATTCCCTTGCCACCCACCAATGTTCATGCAAGTGAGGTCAGAGAAGATTATGTGGCTTTGACCTGGGATGAACCGGATCCAAGAGGCAGAGAGCCCCTGAATTATTACGTGGAAAAGGTAAGAAAATTGTATCACACAGGAGGGGAGCTGCAGAGCAGAACCATTTGTTTCTCGTGTGGGCCATGGCACAGGTAAGGTCATTCCCAGTCAGGAACTGGGGAGATCCAGCCTCAAACCCAGCTGGTTCAGCCTCCTCCAGCCCCACAGGTGCCCTGAGCCGTGATCCTGACCCTGACACCAACTCAAGGACTAATAATTAACAGGGAATAAACAAGTAACTTTTACACCACGGAACAGTGGCAGAATTCTAACAGGAAGAACTGTTCCTGCCCTACAGCCCTGAAGGGTGGAAAAGCTCTGAAGAACTGCACAAGACCTCCCTGTCCTGTTCCCCACTAATCATTCTGTTGGTTAATTACTATCTTCTACCAATCTCCTTTCATGCATTCTCATTTCTCACCTCCCATAGCAAAGGGGCCCTCTGTTGCCACGGGAGAAAAGTTTGGGTACATCAACAAGAAATGCGTAATTTACGGCTTTGGTTTGTGTTTTGTTTGGAGCTTTTTGAAACTCCTTTCCTACAAAGACCAGCTTTGTCATCGGTCAGGAGGGTTTTGTGCTTACAGCAGGAGTTGTAAAGCATCACCTTTTCCGTCACAGTCGCTCGTAGGCAGCAGCTCCTGGCAGATGGTGAACCTGGATACGCCAGCAAATTCCCCAAGATTTGCGCTCTTTGATCTGGTGAAGGGAAAATCGTTCCGGTTCCGCGTGCGATCCGTGAACAAGTACGGGATCAGCGAGCCCTCCCTGCCCAGCCCGCCCGTCACCGCCGGGGCAAAACTGGGTAATTATTTCATTACTCTGCTCTGCACTAACGAGGTGGAGAAGGGGATTGAGAAAGGAACGAGGGGGATCCCCTGCCCACCCTCTGCTCTGAACTTCATGGTCTATGATTACACAGCAGTCGCTTTGATATAAGGAAATCTCCCAAAGCCTTAAATCCTTCTTTAATTGGTTTGCAGTTGGTCAGGGCAGTGTAAATCTAAGCAAGCAGTGAGCGGGGAATTACATTTAATAAAATAGGAACAGTTGAAGCCTGTGTTTAATCCGAGGATGCTTCCAGCACGGTGTGAGGGAGGTGACAGTGTGGAAGGAATGACACGAGGCTGCAGCAGCCTGGTTTGGGGGGCTCAGCCAGGACAGCAGCCTCTGCAGGGCGGCTCTGGTTTGTTTTCTTCCTGGATTGAGCTGACAGTAAGAGGGCCAAAGGCTCATGTTGGTGTTTCTCTTATGCAGAGAGATGAGCACTCACTCTCTATGTGTATATTGTCCCACACTGAAGCTGCTCCAGTGTCCATTCATGGCTTTCGCTGCAGAGTGAAGCAGGTCCCAGTTCAGGGTGGAGCCAAGGACAATCAGTAGATGAGTTTTGTTCCTGCTCTAATTCAGAGGAGGTTGCATGGGGTAACTGCAGAAACCAGTGGGAGAGGGAGAGGAGACGTGGCAAACCCGAACACAAAACCAGAGCCTGTAGAGTGGGCCCCTGCCCACGGCATTTTGCTCTGATTCCACAGAATCCCAGAATGGTTTGGGTTGGAAGGGACCTCAAAGCTCATCCACGGGCAAGGACCTTCCACTATCCCAGGCTGCTCCAAGCCCTGTCCAACCTGGCCTTGGGCACTCCCAGGGGTGGGGCAGCCACAGCTTCTCAGGGCAACAACTTGAAAATGGTGCTCTGGAAAAGGTGAATAAACCAAACAGGCCAACTCACTTATAATAGTCTGGGCTTTTTAAATTACAGATTTTAACCCTCACTACTTTTGTGTGTGTTTTTTGTTTATTTCTTTCCTTTTTTAGCTCCTCTGCCTCCACCGTCTCAGGTTTTGGCTTTCAGAGACACCAAGACATCTGTTGTTCTGCAGTGGGACAAGCCAAAGGATGGCCTGGAGCCCCTTGGCTATTACATCTACTGCCGGGAGACGGGCACAGAGGAATGGCAAACAGTCAATAACAAGCCAGTGACATGCAACGAGTGAGTTCAGCTCCTCTGCTCCCCTGAGGGACGAGAGGGGCCCACCCCTGATTCTTCTGTTTCTGGCTGGAGTCATGTTTCAGATAAAAAAAGAACTTCCGTCGGTCCCCACACACAGGCCGGCACGCACACCAACACCACGGCCTCTTGGAGGGTTCAGGATTGCTCCAAGCCTCACTTTTACACCCAGAGCTGGCAGCAAAGGCTGTGTGCTCTCCACAGGCCGGGGCTGTACAGCCACACAGACCCTGGGGCACCGGCAGAGCCACATTCCATGGTTTTGCCCGTTTTCCAGTAGAGTAGGTCGGTGTCAATCACATGCAGGATTTGCAGTCCCTCTCCAGCTGTGGGGGTCATGTCAAGCAGAAAAAGTCCATTAAAAAGTCCTGTTTATCTCCCTGCCAGTGGTGATTCCTCTCCATCTGATCCATACCCACCGTGATTTATTTGGAGCCATTTCACGTGACACATTAATTTGCCGTGACAAATAATGATTTCGCAAGAACAAAGCCTTATTAAAATGTGCTGCTGTCTGTTTAAGCACTGTTTACCTGTACTTTGCACAGGCAAACACAAACATATTAATGTGCTCTCCCAGATTTACTGTTCCTGGGCTGCAGCCTGGAAAAGAATATGTGTTTTGTGTGAAATCTGTCAGCGAGGCAGGAGTGAGCGAGAGCTCACCTGAAACAGATCCCATCGTTGTCAGGCCGGCGATCGGTGAGTAGTGACCAAAATTAAACCCCCATCTGTCAGGCACAGCTCCCAGTGCCTGCTATGGTGACAGTGCCCGAGAAACAAAACAAAAGGGAACTCATTTTCTTGTACCCTGCAGCTTCTGCCATCAATTACGCTTGCCAAGCGTGGACAGAGTTAATTAATTAGTATTTTGACCTAGCAGTGTGTTACATTTGCAGTGTTAATTTGGCGCTGGTACAAGTGACCATTTTAAGTGCTCAGTTACACGATGTCTCGAAATCAGCATTGGGAATTTCTCAGGGAAATTAGAAAATCCTACAGCCACACCATCCAGGATCTAACCCTCCATGTTGCCCATTTTATCAACCCACTGCTCCCATCTCTTCTGTCACACAAATCATAAAAGCACCAGGCAAGGGACCTCCTGAGACACATCCAAGGCTTTTTGCTGTGACTTCCAAATGAGAACCTGGACGTTGCATTGATCAGCTCTGTGCTTTGTCTGTCCCTCTGTGCCCAGCCTGTCCCTCGGCCCCACACGGCTTTGTGCTGCTGCACTGTGGCAAGGCTGAGATGACCATCGGCTGGAAAGCCCCGAAGCGCAAAGGAGGAACGAAGATCCTGGGTTATTTCCTGGACCAGCACGACCACTCTGAGCCAGACTGGCACGAAGTCAACACTCAGCCAATCCCTCAGCGAGTTTGCACGGTATCCATTTGGCGCGCAGCTGGGAGCAGCTGGACCAAGGGTTGAGCTGGGTTTTCTCTACTTCTTCTAGTCCAGAACTGCCCTGCTGCCCTCCCCAGCCCACGCAGGGCTGCACTAACCGTGTCTGCCCTTCTGCACCCCAAGGTCAGCAGCCTGCAGGAGGGGCACCTGTACGAGTTCCGTGCCCGTGCCATGAACAGGGCTGGAGTTGGGGAAGTGTCCGAGCCCAGCGACTTGTTCAGATGTGAGGAATGGACAATGCCAGAGCCAGGTATCCCTCGTGTAAAACCATCCAGGGAAATATGGTGTATCTGTTCTCTCCTCACTCTTCCAAGGGATTTCTACCATAGATCTGGTTGCTCCCAGGACAGAAAAGCACACAAACACTTCCAGGGATGTTCCCATGCAGAGTATTATTCCTGCATCACACAGAAACACCACCCAGGTATTTTCAATAATATTGTTTCCAGAGAATGAAGAATCTGGATCTAAACACTTAATCCCTTTGTCTTTACATCACAGTAAATAACATTAAAGCAGGTGGTTGTGCTGTTTTATAAACTCACCCCTAATTACCATAGAAAGCATCCCCTACAGACCCACATTCAACTGTTACCTTAGGCTCTGCTGTCTGATCCCAACCCAACTGCAGTTTTCCCTGTTCCCTTGTGTGCCAGGCCCTCCTTACGACGTGAGGTGCACTGAAGTGAGGGACTCCTCCCTGCAGCTGCACTGGGAAGCTCCCTTGTACCTGGGAGCAGGGCCAGTCACAGGGTATTTCATAGACCTGTGTGAAGAAGGCTCAGAGGAATGGAAACAAATAAACAAGCAGCCCGTAGCCACCACCCACATGAAGGTCTGTACCTGCTCTTAGTGTCCAAGTGCTGCTTCTCTTAGTCTGACATTAATTCCCGGCCGTGTTTCCCGCAGGTTTCAGACCTGGAGACAGGGAAATGCTACATTTTCCGAGTGAGAGCACTGAACAAGGCTGGAGTTGGACCCCCTTCACTCCCCTCGGATCCTGTGGTGGCTAAAACCAAACCCGGTACGAAACTAAAAGTGATGAGACTGGGCCAGTCTGTAAATAAATTGATGATTTGGGTGAAAAACTGCTTTACGACGCATCAGCTGCTTGCTTCACAGCAAGAAACACCCTCAGTAAAACAAAGATTAACAAATCAAACTGCCCAAATTAATTAGCTCTAACTGTGCACTGCGTGGTTTGGGTTTTGGGAGTTGTTTTTTGGGTTAGATGTGCAGAAGCTCAGCCCTGATCTGCTCTGGTAAGGAATGTTTTGTGGGTTTTTCCCTCATACAGGCACAAATGAAATTGAACTCGGGGTGGATGAAGAAGGTTTCATTTATATGGCTTTTGAAGCTCCTGAAAAGAACGACTCCTCTGAATTTATCTGGTCAAAGGACTATGAGGGACCTCCAGATGCTGACAGAGTCCAGATTGAAGAGAAAGGCAATAGGTGAGTACCTAATGCACACTGAGAAAACGATCGTGGACTGTCGAGTAAAGAACTCACAAAACACTTAGAAAAACCTGAAGCCAGATGTTTCCCTCTCCTCTCCCTGATTCCCAGCCCTGGTGCCCATGAAATCGGCTGTTCGGTGCAATCTGGGGAGCATCTGCCATCATATTCCCAATATCTTCACCTTGCTCCTCGTGTCGTTTATGAATTCCCATGAGTTCTGTATTTCCCGTTCTGGCCGTATCAAATTCTGTTACAGGAGCCATCACTTCTGAGGAAAATATAATTTTTGCTATTATTCTTTTTACTTCTAGATCAAAACTGATACTGAAAGAGCCCTCAGAAAAGGACCTGGGTGTGTATGCAGTGGAGGTCACGGATGTAGATGATGATATCTCTGCCAGCTGCACTTTAACAAAAGAAGGTAAAAACTGATAATTGCCAACAACAAAAAACGGATGTGCCCTATTTTTCTAGATGTTTAGAGAAAGCTTCTTGCAGAAGGATAGTGAGTGACTAATGTCACTTAATGATATCACTAGAAAGATGCTTCCCATTCCTTGAAGGCTCAAGGGAAGTTTCTTTTACAGTCCCCTAAGGAAAGATTCCGTGCTCCTGCAAAGTCATTTTTCCATTGCAGTTCAGATTTCACACTTGGCTGTACTGTCACAGTGATTTAACACTCCTTTAGCCTGCTCCCTGAATTGAACCAACCAACATTTTATGCAGATATAACCAACAATTACCTTCACCACGTTTTCTAGTCCTCCCCACTATCGAATGTTTTATCTTCTCTTTGACATAAATAAAGTTTATCAACAAATTCAATTAAATTGATACAATTCATTTGTTTTGGCCTAGTGTTGACTTTTTATTCTCTGCATTTCAGATCTGGACAAGTTATTGAAACGTAGCCACGAAATCAGGAACCCACGTAAGTTGAAGCAGCAAAAAGCCACGAGCACAGGGCCAGCCTGGGAAAGGGGAACCCCAGCACAGCCCTGGCTGAGCCAAATCCTCTGGTGTGCCTGTGACTCCCCGGCGTGGTTCTCTCTGTTTGCCAGTGATCAAGCTGATATCTGGCTGGAACATTGATGTTCTGGAGAAAGGAGAAGTGAGGCTGTGGCTGGAGGTGGAGAAGCTGTCCCCAAATGCTGAGCTGCACCTGATCTTCAACGACAAGGAGCTCACCAGTACCCCAGTAGGTTTTCTTCTGCATTTAATCCTGACTTACTCTCCCACTGCTGAACAGGGAGGTTGAGCAAATGGGCACGTTCCCAGTTTTCTAAATTCCCATCAGATATTTTGATGGGGATTTTGAACTGATTACAAACAAATCTCATGAATTCACAGAGCAGATGAAAGTGATTTATTTCTCAGTCCAAAGCACTGGAAATAACCCTGCCTCCAACAGCACCCTCCAACCTCCTCATACATCCACCAAAACGTTCAGGCCTCCTCCTTGTCCTCCCGTATCAAATTAATATTAGAACATTTAAAAAATACTTGGAATGAGAGGACCGGAGGGGAGAACAGTTGAGAATGAAGCACAAATATAAATCATGGGCTGTCAGCTCAGCGCAGAGCAGCAATGCCAAGATAACAACCAGGACCCCCAGAACAAAGGACGGGACCAGGCCAGAGCAGTTTGGAGCTGTCAGTGCCCTGCTGGGGGGGTTAAAGGAACCTGAGGAACTCCTTTAATGAGTTTATCTCCCTTCCAGTCTCGTCTGAAATCTGTCTCCTCTCCACTGGAGAACTGACACGGTTCTGCACAATGAAAAGCGTTTGTCAGGCTCATTGTAAGGACAATATTTGCTCAGAGCAAACAGGCAGTGAGGCAGAATGACGATAGCTGTGTTTAAGCACCTGGCAGTTTCGGGGTGCAGGAGGCTCAGTGGTACCTGCACCACGGCAAGAGGGGGAAATACTCCTCATCCTGGCCAACTATGCCATTCCATGTCACAGACTGTAACCAAGTGCAACCCTTCCACGACACTAAAAATCACAGAGATTCTGGTTTCAGCTCTGTAATATCCAACAAGGAAGAATGTATCATGTTAGGTGGTTTTACAGCAACTTTCTCTCTGCTGGAAGCAATTCCACCATTCCTACACGTAGAAATAACAGATTAATGGCACAGCACAGTGCACTGCCTTCCTCACCCTGTAAGATGAGGGGAGTTTATAGGGATACAGATACAAAACGACTGGAATATCTGCTGTGGAAGGTGCTGTGCCAGGATCTGACCTTGGAACAGTTCTACCGCGGAAAAACTCTCCAGGTTATCGTATTTTCTTTGTTTTACACAGACACACAAAATCAACTTTGTCAAAGAGAAAGGCCTCGTGGAGCTGATAATACAGGATTTCTGTGCTGATGACAAAGGGATGTACACAGCCCAGCTCAAAGATGGGAAAGCCAAAAATCAATTCACCCTTGTTCTTGTGGATGAATGTAAGTGGAAATTCGGGATCAAATATAGACTGCCATGCTCAGTGGAAAGTTTGTGAGGCACTTAAGGCCCCAAAGTATTTCCAACAGTTCTAATGGCACACTGGGAATGGGGAGAGCAAATTTTAGCCCACATTTAAAGTCCAGGAATCATTTAAGAAATGATCTGAATCTCTCTTTACCATAAATTAAAGCTTTTGGTCTTATAAATAGGTGCTTGATGATAACAGCAGTCTGCTGAAGTGGAATGCTTAGTTCTTTCTTTCAAATGTTTCACATATTAGCTTGCAATGGTGAACTGTGCCTTGGCAGCAGAGTGGAGTGTGTGTAGTCATTTATCTCAGGGCAGGATCAGGCTGGAAATTCAGTGTATTTAGCAGCTGGTTCATTGCACTGAATGCAATAAAGGAAGAGTGTCAACTGCACTCCAGGACAAGGCACACAAGCTCAACACGGAACACGCAGCTCCCTGGACATGCAGTGCACAGAGCCTCCTAAAATTAATTAAAAATAGAAAGCAACAAGATTCTCGTTCAAATCCTTCCCCATCGCGTGCCTATCTCTGGTTTCAGTTCTCTGCATTTTGCTTTCAAGTGACCTTCTAAAGCTTCCTAGGTTTTTGAATGGAAAGTGTCTGTAAAATGTCAGATCTCCCTGGCTCCCTGGAGAGACACAGGCACTTTCCCAGAGTGATTCAGCACTTGCTGGGTTCAGGATAGAAAATAAATTTGATGAGCTGTGCTCTAAAAGTGCCCATTACTCTTTACTGACAGTGTAAAGGCAGTTACTAAAGTTAGATGTGGTTGTGCTCTCTGCCTTCTTCTGTGTTTCTTACTTTTTAAATATTTTAATTTCACGGTTTCTGGCCTCCTTTTTTTTATATGGTCAAAACTTGTATTTAATTTGCTAAATGCTTAATGGTCAGGTCTTCAGTGGTGCTTTTGTTCCAATGAAAATAAATGTTAGGCTCTCAGCATAAACAAATAGCACAGCTCTAATGATAACACCTTTCATAAGAAATATCCAATAATGGGGGGTCGTTGACCTTGTCCTTTGCTGTTCCACAGCTTTTGCTAAAGTGGCAGAAGAAGCTGAAGCAAAACGGAGACAATGGAAGAAAAAGCAGGGTAAGATCAGCCAAAGGTCAAGGACTTGTCAGAATTATGCCAGGATGGCAAAACCCAAGCGAAGTTCTTTCACTTTATCATCTTTTCAAACACGTCATTTAAGCTGATTGAGACACTAGGATAAGACTCCTTGTTTTCAGATACTTTGCCCTGCCCTTAAAAATCGAGATAACGAAATAGTTTTAGCCAAGCTGGCCAGATTTATCAGTAGAGATCTTCAGCATCAGTGCTGTGACACTGAACACTTTCACACTCTGAGAATTGTCCAGCCTGAATACATATTCCACAGTCAAGATCCACTGCCTTTCCTTGTAGAAAACAGGATTTCTAGCTAAGTTTACAAAGATCCACGCATTCCACTTTCACCTCCCATCTTACGTTGATGAATAAAGAACAAATTCAGAGGGAAAATACTACAACTGGAGAAGTGATTCTCTGCTAGTGAGGATAAAAATATTCACTTCATAACGACCACATTATAAAGCCAGTCTCCTTCCCGGCTTCAGAGTTGCTCAGTATAGGATGAAAGTGTATCTATAGTAATTTATTTCACAGTTTCCCTCCCTATTCCCTGCGAAGCTCGGCAATTCCCAGCTGCACTGCGGGAATTCGGCACTAGATGGAGGCATTCCCGCAGGAAACGCGCCAAAGGCACCACTACAGCCATTTCTTTTCTTTTCCAGGTCCACATTTCATAGAGAACTTGAAATGGAAAGTTTTGGAGAGCTGTGAGGTGCTCCTCACCTGCAAGGTACGCAGAGCCCGGGCTGAATTCCTTCAGCGTTCAGTTTTAGGTGGAATTTTCAGAGGGTATGAGCAGTGCTTGTGGCAATGCTTTGCTGCAGACCAGTGACAGCGAGGGGATGGTTTATTTTGGGCAGAAATTTTAACAGAGAAGGGAGTTTTTAAAGTTCTGGAGTAATGTAAGTGATGCTTCATATTAGGACATCCAAGAATTGAGAAATCAAATGTGTTTGGACTTCTAAATGTTGACTTCAAACAGGCAACAAACCTGAGGAAGGACACCAACTTCCAGTGGTTCTTCAATCACAAGGCACGAGCTGGTGGAGGGTTTGATCCACAGACTGGGATGGGAACTCTGCAGATCACAAAGGTGAAACATCAAACAGCTCAGAGGGTCACAGCAAAATGGCAAAAAATATGGGTTGATCTTATTAATATTCCACTTGTGTTTGGGGTAGTGCCCACTGAGTGAAAGAAACACTGAGAAAAGCAGAAGAGAAGAAACTTTTCATGTTACAGTCAGATTCTGAATCTGAATTCTAGTGGAATTCATGGCAGGGGCTTGGAACAAAATAATCTTTAAGGTCCCTTCCAGTCCAAACCAGGCCGTGATTCTAAGATCCTGAAAAGATTTAAGATGTTTTTAACAGTGGGTGGCTGTTAAAGTTTAACACATCCTGAGAGGCTGAAAAGAACCTGAGGGCTTTTCAGGTTTCACGCAGGGACTGAGGGCAAAAGCTGAGCTACTGACCCCCCAAAACCAACAGTTTCTGAACCAGGGAATTTCATATTTTTCAAAATATACCTTTCAAAGGAGGTTCTGGGGCAAACTGACCCGTTTTCCCCCCTCATTTCTGCTCAGTTCAACCAAATTCATTGGGAAGGAAGAAGAAAATCTCAGCTTTTTCCCCTTTTCCAAACCCTGCCCTGTGTCAATGATAAAGGAAATTTCTTTGGGAGGGGTGTTGTTTGTTTTGGGGCTTGTTTGGGTTTTTTAATCAGTATTACACATGCACACACGTATTTGGTAGGTAACCAAAGCAGATGAGGGCCTGTACAAAGCAGTTGTTTCAGATAACCGAGGAGAGGACTCCACCCAGCTGGACCTCACAAAAGGAGGTAAGAGAACCTTGGATCACACAGCAAGACACATTCACACCCTTGCCCCGAGTTCATTTTGGATTTAAAAATCAAATGTCCTCACTTTCTATGAAACCTACATGTCCTACATGCTTTTATAGGAGTTAAAACTCCTATAAAAAGTTACTGGATTAAAAAGTTACTGGTCAAATTTAAAGAATTTCCTGCTCTACATCCTAATGTCATTTCCACCTGCAGTCATTTCTCAAGCTAGGACAGAATTATAAATTTGTCAAGCCCCACAGATAAAAAGCTCAGGAATGTTTCAGTCGCTTCAAGCCAGAATCAATCAGAAGATTCTGCTGCCCAAGATTAAATCCTGCCCCGACATCTGGAATCCATCATTTAAACCTGGTACATAAATCTCCTGTCTGGGAGGCAGTCGGTTGCACATGGTGAAGGGAGATAGGAGCATCTAAATTTAGTAAGAAATGCCCAGCATCTGAAAACAAATGAATCAGAGGCAAAAACTCCACTCCCAGTGAGCTTTCCCACAGAGAAAGACAACAGATAACTCGTGGATATAAAACATCCCAACCATAGGGAAATTAATTGGTAGATTGGATGTGATTTGCTAAGTATGGTATTTATAGACACTTAAATCTTTGTCTTTCAGCCTTTGAGGAGCTTCTGAAGGAGCTGTGCAGGATCAGTGGTACGTCAGCTCTCAGCAGCCACAGCAGAGGGGGAAAGGTGGGATGGCACAGTCAGAGCCAGCTGCTCCAGAGCTGTCCCTGGGTGTGGAACAACCGCAGCACCGTCCCCTCACCGCTCCTTTAGTTGGGATTTTGTTATGGAACAGGTAAATCTCTGCATTCCTCCTCAATTCCAGTCTTTCCATTACACCACCAGCTCTTTCTGCTACGCCTCTGAAAATCCAGCCTACTGAGGAAGGCATCAAAATCTCCACAGAGGTCAAGTACTACACAGACTACATGAGAACGACCTGGTATCACAAGTAAGTCCCCCGAAATATCTGCAAAGCTTCTGGAGCCCTGTTGCTTGTAACTGTTTATCCAAAATTAAACATTTGGGCCTGAGCCCATATATTTTTAAGACAATTGTAGATTTGGGTGAGTGAGGGTTGAAAACCAAAGTTCACTCTCATGCTGGAACACGTCTGGGAATTCCAGAATGAACAGCCGTGTTATTTTTATCTTAGCACTCTTATGCAGAACTATTTATAAGTGATCATCTTTATTACAATGATAATGATGCTGCCCTTATAGTTCTCAGTTACAGCCTCCTTGGTTACAGACAGAATTTTTTCAAACACTTTATTTTTACTACTTCACATTTTCCTAAACCACTCTCTTCCCCCACTCTGAATAAAAAATATTCCCAAAATTCTTCCCAAACACTGACTAATTTAGCCTCATAACGTTTTCATAAATAGAGAACTGGTGTTTTATTAGGTACCACCTACACATGTATATAAGGAGATGGATTTTTAATAACATTCAAGGGCTAAATACTTACAAATATTCAACATGTAAATGGTATTTAATCTCCTAAATAAGAACTAAGAGGTCTTTTGTAGAGTTTGTGAAGCTTTGGCAAACTGCCTAAAAGCACAGCCCCATGGGATTTCCTCTCTCCATGAAATGAATCCCGACTCCCACACCTCCAACCACTACAGGTCTAGAGAAAAAGTGAACATTCTGATTTCTCCAGCTCTCCTAAATATTATTGAAATGACATCACTTGTTTACTCAGGGAGAAACAACTGGAAAGCCGTGACAGGATGAGAGCTGGGAGCACCATGAATCAGATCTGGCTTCACATCCTGGACCCCACGGAGGCGGATAAGGGCAAATACACCCTGGAGTTATTCGATGGGAACAGCTCCCACAAACTGTCAACAGACCTGTCTGGGCAAGGTGAGCTGAGTCACGCCATGGCACGTACCTGAGCTGCTTTCCAGGAGCCCTTCAAATCCTGGGCAGGGATTCCTCTCTCCCTTAGTGGAGCTGGAGCTGATTTCCATATGGAACTGGGGTGAGGAGGACACTGAAGGGCCCACAGAAGCACGAGGAGAGGGGAAGTGGGCAGGAAAAAGGATTGAAGCCTTGAGGGAGCCTTGGCACTGCTGGGGAAAGGATGAGCAGGGGGCAGCTGCTCCTGGGATGTGTCCAATTCCTCCACTGGACAACAGAGCTTACAGGTGGCATCTTGGAAAAGAGAATTTTCAGCTTTACAAAGGCTTTTCCAAACTGCTGGAGTTTTTTTCCTCCTCTGAACTTCTCTATGGAAAGAGAGAACTCAGTCCCACTTACTTCAGCACTGCACAAACAGGGCTGTATTCCCTCAAGGCAGGGATAGATACCATCTAGAGGGTAATTACATTTATCCATGTAATCCCAGCCCTGATAACGACAACATAATGTTAAATCTACTGAGTCAAACGAAACAAAAGGCAACTTTCCCCAAAACTTTTCCTTCTTGCAGTCTTTGAAGACGCCCTGGCTGAGCACAAGAGGCTAAAGTAAGTTCCTGCCTAAATGTTTTCACAGCTAAATCTATTTTGAGTCTCATACTCTAAATTGTTAATATAATGGCTGATAAATAAAACCACAATCATTTTCTCTCCCTTTCAGGGAAGCAGCAATAGCAGAGAAGCGTAAGTAAATGAATCTCCTCCCTTCAGTGAAGTAAAGCCAAGTTTGCTGATAAGAAAAACTAAAAGGTTGTATTTGTTCATTCCCAGGTCGTGCCAGAGTCGTTCAAGGTCTGCCAGATGTTGCCACCATCATGGAGGACAAGGTAATATTGAGTAACTCTGTTAATTGGTCCTTGCACAGACACAGAAGGATCGCTGATGGGGAGGAAAAATCCTTGTTTTCCCCTCCTGTACATTGCCAGCAGCTTTTCTGAGCTGCTGCAGTTGCCAGAGGTGGGAAGTGGTGCCTTCCTAGGTCGTCTTCACAGCCAGATCCTTTCTGTTGTCTTCCCATTTCACAGGATTGGACTTTTACGGCCTTTAGGTGCTGATTTTCCCATCAGACCAACTCCCTGCTTACATTTCTGAGTCACATTCCCCTTTCCACAGGCAGCATAAAAACCCCGTACAGTAAGTGCACACTCACCATGTGCCTGTGTAAGCGCCACTTTACAGCATAAGAAGCTATAAAAAGACAGCAGCACAAATATGAGTGAGGCCCAGTGAGTTCAGGCAGGTTAATCCTGGTTGTACTGGAAGGTATCAGGAAAAGGAATGTCACCTAATGAAAACGTGAGAATTGATTTTTCTCGTTCTTAATTTAAAAGATGCGTGGATGTGGCACTTGAGGACATGGTTCAGTGGTGGCCTTGCCTGGGTTAAGAGCTGGACTCAATTTTAAAGGTTTTTTCCAACCTAAATGATGCTGTGATTCTATGAACTGAATTTCCTTGCTCATTTATAACTCCATAATCCACTTCTGTTCTCTGTTTCACGGCAGACCCTGTGCTTAACTTGTTACGTGTCTGGAGATCCGTACCCAGAGATCACCTGGTTCAAAAACGAGAAGGTCATCGTGTTTAAGGACAGATACAAGATGGATGTGAAGGGGTCAGTGGTCACAATCACCATAGAGAAAGTCTGCAACGAAGACACAGGAAAATACAGCATCTACGTCAAGAATAAATACGGGTCTGAAACAGGGCAGGTCACCATCAGTGTCTATAAACACGGGGAGATCCCAATAGGAACAGAGCGGGAAGTCCCAGGTGGGATTACCACAAAAAAGCCGAAATGAATTAGTTAATTACGACTCCCTGACTTTAAAAGGAATTCAACTCCTTCAGATGCCTTTCAGTGTCTCTGCCCTAAAATTCAGGCTTGCGTCTCTATGTTTATTTTAGTAATATTTCAGTATTTTGGCAGTTGTTAGAGAACAATTCTCGTGTGTGTGTGTGCTCACGTGTGTGTACACTGCATGTTCACCTTCCAGAGAGACTCTGCCCTGGTAAATCTGTGTGGGAAATACCAGAGGATTCACACATGAGGCTTTCAGTGGAGGTTTTTTGTATTAAATCACTACATGTAACAGCTTTTCTTGTAGCCTGTGTGTGTGTCATTAAACTCAAACCCCTGGTCACATCTCAGCACTGCTTTGAGTATATCCGTGATGAAATCACTCCATCTGTGGGTGAATGGGAAGTCAGGACACACTCCACACATAAAAATGGCCCTGCAAATCAGGAATTCTCACAGGTAAATGTAATTACAAACCCGGCTCTTTGTGTGTGAATCTTCTTTAGAATTACCTACTTAAAAAAAAAGGTTGTGAATTGGTAAGAAAAAGCTGAGCATTGGGTTTCTATTTAAATAGAATGAAAAGTTAACTTAGAAAGGTCACCCACCCCTGGGATACAGGCTCTGTTTGAATTAAGCAATCTAATTGCAAGACACATAATCTAATGAATGTCTTCCAAAATCAACAGTCAGACAGCAAGGAACATGCACAGACAGAAGGAACATCACTCAAGGGCTGGAATGAGTGAGGAATTCCTGGTGCAGTTGGTGAGAAGAAAAAATAACACATCCTATTTACTTCCTGCATTCACTCTCCAAGCAATGTTCCATGTTTTATCTTTTACCTTCTATTTTTAAAAAAGTAATAAGAAACTGAATTTAATTCAGATTTAGATGCCCATCACTGACATCTGCTGGATAAAGTCATCACAGATGTCCCACTCCAACATGATTTTCCCTGTCCTCAAGCAATTGGAGGCCTACAATTTTGGAAGAAATAGCTGTGGATTTTATTCATCCTTTATCCACCATTTAAGGTTCAAGTGCCTCAGTAGAAAATATTATCATAATTAGGAAGTTCCTGCTGTACAATACTAATTACCTCGATCCATTGTAAATTATGCAACGTTATCTGAAGAATTCTACTCAAGACACAGAAAATGTGTTAAACACAAGCTGTGAACAAAAAGCAAACAAATGAAGCTGCTCTGCAACAGGTTCCAACAATGACGGACAATTACCCGAGGTCAGTAACCCACAACAAACGCAACATCCCAACTGTCAAGGTAAGAGCAGCATGAACGAGAGGTTATGACCATTAAGAACAAATAACTGATTAATAATTGCTCCTTCCCGGTTAATAATTAGCCATCTGACAATTTTGGGCTGGCCTTTCCCTTTCCATAAATAGCATCCCAGTGAGCAGGGAGAGCCCTTGCTCTGTCACACGATGGCGTTCGCTGGCACCTGGGAGATCTACGCTCAGGAGAACCTCGAGCCCTTTCTCAAGGCTCTGGGTAAGTGGCTGCTTTCTCCTCAAATCATTGGCACCACAGCTTTTCCTGCTGTATTTCCATGGGTTTTTTCCTTTTATTTCTATGACAAACTCCCCCTGCTTGGTTAAATCTGTTCAGTCTAATTTGGATGTTAAAAGAAGCTGAAAATTGTATAAATTGATGTAGAAAGGTTACAGATAACCCCCAAACCCCTGTTTTAATGTTAGATGAGCTCCTCAAGAACAAAGAGCCATATAGCAACGAAGTTGTGTCGATTGACTTGTAATTTTATAACCATATTTAACTAGAAACAAGCTGTCAGTGACGCATTCAGCTTCCCAGTCATTGGTACAGAGGCCCTTTCTGCAGCACCAGTGCTCTCAGTGATCTGTGGATGATTAATACGTGTGATACGTGGTCAGTAATCTGTCAGTGATTATCATGTGTGATAAGTGGTCAGTAATCTCTGAGTGATTAGCACGTGTGATATCTGGTGAGTAATCTCTGAGTAATTATCACGTGCAATCTGTGAGGATTAGGAGGTGCTACATCAATAAATATGCACTTACCTTTGCCAACAAAACATTCCCTTTGGGGTTTTTAAGAGTATATAAGAGATATTCAAGAGAATAAAATTCAGGTCCAGTTGAAAACGGCCATCCCAGGGCCAGCCCTTAGGAAAAGAAACAATGCATAATCTGACACATCACCAAATATAATAGCAAAACCTTACCAGACTCGAAGGAACGGAGCAAAAAGCCCACAGAGAAGTGAGGAATCCAAACCACGATTTGTCTTTTTTACTTGGACATCACCTTCCAGTATCGGTTCGGATTTTCTGTGTCTTTGTTGGAGAAAAGAATTTGCTGTTTCCATAATAGAAGTCCTGTTTTGCCTGTTTTTACAGGGTTGCCAGATGACACTATCAAAATGGCCAAAGATATCAAGCCTGTTGTTGAAATACAACAAAAAGGCAATGACTTTGTTGTGACATCCAAAACACCCAACAAATCTGTAACTAACTCGTTTACCCTTGGCAAAGAGACTGACATCACCACCATGGATGGCAGGAAGATAAAGGTAAAGCATTCCAAGAACGGGACATCTCTTTATTTATCCCTAAACCTCAGTTTGTGCCTGAGTGGATCTTGTTTGTACCGTTGCCATTTGCAAACGTTTCTGTCACTTCAACAAACAGAAATGTTTCTAAAACTCCTATTCAGATGCCGTGCTCTCCAGTTTAAATTAGCAGCTGTCATTAAGAAACATCAGCGTAATTTATTTCCTATTTATTAGTCCTCTACTTACTCAAGTTGAATTCCAAAATCTAAATTTTAAAAAATATTTTTAAAATCTTCCAACAGTGCACTGTGAACTTGGTCAACGGGAAGCTGGTGTGCAAATCAGACAAATTCTCTCACGAGCAGGAAGTTAAAGGAAACGAAATGGTGGAGGTAAGTGCTAGAAAATAAGGGCACTTGCAGAAAAATGCTGAAGGAAAAAATGTTGATTAGCTCTTAGTGTCTACAAAGTGTCCCTGTGGATAAAGAATGCTCCAAGGAGCACAACCAACTCCAACTTTTCCTTCATGCAAATGTTGTACGTATATTTACAGGCAGGTACTGTGAATGGATTTTCTTGCGGACTAGGATGGATTTATACATGAATTACAGACACTTCTGCCACTTAGCTATGGAGTTCCTAAAGTTTAAATGTGTATTTGTCTTCCACAGACTATAACATATGGTGGAGTAACACTTGTCAGAAGAGGCAAGAAAGTCTAAGGACAGATCTCCTTCTTTGGGACACCTTTACATACCTAAAATAAAGTGCACTTTCCACAAGGTGTGATCTTTGTTTTATCTGAACAAACAGCACAGGAAACAATGATTATTTCTGCTCTCCTTTCACACAGCACTTCCCCTTATTACAGGACTGTGTTTTCCCTTCTGTCCTCAGTGACAGAAATTTGCCTCCCAGACAACCCAACCTGGACATAAATCACATTGTTCCAGTTCACCACAATAATCCTTGGGAGCAGCCAAAAGCTACAGAAGTGCTTCTTGGTTTCTTACACACAGACTGAACACACTCAGCTTTAGTTCCTGTGTCTAATACAGTTTAGTCTTTAACCAAACCCCGTTCTCTATGACCTGGCCAGCAGAGAACAAGCAGGCATTTGTTGAGCTGATCTGTACCACATGTCCCAGGAATAGAAACAGCAGTATTTTAAAAGCTTCGAAGTACTTACCAGTCATTAACAATAGGGATGGCTGCTCTTCAACTGAGCAATTAAACTAAACAATTAAGAGGCACCACAAGAGCAAAAGGACTTAAACAGTCTTCCAATTTGCAATTAACTCCCAGTATCCTGTCATGGCCCAAGCCTGTGAAGCTCAGGTAAACCAGACTGTTCAGACCGTGTGTCTCTATTGAAGTATAAACACACAGGAGCTGTGCCTAGAACCATTTCTCTGCTGATTAGATCCTGTTATTATATCAGCAGCCCCATCTCATGCTTATTTAAGTCACTGCAGATTTCTTACAATTGCTTTGGGGTGTAAGACCTCCATGAACAAAGTTGCTGGACTGATTATGCCATTTAAAACCCTCGTGGAGAGGTTTCATGCCAGTGAAGAGTGCTGAGTTTACATCTCCCCGTGCTAGAAGAGCAGTTTGCGAGGGGGGAGGTTGTGTTTTAGGTAATAACACTCACAGTGCGGTACAAGCAATTTGGGAAGTGTATTCCTATTCTGGGATAAGGCTGTTCTCAGGGGGAGTTTCACTGGCATAAAGGATCATTGTGTTCATTTTGCTTCCCAGGCAGCTCTAATGCCAAGCACACTCCTGCAGCCAGAATTAAATTCCATGTGAGTTACACAGAAATAAGATCAACAGCACAGAAATCGGGGCTGGTAAAACTCAGAGAGGAGGAGGACGAGGCTGTTTTAAAAGCACTGGTGCTGCAAAAAGCCATCCAAGAACTCACTGCTCTTCTCTCTGGGAGCTGCTGGGTAACTGCTGCAAATACACCCCGAAACCAAACACATGATGTGGTTTTCCAGCAGGAAATTCACAGAATGCCACAGGTCTTCAATGATCAAATGCTGCACCTGCAAATTGGATGATGGAACATGCAAGACACTTCAGGTTTATTTCTAACGCAAGGCAGAGATCATTCATCACTCATTTAAAGCCTGTTACAAAATTATTGTTGTAGACACGACACACTAAAAGCACACGATTCTTATTTACAACTTAAGCTCATGCTAAGCCATTCTAATGGCTAAAATTCTAAAAGATTAAAAGAACACTTCACTTGGCTTTCTTCACAGTTGCAGTGATTTCGTATTTCCAACAACGGTGCCAATCTTTCCCATCCTTCTGGCAGTATCCTTCTGCCACAGAGCATCCCAGATTCAGGTGAAATATTCAGTGCAGTTCCTTTCGTGAAGCAGTCAGAACCTGAAGGATTTTGATCAGACTGAGATCGGTGTCCCACGGCCCAAAGGAATTATCTGTCATTCCTGGATGACACAACAGGCTGGGATGAAAGCTCTGGATCTGCTATTCCACGAAAACAAGTGAATTTGTCTGTGAAGGACTCCACTGCAGTATTTATAATCTAACTTGGATCTTTGATTCCCAATCTGACAAGCTCTGACAGGGTAATCCTGGATTTCTATCCATCACCAAAGTCCACTCTTTGGTAAATCTACTGTTTTCAGAATGTCCACAAAATAATTTTTTTAATTTTTTGCTTTGTGCCAAGCGCTCCCACCACAACTCCAGTCTCTAATGTGCTTTCTCGGCTTGATTTTTATGTTCTTTTAATGATTTGTCTAAGCAGATCTGTGTTTATATTGCACAAGGTAACAACTCAACCTGCTGCATGCCTACAGAAAAATGTTAACTGTAAATATTAAATTCAAAAAACATGGTCAGAGACCCCAATCCCTTCTCTGCTGAGTCCTGCACACAGACCACTGAACATACAACCACAGAAATTCCTTTTTTTTGGAAGTGCACATCTCATCTCCTGTGTTAGTGACTGAACTTCATCTGCCATTCAAACTTGAATCATCTGTCATTCAGAACCTGCAAAAATCAGGCAGTTCTTAGTATGAGATTGCCAAGATACGAACAGCAATGTCCTCCCACCAGTTTTCATTCACGAATATTAAAAATAAAGACGAAAATACACTGGTGGCAGACACCAGGGCTGCATCAGCTCAAAGTCTTTCTGTCCCTGCAGGAGTTTGCTGAAAATCCCTCACATGAAAATGCAGACACTTTTCATTGAACTCTTCATCAAACCCTGTGACTGTCACTGCCTCTTATCCACCTTTACGTGAGTCACACATGACTGCGGTAAGAAATAATCTCTCCACCCACCAACTGTATTGTTTTCATCACACAAACGGCTTTCATGGAAAGGGCTGGTCCTGTGCAAACAGTGGGATGAAAACTCCTGGGGCTCCACAGGGCTGTGGGCAACGGTGTTCTCCACGAAACTTGGATTAATTACTCAGTGTGCAACAATAGTTACACGCTCCAGAGAGACACTGGTCATTTATTTCACAGTTGCACAGTTGGGGGCCCTGTGGGATTCCACAAACCGAGCACACCAACTATCAAAATTTATTACTATTTACACGTTTTAGCAAACAAAGGAATTAGTGT
Organism: Rhagologus leucostigma; assembly: GCA_013397725.1. NCBI lineage: Eukaryota > Metazoa > Chordata > Aves > Passeriformes > Rhagologus > Rhagologus leucostigma. Next base: position 593,294 of record VZTD01002227.1, read on the forward strand.
TCCGTGGCTATGAGTTATGTAGTTCTGAATTAGTATTCTATCTCCTCTTGGTTAATTATTCTGTTCTTTCCCATGCTAATTAGTCCCATTCTCAGTCTTTCTCTCCTTTTGGGTCAGTGGTCTGTGGGTTGGTGGTCACAACCTGCCCCTGCAGATATACAATGTAAAATTACATGTTACCCAGTTGAAGATCATTTCAGCACAGTTGCTGAGTTGCGTTTATTAGTTTCTTCCTTATCTTGGGAGTTCTTGCCAGATGGCCCATAAATTCTGCATTCTCTGTGTCCTTCATCAGCGGGCATCCTTCTTCCTCAAGCTTTGTTAACCTCCCCCTACGTCTGAGATCATCGAAGCATGTCCAGCCCTACACCTTAGTAAGGCAATTCTACTAACAACGTGTTTTTCTAACACAAGGACATCACCTAGAGAATGCTGGCTGTTTCACGGGTTGCATCCCTCTCCTTGCTGATTAGGCTTGAAAGCAGAAAAACGTCAAACATCAAAGAGCATAGTTTCTTAATAAAATTTTTACATACTCCACATTTTGCAACAACAAGGCCACAGGACAGAGATCCCTTGAGCATCATGAAGGGCGTTATAACCCGAGGCCGTGTCAGGTGGCTATGCAGGAGGGTGCAGGACGGAGCCACGGCGCCCTGAGGCGGCTGCGCGCAGCGGGAGCGCGCTCTCCCCTCACGGCGGGGCCGCGGCCGCCATCTTGCCCCGCGCGCGCTCCCCTCCCCTCTCTTTCGGCGGGAAAAGCGAGGCCCCGCGGCCGCGGGGGGGAGCAGCGCGCGTGCGCGGCGCGCGCCGGAGCGGCCGGGAGCTCCCGCGCGGGGCCGATGCGCATGCGCGCTGCCCAACCGGGGCAGGATTTTGGCGCCGTGTTTCGCTTCTCGCCGGAAGCCCCGCGGGAAGTCTCGCGAGAGGCGGCGCGCGGGCGGGCGGTGCAGCTCCCCCAGGGTCGCCTCAGCCGCTCCCGGGCCGCGCCCGCTCCTTCCCTCCCTCCTTCCTTCCCTCCTTCCTTCCTTCCTTCCTTCCTTCTTTCCCAGCGCCGCCGACATGTCCCGCTACCTGCGGCCCCCCAACACCTCGCTCTTCGTGCGGAACGTGGCCGACGACACCCGGTGAGTGGGGGCGGAGCGGGGGCTCGCGCAGGCTTTGGCGGGCTCGCTAGGCCGCGGGCGCGGGGGTCCCCCCGCAGCCGAGGGAGGGAAGGGGGCGAGCCCGGCCTGCTCCCTTCCTCCGCTTTGCCTTCTCCCTCCCTCCGCTCTCCCTTATCCCTGCCCTGCCTTCCATTTTCCTCCGCTCCTCGCGATGCTGCTCGTTCCCCGCCTCTCCACGCGGATCCTCTTCCAAACAGCGTCCAGAAAGAACAAAGCTGGGCCGCAACAAAGTGAAACTCCCCACGGCCGCCTTTGAGTGTGTCCAGCGGGAGATCCAGGCGGGATGTGCCCCCGGGGCGATGCTGGACAGCCGCTGGAGTTTGGAATGCTCCTTTGGAAATGCAGTATTGCTGCTAGATGGGAGAAAATAGAGCATTTGTGCCCAAAATTCCTGGCGTAGCTGGTCCCGTTAGTGTGAGAGCTGCTGCCAGTTCAGGTGGAATGTTCCTGCGGTAATTGTTGCGTACCGGGGCCTCTCAGGACGCTCGGTACGGAGTCGGGGGAAGCAATGCTTGTTCTCCGTTATAATCGTGGGGTACCGAGAGCCCGTAAGGACTAAACGTGTGCGGTGAGAGAACTTCTCACAGGGGATTAAAAAAAAACCAAAAACTGAGCTTTGCACAGGTTCTTAATTATCCCTTATATGTTTTCGGTGAACTGCTGGTTTTCCTCATTTCGCTTTGGCAGTTCAGTGACAAACACCTTTGGTTTGTTATCAGCTGTGGAACATTTACTGAGCATTGTTGGCATAGGATGCCTTTGTGAGAGCACTCCTGTGTTGTTATTTTTGTGTAGAATTTTTGCGGAGATCCCTGTAAGGTCTAGGCCTATTAAATGTAAGTTTTCCAACTCTGCCTGGGCGACTTGGACCAAAGTTGTTCAGCAAACAACAGCAGTGTGGGCACGATGGAATGGAATGAATTGAGAACATTGTGATAAATAACTTCAAATTAAACGTTTTTTTTTTTCCCATGAATTTTTTCATCTTTCCAATAATTTATTTTACTGTAAGAACAGCTGAGGATGATTACTTCTAAATTCTTCACAATAATGTGGATCCTGTTGAGGCTTCACCTTAAACACAGAGTTTTTGGAGGTGGTTTCGTTGTGAGATCTCCATGCTGGTTGTAGTTCCCTTCTGCCAGCGCTGACGGTGTGTGGAGATTTGTTTCCCAACTAATGCGAGAGAAATGTAAAAATACTAAAAAATAGCAGTAACTCTTACATACCACCTAAATATGGTATTGCATCAATCTTCTCATGCAGGTTTTTGTCCCCAAATGTCACAAAAATAAATTTGAGGAGCTGATGTGAATAAGAAAGCTCTGTTGAGGAGTTGAGGGTGGTTGTTCCAGGAGTAGTTGCAGCTGGACAGTTTTGTCTCAGCTCTCTAAAGCCAGCTCTTTGGAAAAACTATCCTGAGGGCATGAGTGGCTGCTCACTCGAGATGTGTTCTATTTGATGTGGTTGTAAGTATTGATTATTCTATGGAAATGAGTTTGGGTGACTGGTTTGTTCTCATAATGCTAATTTGGATCTCATAATTGATGTTTGCGTGTTGCAAAATCACTGTCGAGTTACATGAGGTACTTGAATAATAATAATAATTCTTAACAGTCCTTTCTTTCACCTTCTGCCAACCTTGGCTGCGTTGAATGAACTGATGTGCATCGCTTCTCAGTTTACGTTTTTGTTCTAGAGTTATGCTGAAGGCTTGTTTCAAACTTCTGGGGTGTATCTTGAGCATCCTGAGTCTTGAGTGTTTCAGAAAAGCTCCGTGTGCTGCCAGCAGTGAAGTGCCCAAACGCTTTTTTCCCCCAGAAATGTTTTGCTATTTTCATCCTCTACCAACTGCTTCCAAAAAACCAGATGTGGTCGTATTAATTGTAGATTTGATTTTGTTGTGGTTTATTTTCTTTCATTTTGGTGGGTGTTTTGTAACACCTAAACCGGTGAAAAAGCCATATCAGGTGTTTGTGGTGTTCCAGGTCTGAAGACTTGCGCCGCGAGTTTGGTCGTTATGGGCCTATAGTTGATGTTTACGTTCCACTTGACTTCTACACTCGTCGTCCCAGAGGATTTGCCTATGTTCAATATCCTTTCTTCAGATGGCTCATTAGTGAGGGGTGTTGAAGTTTGAAATTCAAGTTTGTGTAAGAGGTAACCAATCTAAATGAAAAAGCAGTTTACTTTTGTGTTGTATCTAATAAGTGTCTTACTTATGTCGTGGTGTTTCGTTATTTTTGAAGATTAACTTCTCTCAATTGTTCTTTGCCTTTTTTGCAAAACTTAAGTCCAGTAATATAAAAGCTTGCTTATGTCACTGAAATTAATACTATATGATTTAAATGAAAATTTATCACTGACTCAAAATTGTCTAGCACGTTTTTATTATCACTGGTGTGTAAGTAAAGTTGTGCTTAGCAAAATGTGGCTGCTATTCATTGTTAATTTAACAAATGGAAACTGGAATCACTTGATCAAAATCAGATTGTGTAAAAAATGAGGTGAACTTCTTTCTTTAATATTGTCCCCTAATTCGCTGTCCTCTGTTGTTGCCTCAGAATGTAAAGCTGTACAGTAATGGCGACCCCAAAGAGAAAGCATGAAAGAACCTTTAGAGTAGAGTTCAACAATTAAGGCAAGTAGACAAGCCAAAGACCTCTTAAGGATCAGGCTTGAAGAGAAGGGAGAGTTTGGGAAAAGAAAAAATAAAGAAAAGCTGGAAGAAGGACAAGCCATAATGGGAGACAAAGCTTCGCTTTATCTACAAAAGGGGGAAAAGGTTGTTTTTCAAAGTAAAAGATAAAGCCATCTGTCATTTTTGGCCAAGCATCTCATGACAAGTCCTTCTGACAAGCACTTAAAGAGTTAAAGGTCAAGATGAAGTTGAATGGTGGCCAAGATTAAAGGAGTCATACCTGATGTATCCTACAGAATAACAGTTTTTCTTCTGTCTGTCATGTAAGCAGTAATTTGATGAATTATTCTGGTTTAGTCCATTGACAAAACCTGTAATATTTCTCTTGTGAGTGCTACTGTAACTGTGGTCTGAATGAAATCACATTCGGTCTGGGGTTATCGAGGGAGATGCTGCAGCGTGGAAGTTTCTCTCCTGCAGAGATGATGCTGCTGAGAAATGAGTGGTCTGGAGGGGAAAGGCAACTCATTTTTTTGGGTCCCAGAAGCTGGAAGTAGGAGTGTAAATTCCAGCATTAAAATGAATGTCTGTCACCGTACCTTGGCCCTGAGTGCCCGCGCAGGGCTCGCAGTGTTTGCTCTTCTCTCACGCTGGGGAAGCTCTGCACACAGGGCTGTGACATGGCATAAGTTAAACTTAAAATCAGTTGTTTTAAAAAAAAAAGGAAAGCTTTATTCCAATTCTAAAGTTAATAGTTAATATTTACTGTTGGTATGTCCAACATAATTTAAGAACTAGGGCTTAATTTTAATAAACTCAATGTAGTGGAGAGAACTAAATGACCATTAATAAGTGTATTTTGAAAGGATACCTTTGTTTTCTTTGCATAAGTACAAGTGGGAGAAAAAAAAAATTAAGAGTATCACATAGCAACTGCTTGCTGATGGATAAATTCATGGTCATATTACAAGATTTTAATTTTATTACAGGAGTTCCCAGATAGCTGGTGGTTAATTAAAAAAAAGTTGCATAGCGTGTAGAGTAGCATGACAAAAGAACTTAAAAGAAAACATGGCTGTAAAATGAGAAAATAACTTGAAAATTTTCATTTTTATTTTAAATACCAAATCTGTTAAACTGCTCAAATTCCCAAGTACCTTAACACTCCCCACATTTGAAGATGTCCGTGATGCAGAAGATGCTCTCCATAATTTGGATCGAAAGTGGATTTGTGGTCGGCAAATAGAAATCCAGTTTGCACAGGGGGACCGCAAGAGTAAGTGCCTGGATTTTATCACACCCTGAATTTAGCTTGAATTTCAGCACCACACAACGCTGCACGTGGTGCTAATTGTTGTGATATGTTCTTATTTTATACAAATAGCGTGTGGATCTTCTGCCTTTTATCCAGTAGCTGTTAATGACTCGTTTTAATTATAAATGGATAACTAAGTACAGCAGTCACCACAGTCATTCTTTGGAGCTTTCTGTGCAGCTCCGTGTGATTTCCAGGATTGAGGTAGTGTCTTCATTTTCGTTTGGCTCCAGGATAAAAGCCAGTTTCATGGTATCTCAATTCAAGGTGGAGCAGAATGCTTATTTTCTGAACAGATAGTTGTGAAGAGAACTTAGGTCTTTTAAATCTGTTATTTGTGTGCGTGGTCTTAATTTGCAGGGAGATAGAGATTTGTAAACGTGGCACAAACCTGTTGGTCTAAACCAGGACTGTAATACTCATGTGATGCCTGGTAATAAAAGTACCTCAAAGGTCTTTAGTTTTTAGAGAAACAACCTGACTGTCCAGTTTTCCCTCAGGTACTCACAATTCACTTTAATGGAGTCGATGGAAATTCTACACTCTGAAGGACAAGTTTCTGCCCTGTGTATAAACATTGGGATTTCTAATAAGTTTCTGAACAAAATTAACTAAATCTACCTTAATGTGTTGCAAGCAGCACTTCAAACATAAAAATTGAAGCCATTTAGTACAGAGGGTGTTTGTTACAGCATGGGCTTTTTAAAATACTTGAGAGCATGTTCTTTGGGTTTGAATTTGATACAAAGAAAGGATAGAGGAAATACAGTGGAAGACTAATAGGTTCATTCATTCTTAATTACTTTAATAACTAAGCTGCAGAGTGAAAGTGGATTGTTTTACTGGGGGGTTCCTTTTGGAATCAGACTTCTCTTTGTGTGGCATCCACTGAAGCCTCCGTATAAGATGGGCCTTTAATCATTAAAGACAGTCGTGGATCAGGTGTGATGATGGTGCTGTGCAGTCAGGGAAAAGTGTTTAATTAGCTTTCACTGGTTGGCTAAATTCAGGAAGGTCAGAATCTGTCAGTCATGGGTTTGACCTGTCGTACCAGTTTCCAGCTGGCCTGAAATCACCTTGGCCAGCTCTGTGTTCTGGTTTTATGGAGCATTAGTCCTTTCTGACTGGTTTTGAGGGGATTTTTCTGTTTGTTTTGCTTTCTAGATTTATAATGCCCCCAAGGCTGCATTAATTTGTGTCCAGTGGCTAAAGCAGCACAGAACAAGCGGCACAGAGCAGCCTCTCACCTGTCCCTTCATAAACATCAAATCATGAATGAGCCTTTCTGCTCAACACCAAACACATGGCTTAGACCTTGAGGGGAGAAAGTAGGGCATCTTTTTCACCTGCAGATATTGCTATTTTTACAGCACCAAACCAAATGAAAGCCAAGGAGGGGAGAAACCTGTACAGTTCTTCTCGTTACGATGACTATGACAGATACAGGCGGTCTCGGAGTCGCAGTTACGAGCGGAGACGGTCGAGGAGTCGCTCCTTTGATTACAGCTATAGAAGATCCTATAGTCCCAGAAAGTAAGTGTAGTGTGTGGGGTTGGCCTCGGCTGCACAGCACAGAGACACCACACTGACTATTTAATTGTTACAATTTTGAATAATCTTTTTTTTTCTATCGTGGGAGTAACCGCTGGGAGTTGCGTACCTTGCATGCTGCATCTGATCAGGAATAGTGAATGAAAGGATTCTGTGCTGCACTGGAGAATAACTAAAAGCAAATGCACAGCCTGAAAAGATAATGTATTAAGTATTTGTACACTTCCATAGGGATTTGTCACCGTTCACTTTTTCTGATGTACCTTTTTAGCAGTAGACCTACTGGAAGACCTCGCCGTAGCAGAAGCCATTCGGACAATGATAGGTAAAACACTTTTTCCACCCTTTAAATTGCAAACTAGATCACTGTATTCCTTTAACTATAGGTTTAAAAAAAAAAAGTTTCTCCCGCAAAAACGGTAAACAATTTTTAATGTACTAGATGTCTAAGAATAGTGTTTTTACATTCAAATCTCCTCTCTCCCCTTTATTCTGATAGGTTCAAACACCGCAATCGATCTTTTTCAAGATCTAAGTCCAATTCAAGATCACGATCCAAGTCACAGCCCAAGAAAGAAATGAAGGCTAAATCACGGTCTAGGTCTGCATCTCACACCAAATCTAGAGGCACCTCTAAAACAGATTCTAAAACACACTATAAGTCCAGCTCAAGATATGAGAAGGAGTCGAGAAAAAAAGAACCAGCTAGATCCAAATCACAGTCAAGATCACATTCTAGATCTAGGTCAAAATCCAGATCGAGGTCTTGGACTAGTCCCAAGTCCAGTGGCCACTAACAGTGTATCCATGTTGGTTTAGGCATGTAAGATTCATTTACACACAGTTCAGTTTACTTAAATTATCAGGAATATGATGTTGCAACAGTGCTAAAAAATATTTTCTTTGTCAGTTTTCCCTGTAGCCGACAATGGTTAAAATTAAAACAGTGTTGAGAAGCCACAGAGAGAGAGAGAGGGAGAGAGATTGTCCACTTGGTTAAATGTCATGGGCAGCTACTGATTTGGTTGTGGTGTCTCTATGTATATTTTTGTAAAGATTTGCATTTTTAATGCTTAGATATTTGGTGATGACTTGATTGATCGTAACTTGCAACATTGTCCTTTTACAAATGTCACACCCATAGAGAAATTGGTACCAGTTTGTGCTGGACAGTTAAACCAGCCGTTGAACTGGTTCTTCAACGCTAAACTTAGTGAGAAAAAGGAAAACTGGACAGCTGTAGTGCAACACTGGCTGCTGGGAAATCAACCTGGCAGTTTGTTTCCATGGCTCCAGGGCAGGTTTCAGTGTTCTCCGTGCCCACCAGCACCAGCAGGTTGGCAGATGGAGCTCTGTGGAGAGAGATTTGGGAGATTTCTCTTTACCCTGCTCTCTGGAGAGATGGTACTGACCTTGCGTGTACGACATGGGGAGAGAGTTGGTCTTGAAGCTCGCTCAGAGACTGTTCAGTGTCGTGACCCATCGGGATAGAGGCTTCACTGCCTCTGCCCTGGCTGCTAGTGCTGAAGGTGTGAGGGAAAAACCCACCTTGAAATGGAAAATCTAAATTCAGATTTCAGCAAACGGCAGAGCAACTAAATATTAGGTTGTGTGTACATTTTATGCAGTTTTTTGTATCTATTCTAAATTTTAGTGAGCAGTTAACCATAAAGTTGCTTAGTTTTCCTGCTGTTAGATACAAGTAGATCGTTTCGAGTTGTGTGTGTACAGTATATAAGAACTAAACTTTTATGCCAATGACTCCTGTGGTTAGTTGGTGTATTCATAGGTATCAAACTGTAGCCATCTCCCTGGGTTACCAGGCTTGCTTTTTACACAGCAAAAAAGCAGTTGGTCAAGCAAGTCTGAATCACTCCTTCCTCAGAACGGATAGTGGTTTGGTTACAAGATTTCATTTTCCTTCAGAACAAATGTTTGAAGTTGGATATGAACAAGAGCTGCATCTCTAGTTACGTAGTTTATCACTAATACAGTATATTTAGAAAATTGAATGTGAAGAATAACAAACCCAGTGTGTAATCTTACCAGTATTTCTCTAGAAGGCAAGATCCTTTGTTATGAAAATGGCTTTTGGCATTGTTTTTTTTTTCCTCTTTACCTTCAAAAGCCACCATCAAACACTTAAGTGTTCCTCGCTGTCTGATGTCTGTAGCACATAAAGACATTGATTTCCAAAAGTTCCTTTTTAGAGAAATGTTTTAGGGTTTGGGTTTAGTGTTTCAGCAGGGCCTTTAAAGAAGCGCAGATGGCTTTGGGATATCGTCAGCGGAACGTGCTTAGGGGTTGATCCTAGAACCTTTGTACATTTGATAGTATTTCTAACTTTTTCTTTACTGTTTGCAGTTAATGTTCATGTTCTGCTATGCAATCATTTATATGCACGTTCCTTTAATTTTGTAGACTTTCCTGGATGTATAGTTTAAAAACAGCAAAAAGTCTATTTAAAACTGTAGCAGTAGCGTGCAGCTCTAGCAGAGGAAAGTTGTGGGATTAAACTTTGTATTTCCTTTCTTATAGAGGCTTCTAAAAAGGTATTTTTATATGTTCTTTTTAACAAATATTGTGTACTACCTTTAAAACATCGATGTTTTGATCAAAATAACTAAAGACCCAGCTTATTTTCTGCTTGCTGTAAATTTAGCAAACATGCTGTAATAAAAAAATGAAGGAAATACTGATCCACTGGAATTATTGTAGCTTTAGAATTTGACTCCAGAGCATGGTTAGGAGTAGAGCTATGCATCCCTTATGGAGTAAAATCCTTACTATGGTATTTCAGTAAAAGCAGGAATTTTTCATTTAGTGTCTGAATAAATGTCACTTCACATTTTTGAAGGGGTACGAGACAAACTGAGAATGCTAAGCATAAGTTGTAGTCTAATATATTGAATTTTCTCTGCCATTAACTTCCGTTATTGCTGGATGGACTTGCCCCATAGGTTATAATTCAGATATTATTAGCCAGGCTATGAAAATACTTAAAAGCAACAACTGAAGGTTCATACAAAATCAAATTTACAGTATCACCATATCAATTTATTAATTGCCATATCAAAACTGGTGCCAGCAGTGGTCCTGTGGGAGGTGGCAACAGGGATGGAGCTGCCTCCTGGCACTGGTGTGTGCCCAGCTGGAGGTTCTGCCCTGAAAGACAAAAATCCTCTGTAAAGCACTGAATTGCTTTGATAAACCCACTGTCACCCTTTATAAGTTGAGCTGTGATTATTTCTGCTTCTAACAGCAGAAGCTCCCACCATTTTCAGCTTTATAGGTATATATATATATAGATGTAGTCTTCATGACTAAATCCTGCTTGAAAAGGGTCCTCGTGACTGAGTGGTGGGGAGAGCGTGGCTGTGATTGTGCCAGGGACCTGCAGGGATCGCTGTGGTGAACGGTGACACTGCTCCAGCTGGAATTGGAGCTGGAAGGGTGGGAGGAGGGAGGAGAAATCTCCGTGTCCAGGCAGAGGGGCTGATTTGAGAGTGCAGAGTAACAGTAACTATTCCTTAACTGTTGTGTCAGCATGTCCTTATATTGTGTGCCTCAGCATTTATGTATAGCACGGTTTAATTTTTGTTTTGAAAAGCCAGATCATTGCAAGTATAATGTAGTGTCTGCCAGTTCTGATGGTTCTTTCTTTCTCTCCCAGAGGTAGGACTAAACTTTGACTTGACTTGTGTATATGAACAAGCCAGAAAAGCCGAACACAAACCCACGATGTTTCAAGAGTGCATGAATAAAGATGTTGTCCTAGTTCTTGCTCCCATGGAAAAATTGTGAAGAAGCTGTTCTGTGGGCCTTTCAGTTGGGGACGAGTTAGCAGGATGTGGCCAAAAGGGCAGGGAATGTTTATGCATTCATGCAAGTCAAGCCACAGCCCATCTAGATAACATCTCCCTTCCTTGATGCAGGTATCCCAGTCCTGCCCTAAAAAAAGCAGGAGCCTGTCTTGTGCAAGCTTCCTGCAGGTTATGCACAGCTGGAATGCAAGAACATTGCAGGCTACAAAAGATCATGTCTAGGCATCTTTCTTTTGGAGTCTCAAGAATGGTGGGAATTACGTTTTTCTGTGGTAAAACTAGATTTTGTCATTCCTGCGAAATTTGTAGAATTGAAGTAGTGTGTAAAAAAAATAATAATTCTGCTGAAAGTAATGGCTGTGCTCCAAAATATCTGCAGCAAATCGATTGGTGTCAGCAGTCATAGAAGGCTCTATTGGAACTTCTTTTTCACCTAAAGTCCATGCACCCAACTGGTAATTAAAAATCTTCAATTTAGTGGTTAAGTAGCTGGGTGTTTAATTAGGGACTCTGATAGACTGGTCTCTGAAAGCTCAATGTTATCCTTTCTATGTCTTATCAAGATGTTTAATGTACAGTATCATGGCTTTATTCGAAGTGGAATCTTTTGGTTTCAATGTTATTTTGAGCTCTCTGCTTGGCCAGAGCTTTTTTTCCTGACTGGGGAGTCGGGGGTGACAGCTCGGGGTGTGCTCAGAGAAGGGCAGCGGAGCCATGCACAGCACTGCTGCTTGGGTCTTGGCAGGGATGGTGCAGATGAACATTTTGAAGTACAAAGGGATAAAATTGACACATTTTTAGGACATAATCACCCATTAAGAATTGCTGGTTTTCTCCATTTATCTTGTAACTTGCTTTAAAAAGTCTGTAGTCCATTGCTATAATATTTGTCTAAAGATGCTCTTGCTGCTGAGACTATTGTAGGAAGGGAAGACTCTGTACCCTGTAGTGTGTTTGATCGGAGATGCTGATGTTTTATTCATCCACATCCTTTCTTCTTGAGTTTTGTGTTCCATCTGTGCAAATAACCCTGTGAATTGGGAATAAAATGTACAAGTTTTGACTATAACTTTGAGAGCACCTTCTGACTTAATTAATCCAGTCTGTGGGAGATGGAGCCCCAAGCGCTGCTTCCCAGCCTCGCCAGCTTTTGGTTTTGTCAGGAACATTAATTAGTGTTAATTCTCAAGCCCTGCGTTCCCAAACCACTGGAAAGGCCTGAAGGAGAAGGCTGCAGTTAAAGAAACCTCCCTTGGGAGGGAAGGGAGCTGCCAAAATGAGGTCATCCCACTTTTCCGTTTCCATCTGAAAACAAAAAAATGCTTTTAGGGGGTAAAAAAAAAAGTTTATTTAAATGTTTTGTTTCCAATTTGTACAAACATCATCAGTAATTGACAATTTGAAGTGGAGAATAGATAATTAACTGGGCTACAGCTCAGACTCTCACCAGAGTCCAGGTCACAACACAAGTTTACACACTGCCAATTCCATGCGATTTGGAGCAATAATTTTGTAAACATTCAGCTCAGCTGCCACTGCATTTGGAATGTACAGAAAGACACCTCCGAACATTTCACAATCTGCAAAAGGCCTGTTCAAATTAAAGCACTTTTTTTTTAGTAATCCTTGTATTTTCAAAGAACCCTGGCTGCTCCTGTTCTCACAGTCCAGCTGTTCCTGCTGCAGGATCAGCTGGAGGGTGTCGGCACAGGAGCCACCTGCCCTGGCCCTCTGCTCAAGGGATTTTAGCAAAAACTGGGACAAAATGTTGTTTTACAGAGCATTGATGCATTTCAGAAACACAGAACGATTACAATCCTTCAGTTTTATCAAGCACCCAGGCATTTGCATTCCTTGTGAAACACTTGATTTGGAACATTTCAGGTTTTTTTCATCACTGAACACACACCTCTCCTACACATTCACAACAGGAGGATCTGAAACTCCAGCAGCTTTTTCTTTTTTTTTTTAGTTTTTTTAATAGTTTTTTTTCTTTAATTAAAAAAAAAAATCTAAATAAGCCTCTTTTGCACTGATTTTACTTAAAAAAAATGAGATTACAACCAAATACAATGTGCATATTCACTGCATGTGAAGTGCAAGGGCACAGCCACAAATGTCTTTTTTTTTTTAATTTTTTTTTTTAAACAAAATATCATTTTTTAAAACCAGGCCACGTACTCAACATGGTCATCTTACATTCAGCAGTTTTGTACTAAAAATACTTCTGTGCAGGAAAGCCCAGCAGAAATTTACATATGCTACAATGTTTTACATGTATTTACATGGCTCTGTCTTCCCTGTGAGAACATCTAACACTTGCCCCAAACTATGAATTGTTACTGGGGAACCCATTCAACACCAGACTAAAGAACTACTCCACCTTTTTATAAAAACTGATACAAAAATGTGGTTTAGAACTCCTCAGTGCAGTGGGCACACAAAGGATGTTTTTTGGCAGTCACCTGGCAATGCAAGGTCTTTAGTTGGCACTCGTGGAGGTTCCCGGGAATCACAGCTGGAGAGGCTTTATGGATGTGCCTGAGGAGTTCTTCCACAGCCTTTCAGAACATTCCAGATGGGAGTCACGGGCTTGAAACGCTCACCCACCGCTGCAGGAGTGCCACTAAAGCTCACAGGGACAGGTGAGAGAATCAGCTGTGCCTCCCCTCGTGCCCAGGTGGAGGTTTCGGCTCTGCAGAGTGTTTAGCAAATCTTAACACCAGTCTGAAAAGCAGCAAATAACCTGACTAAAGTTTTCAGTGCAGTTTTTTTTTTTCAGTTCATGCTGCATTAAGTTAGGTAAAGGCTGGTTTTCTAACAATTTAAAGTCACAATTCCAATTTTGGAACACAGTCCCATTTATTCTTAAATACAATAAATGGTGACTGCTCAGGATTTGATTGATTTTCGAGAAAATAACTATTTCACAGTGAGGTGAACACAGCACTGAACTTTTGAGGTAAAAGATGAGGGGAATGTAAACTTGCACCCCTCTCCAAGTGACTTAACTACATGCAGCAAGAACACCTGGTCCTGCACACCTGTGCAGCCGGAGTTGGGAACAGCAATGCTCAAATTTGAAACCCTGTCAATCGAAACCGCTTCTGAACATCGCACAAGTTACATCTCAGGCCTGGACTTTCAGTAAGGTTTTGAGCTGAAATGTCATTATTTCTTTATCAGAAGGTTTAAAAGAAACAGGTACCCAGTGGCTTGGTGGCTTAGGCAGAACACTTGGGGAGGGTGGCTCGCTGAACTTGGCCCCAGCATAGTTCTGGTTGCTCTGAGGGGTGAACAACAGGTTGCGACCGGATAGAGCAGGATTCCAACTGGGGTTCTTGGGGAAGTGAACGTTGTTCTTCCCCCCTTTCTGCATGGCCTGCCATGCACCAGGAGAGGAGCTGCATCCGTGGCCTCTTTCCTTCTTCACGTAGGTTTTCATCTGAGAATTCTGGTCTTTGTTCTTCTGCCTGTTTTTAAGTTGTTGATGGTTCTTGGTGGTATTTCTAGACTGGGGAACGGGAATGTTGTATCTTTCTCCACCACCCATCTTCAACTTAAATGTCACCTGTAAAAACAAGAAGAGTCCAGATAAGTCTTCATTACTCTTTCTTTTAAACAAAATATTTCAGACAGTGTTTAGATTTCATGCAAGGGGACAAAAATCAATCTAACCAAAACTTGCTCTAAACACACCACTTCTCAGAAAAGGTGTAACTGGAAGAATGGGACTGACAAAATGTTGCTCAGAAAATGCAGAGCCAGATTTAATCAGTCAGTATTGAGTGCTGGAGACATTTAAATTCAGCCTGTTAACACCTAAGAATTGGGCAAAGTTTGCACTGATAAAGCCACTCCCCAGACTTTCTGGTAAGTGAGAATTGCTCTGGTAATCCCCAAGTGAACTGAAAACCACCTCAAGTGGAACAGATTGTAATTCAACTGCCAAAGCCAACACCCAGACACCAGCACAGCTTACTCAGCACTTTCCTGCCGACTCTCCTGCGATGTATTTCCCTCTCCCACCCCCATTTACCTCTCAGTGGTCTTCTCCGATTCCACACTCTCCAACTCTTGCCCCCTTTCTTGCTTCCAAGCCTGAAAGAACAGGTGCTGCCTTGTGCTGGACTCCTTCCTTTGGCTGGGAATAGAAGTTTTCATGGGCTGATCTGCTGTCTTCAGCCAGGGAGCCGAGCCCAACATCGGATTCTCGGCACAAAAGCTCCAAGGGAGAAGTCCTGCTGCAAAAACGAGAAAGAAATTTGAATTCAGATTAAGGAAACAATTGTTTCAATTTGAGGTGTTTGAAAAAAAGGCAAGCGGAAATAATTCAGAGAATTCAGAGACGACAACATGCTACAAACAAAACCCCACCGCATTATTTGTTTCTTCTACTTATATGAAGTTCAGACTTAGCATTTCCCAAGCAACAACTTTTTTCTCATGCTCTGTCTTAAAAAGCATTTCCATAGACAATCAGGAACTTTACCCCTTTGGTTTTAGTAGGGAAAAAGTAAAATACAATGGAAAATACTTTGGGAACTGGGTTCAATACAGGAACTGCCCACAGTGTCCAAACCCTTCCCCAGCCATCGCAGAGCTCCATTTGTCATCTGTCAGCTGTTTCTTTCACCTTCGTTAGCCAAGTAATTCCTTAATAACTCTTAGGCTAATTTCCTGTTTTGCTCATGGCTCGTCTTTTCCTGGGATCTCTAAGATTTTAACCCTGACGCACTCCAATCTGTTCAGCTCCTCTCACTCTCCAAGCTCAGGAGCCCCCTGCCCATCCCTCCCACAGCTCCAGAGGAGCCGCCCATCTCCATTTCCAGCTTCCGCCTTGTTCGGACTGAAACCAAAAGCCGAGATAACGTCACCGGCCCCGGCCCAGCTGCCGTCCGCTCCCGTCGACCGGAGCTTCTTCGCCTTCGAACTTTTTCCCTTCTTCTGTCACCGACACCCGGATGGAGCCGGGACCCCCCGTCCCCCCTTCCCCAACAACAGAGCACAACATGGCGGCGGCCGCGCCCGGCCGTTCCCGCACCGCTCCGCCCTTACCGACTTCTGTCCGCTCCGCTCGCCCACAAGCACGGACACACACACGGCCCTTCAGGAACCGACCCCGCGCTGCTTCGCCGTCACTGTCCGACCCCCGCCCTCAGCTCCCTCCGCTCCGCACCGCCCCTCGCTCTCCCTCACAAAATGGCGGCCGCGTCCTGCGCCGTTTAACACCCTCTCCCTCCTCCCCCCTCCCCGGGGCCGCGCGGCCTCAGCCAATGGGAGCGCGCCGCTCGCCCGCTCCGCCAATGGGAGCCAGGCCCCGCCTGTTGCCAGGCGGGCCCGGGGCNCAGGTCCCCCGGCCCCTCTCCGCAGCCCCCCGGACACGCTGCCAGCACCGCCCTGCCTGCCAATTAGCACAACAAAAAAAGCGGGGAACGCCCTCGCCAGCTGCCGCTGGGGGCTTCAAAGAGGTGAAATAATTAGGGGAAAAAAAAAAAAAAGGAAAAACGCACAAAACACCCGGCTGTGCGAGGGGAGTCGAGAGAGGGGATTCAGCGAACAAAGAGTAAAATCCAGCCCCCCAGAGATCCCCGCAGCGTTCTGATGTCAAACGGAGGGTCTTGGGTTTGTTGAGCCCATTCCCCACTCCTGCATTTAAACTATTTAATGTTTAAATTTAAAGTATTAAAAGTAACGTAGAGGGATGTTTCAGGTCAAAACACAGGGAAAAGCTTCCCCAGGTTTAAACCTACACTGTGGGTATGCAGAGCTTGTGGCAGTGGCTGCAGTTTGTGTTTATATTCACATTCTCTTATTTTGCCTCAAAGGATCGTTTTGAAGAAAAAACCCACATGATTTGGCCTTCATGATGTGTAGGATGAATGAAAATTAGGTATACATAAGAAATTTGCACATGTGAGAGTGTACTGAGGGGCCAGTCGAGCGCTGTACACCACATTAAAGGCCGAAAAAAAGTTTCAAAGAAAATGGAAAAGAACGAGTTCAGTTCCAACCCCACCAAGTCAGGGCAGTACTTAAAAACAACACATGAACGTTCAGAGTTTTTATTTTGAGGTACAGACCCTGGGTTCATTGAGTTACCCTGTAGTTTTAGCTACAGGAGGGAAAAATTATGCATTCCTGCTTTATCCCTAAAACATTTAAAACAAAACTGTTTCCTTACTGATGTGGTGTTACAGGGCTGTGACCCATTCCAGGACAAGGTAAAGACTCCAAAAAGAAGTTTGTATTCATCACGCAGTTATTAAAATAGCCAGCATATGTTTTAATACACGAGATGTGTTGACATACCCAAGCCCAGACCTTTGTTCCTATTCTTTATTGTATGTTTGCACAAAGCAAGCTGAAATTAATTTGTTTTCCTCCCTTTGCTTTGGATTTCTTGGCACAATGTTATGGCTGAGGTCCTTATAGCAGCTTTTTGTCTTTAGATGGAAGACAGCAGTATCTGCTGTGAGCCTTCAAATTCCACTAATTAATAAACAACTCTCCTAGAATGCACATCAGCAGATTTTTGCTTTGTTTCTATCTCTAGTGTGTTTATTTCCGCTCAAACACAATCTCACCCCAGTGCGTGGATGTTCTCAGGCCAGGACACGTCAGTGGGATTAAGAAACAGCATTTTGCAGGCTGCGAATGTGCTCTCCTGTCTGCGGAGCACAACAGCGTGTACTTTTCAATTCAGATCAAGGATGACACAAGGTCTGGCTGTTTTTCCTCACTATCTCTGAGATAATTTAAAAAACGTCGTGTCTTTCAGAGCTGGTTTTGGGGTCAGGCTGATACATTTAGCCTGGGGGAGCAGGAAATGTCAGTGATAAGCCAGTCCTGTATTTGTGCAGGAACTGTCCCACTGAAACAAGTTGAGTCATTTGGAGGCCGAGCAGGAACACGAGGGGTATTCTTTAAATCAAAAGGACAAATACACAACAAAGTCCAGCTTGCAAAGTTCTCAGTGTTCCACCCGTCAGCTGTTAAAGCCCTGGGCTGGTTTCCTCTCCTGCAGTGTAAGAGAAGGAGGTGTTCCCCAACACAGACAGAAGCACTCGAGTTCCTGCCATGGCACAGACTGAATCCTGAGGTTCTGTCTCAATCCTTTATCGTCACCATCCGAGATTCCCTCAAGAGGAGCTACTTCACTCCTTCAAACCGTGATTTTTAAACCCTCTTCGTTTTCAAAGGTGTCGACGTAAGATTTATGACTCCTAAGCCTGTGACACCCCATCGACCTCAGTTACTCATGGGCAAACTGGGGTATTTTAGCTGCCTCCAGGATCGTGTTGCGCCCACCCTTCACGTCTTGCAGCCCCCCAGGTGCTACAGACCCAGTTCCAGAGGCAGTTCCAGAGCCCAAACGCTGCTGGAACAGGACACTGCTTCCAAACCCGACCCTGCTGTGCCACGTGGTGACACAGACTCGGTGACCTCAGCTCCACTACACCCTCTCATAACCTGTGCACAGCATGGACAGGGCTTTGCTATTGTGCAAGTGTCTGCTCTGTCTGGATTATTCCACTTCCTCCAGGTAGTCCAAAGATGACTGCAGTAAATCCTGACTTTCCTCACGTTCCCAGGGAGCTGCATTACCCAAATCCTCCTCAGCGCCCCACCATGCTCCTGCTGCCACGGTGACAGCACCTCGAGGTTTTCCCCAGCCACCTTCATTTTTCACTCAGCGCCTCCACTCCCTCTCACAACAAACATTAATCCAGCCCAGGGAAGCAGCTCCATCTGTGCTGGCACTGCCACAACCAGAAAGTCCCAGTGAAGACAAACCCTCCAGAGCTTCGTTAGCCCCAAATGAAGATGCTTCCAGCTGTGGTTGAGATGGATCTCACCCCACACGTGCTCCTGCCCGAGTGTTTCAGTGGAACTGCTCACCGCGGATGCTGCAGGAGTCAGCAGCACCGATGACTCATTTGTTAAATCAATAGTGAACCATTGCCCCAGTTTTATTTCGCAGTGACGAGTTTCCGGCAGTGGGTGACTTTCAGTAAGCCCAAGATGTTTACTTTTTGTGGCTCCAAGAGCCCCATGACACACTTGAAACCCGTTGACACACCTGAGCCAAACATTAACCAGATTGTTAGATCGAAGTTTCCTCACGAGGCAAACGTGCCAGCTTGTGTTTTCTTTAAAATCTGCATGAAAGCACTGAGCATACAGTAATGTTTAGAATATCCTTTATTCTGCCTGGCAGAGGACCCGTGTTCATCAAATAAAGCTCAGGAAATTCGCAGCAGTGAGCTACAGGAACTAAGTAGACATTTGAGCCTCTGCAGGGTAAATAGAGAACAGGCTCAAGAATCCGAACAATGCAATAAAACTACGCACTTTAATCACTTAAATCTCCTTAAAAGCATATTGATATCAGCTGTAGACATGAATTAAGTTGGTGTCCACCAGTATCTGCTCCAGAACACGAGTTTCCTCCTCTGCACTGCTGGAGCCAAGGAGCGCTCGTGAGTGTGAGATCACATCCACCACTGCATTTGTGCGTGTAGGTGTGCGCAGCACCCAGCGAACAGCACCAGGAGCAAAACCACCCCGGACACCAACAGATCAGTTATCCAAACCCTGAGCCCGAGGGCCCGGGGGGTTTAAAGGGCTTGTGCTGAAGCAGCTTTGTCACAGCTGACAGCGCAGCTCTGGAAAACAAGCACTCCCGAGTCACACCCTGTTTTCTGCCTCAACAGCTCCCCGCTCAAACCCACACCGGCTCTGAGTCACAGAAGCCTGCAGCACCCTTCAGCCCATTTACATCAATGTGCCCGGTTCACGTCCTATCAGCAGGGAAAACATTTCCACCTGAACCCTTCTCCCTCCACAAGAGGGGCACAGGTGTTCCTGCAGCAGGCCAGGGCACAGGAGAACCTTTCGGACAAGCGCGGTTTGCGCACAGGAGCTGTGCTAGACACGACAGTAAATCTGGGGTTCTTTTCTGAGCGTTTTCTGTAAGCGTGCAGTAGAGTCACTCACCGTGGCTCTCTGAGTCACACCTTATCAAGGTGAGCAGTGCCCCCACCCTCAGCCCCGTCCGCACCACCCAGTTTCAAATTCAGCCCCAGAAAACCCAGCAGTCAGAGAAAGAGAAGCAAGTCCCTGTCCTCCCACAGAGCACAGACGCCCTTGCTGCAGGGGCTGCTGTCTGAGTGTCCCAGCACATGCTCTGTGTCCCAACACAGCCCCAGGGCTCTTCACTCTGCTCTGGAGACAGAGACACCACTGCTGAGCAACACCGGGCTCACAGTCCCTTTCCCCACTGCCTGCACAGCATTTCTTTCACCCTGGGTATGGGGGTGTTCCCAAAGCAGGGTTATTCCCAGCTGGATTAGCTGCAGCTGATGCCAGGGGGGAAAAATCCAAGCTGAACAAAAAGCCTTTACATTACAGGAATCAGCTGTGATGGTTTTCCTTTAGTCTGGCAGGACAATTTTTGCTATAAATCAGAGTCAAATTAAAAGCTTCGAACAATGCTGCAATAATATTTCTTTCCTACAACACACATTCCTGTGACACAACAGTTCTCTCTGCAGACAGAGGAAACTTGGGTCCATATTTCACAGGATGCTGCTGGACGTGAAGCTGTGTCAGAGCAGGGAATAATTTGGGGCTGGGTGCTGCTTTTGGAACTCAGGACCAGTATAAAGCATCTTTCTGTTTCTCCCCTGCTCTTTACAGTCTCGTACCTGTTCCTGCAAAGGAAAATTTCTCAGTTCCCGAATGGAAGAATGAGGAAACCCCCTTTTCCCGGCCGGGGGCCAGGAGGAAGCGCTGAGTTCCCGGTTCTGCCTCTTTCTCAAGCTTCCCCCGGCCGCTGTCCCCGCGAGTGCCGCGGATCTCCCTGGAGAGGGCACCCGAGCACCGCTGAGCTCCGGCGGCTGCGGGGAACCCCCTGAGCCGCAAAGGGGAAGGAGGCAAAGCAGGATTTGGGCTGTTAACTGCTCGTGAGATTCCACCGAACGAGGGAACTGGGATCCCAGCAGGAGGGAAAGTCGAGTTCCCCGCTGGAGAATCGGGTTACTGCTGCTGGGATGGGGCTGTGGGGTGGCTCTGCGGGTGGCAGAGAGGGCTAAGGTGCATCCAAGGGCGAAGGATCACGTCTTTCCTTTGCTTCCAAGGCTCCCCACTACAGCCTGTATGGTCTGTATCCAACCACAACGTGGCCAATTCCTTTGGGATTTGGGGCGAACTTGCGTCTCCCCACTGACACGGCGACTTTGTCCCTGGTGTCAGGCGGCAGCTGTCCCTGCTTTTCAGCAGCACCAGCACAACCCAGCCCCGGGCAGCTGCTGCCCAGCCGAGGGGGGAAGTGGTTACTGGAGGAAGGATGGATGAGAACAGGTACCACAGCCTCTGCAGCCCTGGCTCCTTCCTGACCACGGGGATTGTCTAACTGAAGACCTTAAGCCATTTCCCTTCCACTTGCAGAGAGAAAATCACCTTGTTCCTCTGGCATTAGCTGACCCTGTGTACAGAGGAATTCAGGGGCACGGGTGAGGTTCGTGCTGCTCATGGAGCTGCAGGCACAGACAGCAGATTTCTGAGCTTGTGGTTAGACCTGCACACAGCCAGGTACATCCAGATCTTTCCACATCTGCCTCCGAGCTTTCGTCCTCCCCATCTTTTTCCACGTCCCCAAGAGAAATCAGGAGGAGAACCTGAATGTCTCTTGCCTCAAACTGCAGTTATGTGGAGAAATGAGAGGGACTGGGAGGATTATTTCAGCGAGCCGGAGGGTTTGGGTGGTTGTAGATGTGGCACGAGCAGAACACAACACCCAGAGGACAAGTGAGGAAGGAAAGGAAACCCGACACACATTCTCCGAAAGAACGTGACGGAGAGCAAGGAAGCAGAGGAAGGATTCACACTGATGGATTTCCAACCCAGGGGAATAAACCAGAATGGTTCAACAAACCCAGACGAAACCAGAAGTGCCGTGAGAGGAGAGGGAAGCAGGTGCCATCCGCAGCTGCACGAACTGCCCTGAGAGCCGGAGGGATGGGAAGCCCCGGAGCAGCTGTGGGGAGGTGAGTGGTTTGTGTTTGCTGACCCACAGCTCCCTGCAGCCCAGGGTCCTTTTCTCACACTGCAACACGTCGTCCCTGAGAGCCCTCGGTGCTCACGCAGGGCAGGCTGGGGAGACTCTGCTGCACGGGGAGATTCCCGGGATTAACTATCAACTGTTTGGGATAAACTGCAAGGCAATGTGTAACAGAGGGTGGGAAATCGGTTTTTAGGATGAATTCTTTCTTAAGGAGAAGGTGAAAGGTAAGTGCTTCATAGCAGGCCGCAGGTTAACTCCTTACAGCTGATTTTGGGAATTGTTAATGCTGGATCAGTTCATCACGAGCTGGAATGACAGGACAAGGAGGAATTTCCAATAAATTCTTCCCTGTGAGGGTGGGGAGGCCCTGGCACAGGTTGCCCAGAGCAGCCGTGGCTGCCCCTGGATCCCTGGAAGTGTCCAAGGCCAGGCTGGACGGGGCTTGGAGCAGCCTGGAATAGCAAACGGATGGAACTGGATGGGCTTTAAGGTCCTTCCAACCCAAACCATTCCTCGATTCTCTGTGTCAGAGGTATTTCCAAATGTCTCGTGGGGATGTGACCCTGAGTTCAGTGTTTTGATGGTTCTGGTGGAGTGAGAGCAGCTGTTTTGCCCTGCTTTGTACCCAGACTGGCACTTGCAGCTGCTCTGCACCCACCCCATCCTGGGTTTCAAACACTGTCCCCTCACGCAGTCACACATGGGCAGAGCTGGACTCTGATAATAAATAATCAAATAATCTTCAGTGTGACATTTGAGGCAGACAGGCCTGACATCAGGGAGGGAATTCCACTCCGTGTTATTTAATGTGGTCAGCAGGACAAACCAGGGTGAACAGCTAATTCCAAAATAATGGAAAAACTTCTGCAACTAAACCAAGAAATCACAAACAAACTAAAATGTTTGTAAAGCAAAAGATACTTTGCTTTTTCAGCAAGTGAAATTTGCAAGCATTAATGACAACTTTTGCATAAATCACCGCACATGTTCATAGTAGGTGATCATTTAAGACATTTTATTTTATTGTAAAGCTCAAAACTCTCAGACATTCTGAACATGAAATATTCAAGACCAGCACTTTCAGAGTGCTGCAGGCACAATGCACTGGCTGATTGCGGCAGGAAAATTTAATTTTGCATGATCTAAGCAACTGGTATGTAACTTTTTAATCAGCAGGATGCTGTGATGGCTCTGTGAACGCAGAACCCATCCCGAGTGGAAGCAGGGATGGTGCTGCTGCGTGCGAGGCGCTGCGAGCCCGACAGCTGGAATCAATCGCAGCCAGGCACTGAGAAGGAAAAGGACTTTTTCATTTGTAAATTTAATTTCCCCCGAAGCCAGTTGGAGTTATTAGGCTGGAGTGAGTGGGCTCGCAGCAGATCTAACGGGAGGGGAGGTTTCTCTGCTGCTCTGGGCAGACTTTGCAGTCGTTGAGGCTGTATCAGGACTATGCTGCATTCCCAAATATCTTACCTGGATTCTGTTCCTAATAACTCACTCCTCGTTCATTCACTGTGTTGTTTCCTGGGCCTCTGCTCTTGTTGCTTTGGGGGGTTCTCTATTGCAAGGACACGTTATTTTGGCAAAATATTCCCTACCCTGGGCCTTCCTGCTGGCAGGAGATGCTGTGCTGTGATCAGAGTTAATCCTGAGCAGAAGCCCAGGGAATCTCGGCTCAGCTGCTGCTCTTCCAGGGAACCAGTCCCTCCGTGCCACAGCCCCTGGATCTAAAGAAGGGCCAGAAGCCACTTGGCTCTTTCTTGTTGAGCTGAGCTGTCAGCCCGTGGGGCCAGGACTCCCTGGGCTTGCCAGGCTGGCTGTGGGGAGATGCACAGCTATGCCTGGGGCTGGAATTCCCAGGGAGGTGGAGATGCTGCTCCTGGAAAGGGGGTTTTCACCCTGGAAGTGGGACTTGCCCCATGGAGGATGCTGCAGGTCAGCTCTCTCCCAGGAAGCAGATAGAGGCTGGCACTTTTCCCAGGAGCTAAGCCAGGCAGGAGGCAGAGGGCATGGACAAACAAATCCAGGGGCCCATCTGACAAGAGGAAAATTTCCCCTGGGCACGAAAAAGCAGCTTTGTGGCCAAAAAAACAAAAAAAGGGGGACAGGCAGTGCAAGGAGAGGAGCTCTCGGCACTGCCTGTGTTTCCATGCTCATGCAGAAGAGACCTTGTGCTGGAGCAAAGCCCTGTGCTTTCCCTCATGGACACAGGAGAAGGAAGGAGTAAAGAGATCTGTCCTTGTCGTTCAGCCTGAGACAGAACAGATGTGGCAAGGGAAGGTCGGGGCTGGCTGATTGCTGTGAGCCCAGCACAAGGTTTTGAACCTGAGGCTTATCTGAGTTTTTTCAACTTAGTGGCGAGAGCTGGGCCAGGACGGGCAGTGCAGGAGTTATTTTAACATTATAAGCAGATTCTCTCCCCAAGCAACGTAACAACAGGGATGGCATTTTGCTGCCTTCACTCCCTTGCCTGGTGTTCAGTGGTTTCCAGGCTCCTAAGGATGTTAGCTGGATATTGCACCACTGCAGGTTTGGGGATTTACGATGGTCCTGGGAATGCTGGCTGCAGGTAATGGATGCCAAGGTGATGCTGGAGGCTGCTTAATGAAGAGATGTCTTGGTTTGGATGCTGGGGTTTGGCTGGGGAGGTTTGGAGACTCGAGGTAGTTGCTGCTCCAGCGGTCCCTGGTGAGCCCTGCTATATGAAAAGTCCATCTGTCTGCTAAATCCATCTCTCTCCAGAGGGAGGGATGTTGTCAGGTTTAATTCCTGCTGCCTGTGTGGTGTTCCTGTGAAGGGCTGCAGGAAACGAGAGCGCTGAGATCCCAGCCCTGTGTTGTTACCCCATGCCGGAGCCTGATGCAGGAGCACAGCGGCTGCAACGCTCAGCCACATGTCAGCCCAAAATCCAGGACTCCTCCAGCCTGGAATGCCAAGAAATCCCAATCAGCATTGCCCTGCTCTGCCTGTAACATGCACTGAGCTCCCTGCAGCCACGGATGACCCAGCCCTGACGGGCAGCAGGAGTGAAATGTGGGGCTCAGTTCTCAGCGCTGCTGCTTCCCTCTTGTGGTGAGCAACCAGCCTGGGAGATCCTTCTCCCTCTGCAGCCTGGGTGCCCCCTGGGCTGTGGTAAATGGGTCTCAGGCAAACGACCAGTGGGACAAAGCGTGGGAAAGCGTGGAAGTTGGCTCCAGCATTTGGGCTGTGGACCTGAAAGCAGGTGTCTGTGAGCTGATCTCATTTTGGTTGCTTCCCTCTAAAGGGAGGGAAGTGTCTGGGTTGAGTTTATTGCTTGTTCAGTCCTCTTCACCTCCACCTTTTTCAGAGCATCTGAAGAAGTGCAGAAGGAAGCAGAAGGCTCTCTGTGAGCTCCCAGCTCCAGGTAACCACCATGGATACTTGTAGGATACCTGAAAACGCCTCCAAGTGCAGCGGGAACACCATGGAGTGCTTCATGGTGCTCAGCACGCAGGCACAGAAGATAAGCATTGGCATCCTGTGTGGTCTCTTCGGGACAATGTGCGTTTTTGAGAACTCCTTGGTGCTCTACCTGATTTTCTCTTCCCCCGGGATCAGGAAAAAGCCTTCCTACCTCTTCATCGGCAGCCTGGCCCTGGCTGACATCCTGGCCAGCATCATCTTCGTCTGCAGTTTCGTTAACTTCCACGTGTTTAACGAAGCTGGTTTCTCCAAGGAAGTGTTCCTGCTGCAGCTGGGAGGGGTGAACACGTCCTTCTCCGCCTCCCTCAGCAGCCTGCTGCTCACAGCCCTGGACCGCTACATCTCCATCAGCCGGCCCTCGGAATACAAGCTCCTGATGACCAGGAAAAGAGCCTGGACAGCGCTGGGAGTGCTGTGGGTGACCTGTGCCACCATCGCTTACCTGCCCCTCCTGGGCTGGAACTGCTGCGTGCTGGATTCCGCCTGCTCCGAGCTGTTCCCCTTTGTGGATGACAATTACCTGTCGGGCTGGATCTGCCTCATCGTGGTCCTGCTGGGCTGCATCGTCTACGCCTACGCCCACGTGCTCTGGAGGGCTCGCCAGCACGTGGCCTACATGGAGAAGCACCAGGCACAGGTAGGGAAGCAAAACACCCGGATGAGGATGGACGTGATGCTGGCCAAGACCCTCGTCATGGTGCTGGCTGTCCTCACGCTCTGCTGGTCCCCCGTCCTCGTGCTCATGATCTACAGCATCTTCGCCAGGCTGAGCGACCGCCTGCGCAAGGTGTTCGCCTTCTGCAGCACCCTCTGCCTGCTCAACTCCATGGTGAACCCCATTATTTACGCCCTGCGGAGCAAGGAGCTGTTCTCCTCCCTGAGGAGGGTGTTCTCCCACTTCAGGAGGCAGCTGAAGGCCTCTGAGGAGAGCCCAGAAGCAGAGAGCACTCACAAGTCCTCCGTGATAGAGACCGTCTGCGAGGACACGCACGTAATGTAGGGAGGCACCTGTGGAAAATCCATGCACTCGGGCTGGAAGGAACAGTCTGGATCACTTTTCTTTTTCTTTTCTCTTCTGATGGGAGCTTAGGGATCAGGTGTGATATGGAGACAGCTCCTGCTGATGTCACCCTTCGATGCTGGGACATAAAGTGCACAGACTTTGCTCTCAGGCACGGGCTGGGATTGTTGGGGTGTCCTGTGCAGGGCCAGGAGTTGGACTGGATGATCCTTGTGGGTCCCTTCCAGCTCACGATATTCCATGATTCTGTGATTCTATAACCTCCCACCAGGGGAGGCTCAGGCTGGACATCAGCAGGAATTTCTTCATGGAAAGGGTGGTCAGGCTTTGGAAGGGGCTGCCCAGGGAGGTTTGGAGTCCCCATCCCTGGAGGTGTCCGAGGAAGGCCTGGACGTGGCACTCAGTGCTCTGGGCTGGGGACAAGGTGGGGATTGGGCACAGCTTGGACTCTGTCTGGGAGGCCTTTTCCAACCTCAGTGGAACGTTCTCACTGGGGCTTAAGGACTCAGCCAGAGCTGGGGCAGACAGGACCTTGCAGGCAGCACATTTCTTCCAGCAGATTTCAAGAGAGATGACCTAACTGCGCAGGCGTTTGTTGGATGTCATGTGATTAAACATTTAAGCCATTCTCCAGGTTTTCCTTCCTTTTCTTTCCTGGTGTACAAAGTCCTCCAGGTGACAAGTTTAAGCCCAAAGTGGGGCAGATACTTTGAGCACGAGGAACTTGATTTGGATTGGTTTTCTTGCAAATTACACAAAAGCAGCACTTTTAGCTGAATGGACAGCGAAGTGGGACAGGGCCCTTCACCTGTTCAGTGACCTGGAACAGCTGGGCTCCTGCCAGCTCCCAAAACGCCTCCGACAGGGACGATCCTGGCCGGGACATGGCCACGTGGCCCTCGCACTCTGCCCTGTGTCCCAGAGGATGCACCCAGCCCTCCGGGAGGCTTTGGGAGCCCTGGCCCAGGCCTGTCCTGGCTGCACGGGAGGGTCTGGAGAAAGGGAGACTCAGGGGAGACTTACCAATGTCTGCAGCTCCTCCCGAGGGCAGTGAGGGGCAGCTCCAATCTCTGTGACCATGGGCAGGATCCAA
>VZTD01002227.1:630744-670019 GCA_013397725.1 Rhagologus leucostigma
GAACCGGGGAGCACCGGGGAGCACCGGGGAGCACCGGGGAGCGGGCAGGGGGACGGACGTGCCGCCCTGCCCCGCTTCCTTTGGTAGGGAGAGCCCAAACCCCCGCGGCGCGGGGTATCCCCCGGCTCCTGGGGTGGTTCCAGGCCCTGGGATCAATCCACGCTCTGGGGCACCCCTGGACCCCCGGGATAAATCCAGCCCCGGGTAACTCCAGACTCTGGAATAAATCCAGTCCCCGGGGTACGTTCTGCCCCCCGGGCCCTGTCGCTCCGGCCCCTCGCACCCACTTCCCCGTTCCCCTGCCGAAATCCGCGTTATTTTGCTTTCCCCGCCCTCTCCCACCTGGCCCAGGTGCTGCTGCCTCCCCCAGCCCCGGGACGGGGCGGCTTGGGGGGCTCAGGTTGGGTTCCGGCCCGAGCCGCAGCTCTGAGGGAGAGGAAATTTCCCGGTTCTGGCTCCACATCCCTTGGGAACACCGCGGGTCCTTCCGCAGATGTGGCCGCGCTTTGCAGTGCCCCAAAGCCCGCCGGAGTGGGGCCAGCACCGGGAAGGGAGGTGAGGGAAAAACACGGAATGGGTGAAGGTCAGAGCTGGTACCCCTGCTGAGACCACCCCAATTAATTCATTGATTAATTAATTAATTAACAGTGAGAACTCCTGCCCTGTGGGTAAAGCCCGAGGGAAATGGGTGAGCCCAGGAGCTCGGCTGGGTTTAGCAGGAAGAACCAGGGCTCGTGTCCGGGATGTGACAGCTCCGTGTCCGGGAGGTGTGACCAGGCTGGCCGGGAGTGCCCCAGCCCTGCCCAGCCCGTCCCTCCGGGAAGTACCTGGAGGCCGTGCTGACGTGACAGAGCCCGAGCTGTGCCCAGCCCGGAGCCGAAGGATTTGGGGCCGTTTCCCCTCGCAGGGAGCCATGGCAGAGAAGATCCTGGTGACGGGCGGCGCCGGCTACATCGGCAGCCACTGCGTGCTGGAGCTGCTGCAGGCGGGATACGTCCCCGTGGTCATCGACAACTTCCACAACGCCATCCGAGGTACGGGGAGCCCCATCCCGGCCCGGGCTGTGCCCGACTCCAGCAATGTCTCACTCCCCTCCATCCCCCAGGATCGGAGGAGCTCCCCGAGAGCCTCCGGCGCGTGCAGGAGATCGTGCACCAGCCCGTGCTCTTCCAGGAGCTCGATATCACGGACGAGGCCGCGCTCCAGGAGCTCTTCAGGAAGGTGAGAGCAGGAACCGCAGTGCCCTGGGTGGCTCGTGGGGTCCGTGCTGGGGGTGGGAGCCACGGGAGCAGGGAGGAAACGCCGTGCCCCACGTTCCTGTGGGCCACGGAGCCCCCTGGGCTGGCTGAACGGAGCTCCAGGGGGAGTTCTGGCTGGTTCCTGCCTGGAGCTCCCCTCTCCTGTTGCCGTGGCACTGATGCCCAGCCCATTCCCCCCGGCAGCACCGTTTCTCGGCCGTGATGCACTTTGCGGGGCTGAAGGCCGTGGGGGAGTCTGTGCAGAAGCCTCTGGAATATTACAGAGTGAACCTCACCGGGACCATCCGGCTGCTGGAGGTGAGAGGAGCCGGTCCTGCGCTGTTCCCTCGGGCTCTTCCCTGTCCCGGGCCCTGCCAGTGCCTGTGGAGGGCTGGCGCAGGACGCCGAGCTGGATCAGTGCTGGCCGTTCCCCTCTCCCAGACCATGAAGGCCCACGGCGTGAGGAACATCGTGTTCAGCAGCTCCGCCACCGTCTACGGGGACCCCAAGTACCTCCCGCTGGACGAGAACCACCCGGTCGGGGGCTGCACCAACCCCTACGGCAAATCCAAGTTCTTCATCGAGGAGATGATCCGGGATCTCTGCAAAGCAGAGAGGGTGAGGAGCCGCCCCACGGGGCTGGAGCCCGGGTCTGTCCCCACGGGGGTGACCGGGCAGCCCCGTCCGTGTGTCCCCAGGACTGGAACGCCGTCCTCCTGCGCTACTTCAACCCCATCGGCGCCCACGAGTCGGGGATGATCGGAGAAGATCCTCAGGGGATCCCCAACAACCTCATGCCCTACGTGGCACAGGTACCGCCCCACACAGCCCCTGGGGGTTCACAGGGAGGGGACGCAGGGTGACGGGGCTGCCACGGGCCTGTCCCTCTGCGCAGGTGGCCGTGGGACGCCGGGAATTCCTGAGCGTCTTTGGGAACGACTACAAGACGGACGATGGAACAGGTGCGTCACGGGACGGGTGGAATTGCGGATTCCCGAATCCCTGGCTCCACCCCATGCCCTGCCCTCACCCTCTGCGTCCCCGCAGGAGTCAGGGATTACATCCACGTCGTGGATCTGGCCAAGGGCCACATCGCTGCTCTGAAGAAGCTCGAGGAGAACTGTGGCTGCAAGGTACCGACCTCGGGGTGCCGCCAGCCCTGGGGGGGTGCGGGGCTCCCAGTGGGGGCTGAAGGGGAGCCTGGCCCTTCTCCCCTTGATCCACGTCCCTTATCCTCCTCCCAGATCTACAACCTGGGCACAGGCACCGGCTACTCCGTGCTGCAGATGGTCCGGGCCATGGAGAAAGCCTCGGGGAGGGAGGTAAGGGCAGACCTGCAGGGCCACGGGCACAGCTGCTCCCTCAGAGCCCCTGATGCCCCCACAGCAGCTCTGGCACCGTTCCCTCGACTCCTGGGCCTCAGCCCCTCTGGGAGCCCCCGGAGCCCACGGTGCCGCTCCCCCTGCAGATCAAGTACCGGATCACGGCCCGGCGGGAGGGAGACGTGGCCTCCTGCTACGCTGACCCCGCGCTGGCCGAGCGGGAGCTGGGCTGGAAAGCTGCCTTTGGCCTGGACAAGATGTGTAAGGGCATCCCCTCCCTGGCACGCCGGGCACTGCCAGGCCCCTGTCCTCCCTCACCTCCCTTCTCCCTGTTCCAGGTGAGGACCTGTGGCGGTGGCAGCTGCAGAACCCCACGGGCTTCAGCAAGAACTGAGCCGTGGCCGAGGGCTGGCCGGGCCCGGGGGCTGCTCTGAGCCAGCCCTGCCACCTTCCCAGAGCGCTGTCACCGTCCTGGGAGAGCAGTTCCAGCTCCCCCTCCTGCCTCTGGCACGGGGCAGGAAGGTTGGAGCATCCTCAGCCTCTCCACTCCTCATCCTCATCCCCCAGGTCCTTAAATCTCACAGGGCAGAACCACGACGGAGAACAGAGAACAGAGCCAGGGCCTGGTTTGGCACCCCGGGCACGGAACCCCTCGTGGGAATGCCCAGGGGCTGGAGCCAGCCCTGGCTGGGAGCAGGTGCTCCTGGGCCCTCCCTGTGCCCTGGGCAGCGGCTGCATCCAGCACTGGGACATCCGAGTCCTGCTGAGCCCAAACTGCAGCAGAACCCCCGTTCCCTCCTGCCCCATGGGCTCAAGGGGAGCCCAAGGCACCTCTGGCACAGAGAGGGCACCAGGAACCTCCCCCAGGGACCACTCACATTCCAAGGCCACCGTGGCTCATTTGCCCAGCCCTGGGCTCCAGGGCCAAGAGCTTCCTCCGTCCCCCCTTCTCCCTGCCCCCAGCATGGTTTTGGGGACCAAATCTCACCTCCCACCTCTCCTGCTGAGCCGGAGAAGCCCCTGCCCAGGGCCGTGCCAGCCTGGCCTGGCTGCCCACAGCCCCCCCTCGGTGCCTGCTTTGGCCTCCTGTGGCGGCCGCTTCCCAAACCCCGCTGCCAAAGGCTGCCCAGGGGCCGGCTCTGCCCCCCTGTCCCACACTGCTCCTATTTATTCCTGGCAGCTCCCAGGGCGCCGCCGGGCAGGGATGACGCAGGCGGCCCCGTGTGCTGGCGGCTGGATGAATAACTTATGCTCCTAAATTATGAATTGAGCTTTTGATTTGTTTTTAAATAAACTTTCCTACTTTCTAAGTGGCAGCTTTGTTCTGCTTCCCCTCAGCCAGAGCTGCTGCCCCCAAAAACGGCACCCTGGGGCCTCGTGCCAACCCCACTCCCCCACAAATACTCTCGTCCTGCCCGGCCAGGGATGACGCCAGCTCGGCTCGGGAATAGGTTTAGGATTTATTTCACCTTGATTCTCTGTGGAACGCACGCACACACACACAAAAAACCCCAAACATGTACAAGGAAGACAAGAGAGAGAAGAAAAACAAAACAAAACAAAAAAAACCCCAAAAGAAAAAAACCCAAAGCTGTATTGAGGAATGGAGAGAAGCTGTTCTCCCTCCCGGGTTCCCGGCACTGCTCGGGCAGGGAGTGAGCAGGAATGCTCTGCAGAGGGGCCCAGCGGGGCCCCCAGGGATGGTCCCGGGCCCCCCCATCGCACACGCTTCCAGTTCACAGTCAAACAGGTCAGTCTGTCCATCACCAGCCCTTGGCACCCTCAGGGAGCTGCAGTTCCACCCTAGCCAGCTCCTGGTGATCCCAAAGAGCTGCAGTCCCACCCCTGCCACCCTCTCATGCCCCACAGCCGAGCGTGGCACAGCAGCATTAAAACACAGCACAGAAGAGCCAGCAGGGCTGAGCCCAGGGCAGGGCTGAGCCCAGGGCAGGGGCAGAGCCGGGCTGCCCCTGGTACCAGCAGCAGCTCTGCTGGTTTCAGACTTCCTAAAAGGGGCAAAAACTAAAACCCCAAGCAACGCCCGAGCCAAGAGCCCAGCCGAGGGCGGGCTCCACGACCCGACTCTCCGGAGGGCCGTTATTGCTTTGCGCATCCCGGGCGGGGAGGGCAGGGCTGGGGCAGAACCGCTGGGGCTGAGCCCCCTCAGAGCCCCCCGGGCACCGGGCAGAGGCTCCCTGGGGCCGGGCAGGGGGAGCGGGGCCAGCCCTGGGGCCGGGGGAATGAAGGTGGGGATGTTTTAAAAGCCATGATCAGCCCCGGGCAGGGGCTGAGCCCGGGGGATGAGGGGGGTGAGGGCAGAGCTGCTCCACAGCCGCTGCCCTGGGCCCCGCGGGAGGGGAGGGTCGGCCAGGAGCCCCCCCAGAGGAGACATTCGGGGCCTGCGCCCGGGGAGCTGCGGGGGACGGGCCCGGCCCCGCCCCAGCACGATGGCAGCACTCGGGAGGGGACAAGCCACAGCTGAGGGACACTGGTGATTGTACACGGGGGGGCAAGAGCCCCCAGCCTCGGGGAGCAGGGAGACCCCCGGGAGCACAGAGGATGGGGCACGGCAGCACCCAGGGCTCAGATGCTGGTGAGATGATGGCTGGGAGCAAAGCTGCTCCTTCCAGCTGCACCAGGAGCCAAACCCGGGGTCCGGGGACCCCACCTCACCTCTCCCTCCCCGAGCCAGCCCAAGTGCACAGGGAAGGACAAGTAGCAGCAAGAGAGACATCGAAGACGGGGCCGGTGGCTCCGTGAGTGTAAACGAAGCCACGGGGGGCTCCGAGGGTGCAGAGCTGGGCTGCGGTGGAGGGGGGAAGATGCCTCTGGGACCCCCGCGGGCCGAGGAGGAGATGGAGATTGTAAAAGCAACAAGAGGAAGAGGAGGAGCAGGAGGAAGGAGGTGATTATCTCAGGAGGACAGAGCTGCCCTCGGCCGACGGCTGAGGGGAGTGTGCGTGTGTGACAGGCGGGGCCGTGCGGGAGGTGCGGGAGCTGCGCTGACCCTCCCCGCCGGCCCCGGGCGGCCTTTGGCGGTGCCAGCCCAGGGCAGAGCCCGCCCCGGGGCCTGCAGGCGTCCGCAGGGGAGTCCCGGGTTCCTGAGCTCTGACTGAAAACCCGTGAGTCGCCTGAGCGGAGGCCGAGAGCGGCCACACCGAGGGCAGAGCTCCGAGCCCCCAGAGGTGCCCCAGCCCTGCCCCGCTCCTCCCGCCGCAGCCGGGCACGTCCCGCCCCTAATACTGGTACAAAAACCCCAAACCCGAGAGGAAAACCTCACCCGCGCCGTGCCAGCCCCGCGGGGGGCCGAGGGGACGGTGACCTCCCCCCGGGAACCGCTGGGAGCCAGAGCAGGAGAGAAAAGGCCACTCCCAGACTCGCCTTAGCCAGCTCCGACGTGGGCTCCGGGAGCAGAGGGACAGCCGGGCACCCCCGGCCGGAGGGGACGCGGTGCGAGGACGCGGGCACGGGTGGGAGCGGCGGGAGGTGCGGTGGGGGGGCCATGGCTTCCGTTTGCAGCGGGCGGGTCACGGGGGCAGACGGGCGGCGGTGACCTCGGCACCCTCCCCTGCGACAGTCCCGAGCGGCTCCGCTCAGATCCGGGGCAGCAGCTTCTCGATGAACTCCTTCACCGCCATCATCTCCTGCGGGGAGCGCACAGCCCGTCGGCTCCGGGGCTCCCCAAAGGCCGGGCTGCGTCCCAGGAACGGGGCACGAGGCTCTGCAGCCTCCCCAAAGGCCGGGCTGCGTCCCAGGAACGGGGCACGAGGCTCTGCAGCCTCCCCGGGGCAAGTCAGGAACAAATGTATCTCGTGTTCCCCACCGTGCCTGACCCACAGCGCTGGGGTTGGTCCCAAACACCCCAAAAGGAAGGGACCCACGAGGATCATCCAAGCCCAGCCCTGCCCAGACCCCCAACACCCCCACCCTGGGCATCCCTGGCAGCGCTGTCCCAACGCTCCTGGAGCTCTGGCAGCCTCGGGGCCGTGCCCATTCCCTGGGGAGCCTGGGCAGTGCCCAGCACCCTCTGGGGGAAGAACCTTTCCCTGATATCCATCCCAACCCTCCCCTGGCACAGCTCCAGGCCATTCCCATGGGTCCCATCAGTGATCACCACCCCGGGGGCCCCGTCAGCACTGACCTGAGGACAGGAACTGTGCATCACGCCGGGGTAGGTTTTGAACTGCACCTTGGTGGGGGTGACGACAGACTTGAGCTTCTCGGCGGTGAGGGCCCCGAAGCGCACGGGGATCATGGGATCCATCTCCCCGTGGCACTGCAGGATGGCGATGTCCTTGTTCACGCCGTTGTTCGCCGCCTGCCGCGAGGAGGGGACGCTCAGGCGCGCCCAGGTGAGGGGACACCAAGCAGGTGCTTCGCTTGTGTCCCCGGCACATCACCCGGCAGCTCCCCTCCTCATGAGGGAGAGCTGCTGGAAAACCGGAGAGCTCCAGCGGGGAAATCCCCCCATCCTGAGGATCCCTGCCCCCGGGATACCTGTGGGAAGGCCTTGTGGAGCGGGAGCCAGCAGCTGAGCGCCACGATCCCGGCCAGCTGGTGCTGGCAGGTGAGAGCCGTGTACAGCGACAAGGCACCGCCCTGCAGGAGGGGAGGGTGGAATCAGTGCCACGGGGGATTCAGGGACAGCCTCAGATCCAGCTCACCCATCCACCACCTCCCTGCCAGGATCTGGAGCAGGAATTGGGGGGGTCCTGATCTCACCTGTGAGAAGCCCCCCAGGATGATGCGGTTGGGGGGGATCCCGTTCTTCATCTCGTGCTCAATGATTGCTTTAACTGGAAGAGATGGAGGAATGGGTCAGCGGAAGGGGAGGGGGGCTGAAAAGCAGCACCCAACACCTCGGGGTGCACATCAGGGACAGGCAGGTGCCAGAGACCCCAGGGGAAAGGTTTGCTGGGATAGCAGCAGAGCAGAAACAAAGGAGAGGTGGAAGGAAGACACCTGCCCCAGCGCCAGTGAGGGAGAGGCACCCAGCAGCTCACCACTTCCCCCTCCCCAAAGCTCCTTACTGTTTTCTGCAGCTTTCTTGATCCCAGCTTCATCCTCAGGTGCATCCGGAGTCAATCCCATCAGGTCAAACCTGGGAGAAAGCAGCAGGGTCAGCCCAAACCTCTCCCAGCACCCCGAGCGTGGGGAGGCAGGAGCTGGGTGTGCTCTGCCCTTCCCCGGCCCCCACAGGGCTGTGGATTTTGTCTCCCCATCCCTCTCACTCCCCAAAAGGGTCCCACCCAGCCCTGTCCCCCAAAGCACTGACCAGGAGGGCATGACCATCTTCATGTTGAGGGTCACCGGGATCCGGGGCCTGCGGAGGAACGTTTTGGGTGGTTTAGCTCAGGTCTGACGGGAGCAGGAGGACCAACACCTCTCCCCTTGCCTCCGAGCCCCTTCCTGCCTGACCAGGGGATGCACAGGGAGCTCCAGTGCCTTCGTCCTTCCCTGCAGCCACCAGGGATAAACAGGACGGGAGGGGGAAGAAAAGAGCCTCTGGTGCTGCTCAGCGCTGTGGGAACAGCTCTGCCTGCAGCAGGAAGCGGCCACGGCAGCAGAGCCAGCCTGGCTGGGCAGCCCTGCTGGGCTCAGGCCACCACCCGCCTCCCCCAGGAGCCTTGGCAGCCTCGGGGAGCCCCAAGAATCCCCCCCAGCCCCCCCAGGGCAGCACTTACGCGTGGGGGCAGATGTATTTCACGTAGGGGAGGCGGATGGACGAGAGAGCATCGGCCCAGCTGTGCCTGGGGAGGGACAGGAGAAGGAGAGTCCAAGGCTTGTCCGAGCCATTTTCCCGAGGCTGCTGCCCCCCCAACCCCTCCCCTGAGCTTACTTTACCCACCCCACCAGCCTGAACCCCCCGTGAAGCCCCCTCAGCACCGATCCCCTCTGAGGGCAGCGCGCAAAGCCCTGGAGCTGCAGGCAGGGAGGAGAGGGAGGTGGGAATCTCCTGGGCAGGGAGGGGGGAATCTCCTGGGCAGGGAGAAGCCCTTTGTCACCACCGTGGGACCTCCAAGGTGGCCTCACACATTTACAGATGCCCTGGTCCAGGCCCAGCCCAGCTGCCAGCCCTGCCAAGGGCTGGAAAAGCTGCAGTGCTTATCAGCAATCCCTGAAGGCAGCACAAAATCCACCCGCGGGGGGTGGGGGGCTGCCAGGCTGCCGGGATCATAAATATTCAAGTGCAGACAGCTGCCGGCAGCAATTCCCTGCCATTCCCTGCGAGGCTGGTGCAGGAATGGCTGCCGACCCCAGCCCAAAGCCCCACACAAACCCCGGAGATGCCTCCCCAGGGGAAAGCAGCAGCAGAAGGCCGGGATCTGCATTTGGCAAACCACACATCTCCAGGGATACTCACCCCGTGTCTCCAAGGCCATGTAGGAAAATGACCTGTTAAACAGAGAAGGAAGGGAATTAGCTGGTGTGAGAGTCGTGCCCTGGGAGGGGGCAGGGCAGGGCTGGGCTGGGCTGGGCTGGCAGGGAGGTGGCAAATGGACACTTAGTCACCAGCTCGGAGAGGCTCAAATTAGCTCGGGACACGTCTGTGCTGCTGGAGCACGGCGGATGGGTGGGTCGGGGATGTCATCCTGCCACAGAGCTGCCACGGGCAGGTCCCGACTCCTCTGCACAGCAGAAGGAGTGACAGATCATCCCACCAGGAACGGCACCCGAGCAGAATCCCAGAATGGGTTGGAAGAGACTCCAAAACCCATCCAGTGCCACCCCTGCCACGGGCAGGGACACCTCCCACTGTCCCAGGTTGCTCCAAGCCCCGTCCAGCCTGGCCTTGGGCACTTCCAGGGATCCAGGGGCAGCCACGGCTTCTCCGTGCCACCTGTGCCAGGGCCTCACCGCCCTCACAGGGAGGAATTCCTTCCCTGTATCAAAGGACTCACAAATCCACCTCCACAGGCTTTTCATTTCCAGCTCCAGCAACCTCTAAGCCTCGGGGAGAGGAGGGAAGGCAGCCTGCAGACCCCGGGGAAGGACTGGGGGGGGTTCCTTTGGGAGATTTGCTTTCAAAAGCTTAAACAGCCCAATCAGCCCCAACTCCCACCGCCTTCACAAGCCGAGCTCCCACACTGGAGCAAACAGCCCAGCCCAAGGACAGCCACAGAGCCCTCGCCGGCCCTGCTTCCCCCGTGCTAAACCTCATGGAAGCAGCTCCCTGTTTTCCAAGGGGGAGCAGCAGGGGAGGGAAGGAGGGAGGGAGGGAGGGTGCAGCCCTTACCGCGGCGGTCTCCCGCTCTGCCCCTGACACGGTGACAGCGTCGGCGAGGAGGGGGACAGACATGTTGTTACCACACATACACCGAGAGGGATCGACACTGGCACCTGCGGGACACAGAGGTGAGGCACGAAAGCAAACCTCTCACCCCACCCCCCTTCAGCAACTGCTCAGTCCAGAGGAGCAGCTGTTTGGGGGAGAATTACAGAGCAGGTGAAGGCTTTGATGTTGAAGCCCTTGGGACACCCCACACTCCGAGCTGGCAGTGCTGGAGAGTCCAGGAGCAGCAAACGCTCCCCGCGTGGCAGCAGCGGGACGCGTGCGTGGGGCGCTGGAAGTGTTAAAATTAGCCTGGAAATTACACCTCAGAGCCAAAGTTATTCCTGTGGCCTCACCGGCGTGGGCAGAGGGGCGGCCGGGCAGCGCAGTCGCAGCATCCCTAAATTCCTGCATCCCTCCATGCCTCCCCGGAGCCTGACCCACATCTGCTCCGACCGGGAAGCAGGAAACCCTCGGCACGCAGCAGCACAGGCTCTGCCGCACCAATAAAGGTCCAGCCCTGTTTTATGGAGCTGTTTAGGATGAACCAGGGCACTGGGAGCTGGTCTGAGCCACCCCAGGACAGCAGGCAGGGTCACCACCGCTGTCCCGTCACCTCCCGAATCCCAGATCCCGCAGAGCTGACAGCACCCACGACGCCTTCAGCCGCAACAGTCCACGGTGTTTGTTCCCACTACATCACAAATCACAACTCCAGCTCCCCACGAGGCCTCCCTGACCCCTCTGACCCACCAGGAATAATTAGATCAGAGCTTGTTTAAGGCACTGCCATTACCATCCAGGAGCGGGATCAGCCTCCAGAGCATGATCACAGAACTGAGATCATGAGAACATTTCCCGAGCTGGAAAGGATGAAGGATCATCCAAGTCCAGCCCCTGGCCCTGCACAGACACCCCAACAACCCCACCCTGGGCATCCCTGGCAGCGCTGTCCAAACGCCCCTGGAGCTCTGGCAGCCTCGGGGCCGTGCCCGTTCCCTGGGGAGCCTGGGCAGTGCCCAGCACCCTCTGGGGGAAGAAGCTTTCCCTGATCTCCACCCTAACCCCCCTCCGGCACAGCTCCAGCTGTTCCAGGGTCCTGTCCCTGTCACAGAAAGCAGAGCTGCCCCTCGGGAGATCTTTCCTCATCCTCCACCCTCTGCTCCAGCTTCACCTCCCACAGCAGCACCATCCCCAGCAGGTCGAGGCGACACAGGACGAGCCCAAACTCCCCCCCAAAACCCCGGAATCCCATCAGCCAGCCTTACCCACGAGAAACAGCCTGGTCCCTCTCCCAGCCCGGCCAAGACCTGCCCGACTCGTTCCACCGACTGCTCGTCAGCGGCTTCCCGACTCAAATAAAAACACCGGCAAGCAGCAGCTCCCCGGATCTGACACAGACACGCGGCCCCACGTGCTCGCGTGTACTCCAGGGGCAAAACAACCGGCCAGGAGCGACCGCAACCTGCCAAAAACCCTGGCGGGGAGAGAGAGCCAGAAACAAAAGCATCTCCCCACGGCAGATGACGGGATGCGCTGCGCCCGAGCGCTGCCTCGTTGGGAATCTCCAGGGAAAGCAGAGCTTGGGATGGTCAGAGCTGCCCCAAACACACCACGGGGACTGCTGGGGATCCCCCGGGATGATTCTGCCCCGCTGCTGGAGGGAACGCAACGGGAACCCCGGCAGGAGGGAAGGATTAAAGCCCTCAGAGGTGCCTGCGCGGGTGTAAAGGCGCGAACACAGAACCAGGAGGTGAATTGGGGCCCGGTTTGGGCTGTTTGGAGGCGTCGCACCCCGAGCTGAC
Source organism: Rhagologus leucostigma (assembly GCA_013397725.1). Classification (NCBI taxonomy): domain Eukaryota; kingdom Metazoa; phylum Chordata; class Aves; order Passeriformes; genus Rhagologus; species Rhagologus leucostigma. The sequence continues at coordinate 642,383 of VZTD01002227.1, forward strand.
CCCACCAATGACACCGCAGCGAGGGGAGGGGGGACGACGCGTTCATCACTCATTAATTAGCATTAATTACCGTGCCTCAGCCTCCCCGCCGGGCCCGCAGCCCCGCAGGGAGCGGAAGGCAGCGGGAGGCCGGAGAAATCCCGCCTGGAAGCGGATGGAGGCGGGACCGCGCGGCTGGGAGCGCCGGTTTTCCGTCAAAACCGGGGCTTTGCGGGGGGCTCCCTGCAGGCTGCGAGTCCTGAGGGCTCGTAGGGACCCCCGAGCGCGGGCTTGGGGCGGGAAGCGGCGGCCCCGTTACCGCACCGGGATCCGCCGAGCCAGAACCGCTCCCGTGCCCGTTAATTCCCCGTTAANNCCCCCGCCCGCACCTCTCCCGCGGCCCGGCGCGCGCGCTCCTCGCGGCTCCCCCGTGACGCGCTCCCACCGGAACTTCCGGCAGCGCGGCGGAAGTGACGTCGCGCGGCGCCGGGCGCGGCGGGGCGGCCATGGTGGAAACGGGCACCGGGTCCCGCTCGGAACCCGCGGCGGCGGCGACCCCGACCGGGCCCACAGGGGGTTATCGGCGAACAGGCCCCGGCTCCGCTCTTCCCACAACGCCCTGCCGCCGGCGGCTGACGGGTTATGGGGACGGGCTCCGGCCCCCGCCGCCCCTCCCGCCTCAGCGCCGGTGCCACCCGCGGACACGGGAGGGCCGCGACCCGCACTCAGGGACAGCGCACAGCTCTGCACCGCAGCGTGTTTATTGTCAGTCACAGCCGGTACCGGCCCCGCACACGGCTCGGCGCTGCCCGCGGGCGGGGCCTCCCCGCTGCCAGAGCGGCCCCGCCGCCCTCGGGGCCGCCTCACACCGCGCCGCCGTGTCTGTCCCACAAACATGGAGCTGATCCGGCGCTCCGGCGCCTCGAGAAGCCGTTCCTGCCCCAGGCAGGCTCCCGGCAGCCCCGTTAGGAGATGAAGTGAGTCTGGGGGGTGATTTGTTCCAGCTTGTGGTCGGCCGGGTTCGCCGAGGCTTCGTAGTTGCAGATGGTGACTTCGTGGCGATGAGCCTGGGTGGAGATGGAATGTGTTAAATCCAGGGGAAGCGGGCTGGCAGTCCCTCCCGAACACCTGACTGGCAAGAGCTGAGCAATTCCCCTCTCACAGACTGTTCATCACACTCCCCACGCTCCTTTCTCACTGCTACAACTGGAATTAATCGATGATTTACAGCCCTTTTCGCACTCTGGTTTCTCTCTGCTCTCACTCACCTCCGTCCACTCCCCTTTCAGGCCTATGTAAAAAATCTTCGTTGTCTCCGCTCCGAAGTTCTTTGGGAAGTGCATGGAGAGGTGGTAAACGTTGGAGAAACGGGCAATTCTGAAAGAAAACACGCCCTGAGACCGGAGCTGCCGCTCCAGCACCTCCCCAGGCTCCCACACCGCGTGCAGCTCCCGCTGATCCGAGTCAGACTTGAGAGCAACAGGGGTTCCCTCACACCTGGGGGTCAGCCAGGAGCTGGGGACAGGACAGCAGGATGATTCTGCACCCCAAGAATTCCTGGCGTGCCAACACAGCCACCCCCAGGCGCCGGGAAGATTTCGGAGGGCAGGACAGAGCTGGGGAGGCAAATCCTAGTGAGGGCAGCTTTGAGGCACTGCCCTGTTGCTGACCCTTTCCCAAATTTGGAAGGCTGGACGGAGCTCCTGCGCCAGGGAGGAGCAGCCCCCACGCCCCAGGGTCTGTCTCATACTTGGTGGGATATTCCAGCTCTCCCAAGGGATCCCGGCTCAGGCTGAAGGTCTGCTCTGGTTCCTTGGCTGTGTCATCAAAGGACATGTGAGGAATGTTCCTGAACCTGGCAAGGCAAGAAGGAAACGCAGGGAGTTATTAACAACAGGTCAGCTAATTGGGTTCCTACCCATCCGTCAGCGCTGCCAGGGTTCTTCTCGACGAGAAACTGGATTTATTTTGTCTTCTCACAATGCCACCAGTCCCCCCCCCACCCAAAAACACCCGACCCCTCTGAGGGAGGGGGAAGCTGCTTCTACTCACAGCCTCATCTCCGCCGGGTGCGTCCCGTCGTCCTCACCCATCACAAGGACTCCTTTTAACTTCACGCTGCCCGTGAACCTGCCCAGACACACCGAGCGGGGTTTTCACCTCTGTCCTCTCCAAATCGGCCCCAGTGCCGCGTTCCCCGGCGAGGAACAAGCCCTGCCAGCAGCCGGAACGGTGCCAGAGGCGCTCGGGGACGGAACTTACGGGATGTTGAAGAGCAGCTCCTCGTCATCATCGCTTTCGACGAACTGGGGAGGGAGAGGAGCAGGTCAGGGCTGGCCCTGGGCACACAGGGACAGGTGGAGGGAGCACCGGGGGTCACTTCAGTGGGGTTCAGGGGGCACCACAGTACCTCGCTCACGGAATCCCAGAATATTTAGGGTTGGAAGGGACCTCTGAGATGATCCAGTCCAATCCCCCTGCCCAGGAAGGGGCACCTGGAGCAGGTGACACAGGAACGGCTCCTGGTGGGTTTGGGATGTCTCCAGATGGGGAGACCCCACACCCTCCCTGGGCAGCTGTTCCACTGCTCTGCCACCCTCACGGGAAGAAGCTCTTCCTCATGTTGAGGTGGAAGCCCTTGTGGTTTACTTTATGGCCATTGCTCCTCGTCCTGTCCCTGAACAGAGTCTGGAACCATCCTCTTGACACCCCTTGGGGATATTTTATGGATTGATGGGATCCCCTCTCAGCCTTCCCTTCTCCAGAATAACCAGGCCCAGCTCCCGCAGTCTCTCCTCATCAGGGAGATGCTCCAGACCCCAAATCATCTTTGTGGCCTCCGCTGGACCCCCTCCAGCAGCTCCTTGTCTTGCCCTGAGGACCCCAGACCCGGACGCAGCGCTGCAGCTGTGCCACCCTAGGACCGAGGGGCAGGATCCCCTCCGTGCCCTGCTGCCCACCCTCTTCCCGGCGCACCCCCCGATCCCACCGCCGCTCCCGGCCCTACCTGTGAGCGGTCCCCGCGCTCCTCCCAGGGGCGGAACACGGTCGCTCCGGAGCCCTCGCGGCGCTCGTTGAGGCACTGCAGGCGCTGCCGGTCGATGCGCAGGTACAGCCCCCAGGCCGCGCCGCGCTCCGCCGCCTCCTCCCCGCAGCAGCGGCAGCGGCCGGGCCCGTGCCCGTGCGCCATGGCCGCGCCGGTACCGCCCAGCGCGCGTGCGCGGCGCGGAGACACGCCCACACGGCGGCGAGGCCACGCCCACAAACCCTCAGGATACGCCCCGGTGCTGCTTAGGCCACGCCCATAACGCCTACGTCACAATATATGCATTGGACACGCCCACATGCCTATAACCACGCCCACGCGCCCCTGTGATACGTCGGTTAGCCCGTGGCCACGCCCATATGGGCGGGGCCTGGCTCTGCACGTGCTGAGCCCGCGAACCGCCCGCTGCTCCCGGGAACGGGTCCCGGGGAGGGGTCCCGGTGCTCCCGGGGAGCGGTCCCGGGGATGGGTCCCGGGGAGGGGTCCCGATGCTCCCGGGGATGGGTCCCGGTGGTCCCGAGGAGGGGTCCCGGTGCTCCCGGGGATGGGTCCCGGTGGTCCCGGGGAGGGGTCCCGGGGATGGGTCCCGGTGCTCCCGGGGATGGGTCCCGGTGGTCCCGGGGAGCGGTCCCGGGGATGGGTCCCGGGGAGGGGTCCCGGTGCTCCCGGGGATGGGTCCCGGTGGTCCCGGGGAGGGGTCCCGGGGATGGGTCCCGGTGCTCCCGGGGAGGGGTCCCGGTGGTCCCGACCCTTCCCCGTCCCCGCCCGGGAAGCGTGAAGCTGCTTTCCCGCAAAAGCTCCGGGGGTTTTATCCGTGGGGAACGGGAGCAGCACCCCCCGCCGGGATAGCGGGCGGGATAGCGGAGTGGGATACCGGAGCATCAGCCTCCGAGGGGCCACGGAGTTTCCTAATGGTGTGTTTAACATTCGTTGTCAGAGTCGGGAAAGAACGAGCAGCCACAGTCCAGTGTTTGGCTTTTATTGAGACATGATTCTCCTCTTTTTCATGTAACTTATCTAATTAAAATATTCATCTTAGTTACCACAAAAAAAGGAACATAGAAAATTGTATATATACACAGTTTGGGACCAAAATACAAATACGAGTCCAAGTCACTCCCCCTCCTCCTCCTCCTCCTCCCGTTGCTCATCCTAGCGGGATGGGGTGGGAAGGGGGAAGAGGCAGCTCTGCTCCATCCTTTAGTGTGTGGTGGAGCACAGAACAACTGCACAAGTGTCACAGCCCGAGACTGGGAAAGAGCACTTTGATCCCAGACTTCGAGTAGTGTGTCCCCCAGGGAAACATCCCTGCTCTGCTCCCAGCTGAGGGCCGCTGCCCACCTCTCCCCAGGCTGGATTTAGTGTCCGAGCAAAAGGAAGGGAAGGGCGAGGGGCTGCCTTCGTCCCTGTGAGAGCGGAGTCACGCCAGTGTCACCTCCCTGCAATCCCACAAACAGAACACGGACACAGCTGGCAAAGCCTGGAGCAAAGGGGCTGCTCTGAGAGGGAAGGAGCATCTCCCCAAAACAGCAACGCTTGGGCCATACCCACAGCTGAGTACGGAGCTGGGATATCAATTAATTGGCAGTTTAGCAGTGCCCAGAATCGTTCTGGGGCATCGCCCAGATCCTTTGTTCAAAGCTCCGTCGTGTCTGAACACGATGCCAGGCTCTGCTTCCCTCCCCGCTGCCCCTGCCCCAAGTACAGAGGAGAAATAAACAGTAGCACAAGGACCAGCAGAAGAGAATGTATTGTTATCTAATTAAAAATACAGCAAAATTAAATACAGCAAAAACGCAGGAGTAAGGAGCCATTATTTTACAGCACAACACACACTGAAATGCTGCACGGTAACATTAAAGCATCTGGGACTGTAACAAACTTACAGCACATGAGAGTGTGAGAACATTTTTCCAAGAACTTCAAACTAAACAAAGAACAGACCAAATAAACAGGAGACAGGTGTTCAGAATGGTTTTAAAGAAAGACATTTTTTTTTTTAAAGGAGGAGGGAAAAAAAAAAAAGGAAAGAAACAAACAAACAGAAACCAGAAGCAAAACAGGGATTTTTCTAGAGCCCTCCAGGGAGGACCCTTCACAGCAAGGTTTTCCCCCGGTCAGTGCACACAGACAACTCCACCGGTTTGGGATTTGGCAGCCACGGAAAGCCAGCAGCAGAGCTTCTCAGGAGCTGCCAACAACAGCATCCACTACCAGCATCTTTTCCACCCAGGCAGCAAAGTCCTAGGGCAGCAAATATGGCTTGGAACAGGAGAATCCCTCCCCTCTCCGATCCACTCGGACCCCCGAACCCTGGGGTCTCCCCAGCCCCATGCTCTGCTTGCACCACCCCTGGGGTTCCCTTTGGGGCAGACACAAAACACGAGCAGAAACCTTCCCCAGACACACCCCACAAGCAGAAACCTTCCCCAAATCGCAGCCAGCTCCTGCCTGTGTCCAGCTCCGGCCTCGGCGAGCCCAGCTGCCATCCTCACATCCTCACCAGGGCTCCGACCTCTCCAGGAGCTCCAGGGCACTTCCTGACACTCCCACCAGCCCCATCAAGCACCTTCGCCTCCCTGAGCTCCAGCTCCTCACACGCCAGGTACGAGGGAGCCTTCGGAGCTCCTGCTCTGAAGGACACACACGGGTTAGAACGGCCGCATTCCGTTGCTCACTTCCCTCCAACCTCATTCAAGTGGTTTCAAGTTCAAAGACCAAAATCCTTGGATTTTTCCATAGAGGGGACAGAGCAAAACATACAGGGAAAAGACAGGATTTAGGCACCAGCTTCCCAACTGGAAATAAATCCTCTGCAATTCCACACAGAAAACAAGACAGAAGTATTCCTTCTTCCCACTAAAAGAGGCAAACGATGCCTTCACTGATATTTAAAAACTCTTTTCCATTGCAAAGTCCCCTATCTCTCTCCAGATAAAAAGTTAAAATCTGACTTGGTGCACAGTAAAACTTCTCCCAGATCCCTGGCAGTTTTATTCCCAGTAGCCAGCAGAAGACAACAGCAGCAGAGGAAACGTCCCCAAAGGCTCTTGGCATCCCTGCAGGACCACAAAAGCACCTGTACAGGATCTACAGCAACAGCACAGAGAAGGTCAAGAGCTCAGATTTCATTGACACACACGAGCAGGGAGCAAAGCCTCAGGACTGGATGCACTTGCCAAAGGACTGACAAGTGCCTGGGCCACTGGTCCTACCTGTCCCAGAGTCTCCAGGTGAGACTTTGGGCCCAGCAGGTACCAGATCACGAGGAAAGGCTCCTGTGACACCCAGAGTCCACTCAGACAGATGGATTCCAGCTCGAGTCACCAAGGCTGACCCCGGGACTGGGTTGGGAGGGGAGAGACTACTGGGAGCGACATAAATAATACAGCGGGGTAGAGGGGCAAAATATTAATTAAAACCATTTTATAATTTATTAAGAGGTTAAATAGTAAATAAGTCTCTGGATCTTCCACTCTCAGCAGGTGCCAAGACTTCACATTTTCCTGTGTCGGGAGATTCTGTACACCCTTCTTTCGACGGATGACAAAGCCAGAAACAGAATGTTGAGGACAGAGGGTAAAAGAGGGGGGCTTGACACTGAGAAAGGGACCAGAATAAAAGATAAAATACTGTGCCGTCATCTTGTGCAGATCGAAGCTTCTCCCAGCAGCTGCAGCCTCCAAAGAGTTCAAAGATAAGGAAGGGCTGTTTGGGTACCTTCTCCCCCTTCAGTGCCACTCCTCCCCAAGAGAGAAAGGCCCAGCTCAGCACTGCAAACTTATCTCCGAGAGAATCTGTTTTTGAAAGCTTTGATAGTCTTTGCCATCATCGGTGCAATTTCTGCAAAAGACAAAGAAAAAAAACCAAACCACTGAATCAAACAAAAAAGCCCCCACATGAAAGCAAAAGTGACAGACTAAGAGCTGAGAGCAATTCAAAGCTGCAGCCCTGGCAGACACGGGTGTTTGAGTGGGGGCCATCAGAGTTTTCAGGTCACAGACTGAGGAGAAAGGCACTGCTTTCTGCACTGCACCAGCACAGATCCCTGGTTAAACCCTCCCTGCTTCCTCCCCGAGAGAGCTGCACTCCAATTCCAAACAGCAGAGGTTCTGCCTCACTGGTACCACTAGGACAGGCTGATACAGTCAGCTCTGAGCAGGTGAATCAGATGTTTCCCGTTGCTTTTCCTCATGCAACAAGTTTGAACAGATTTCTTAGAGAGAGGAGAGACACCAACATCAACCCTCCTGCACAGCCCGGAATCCTCGCACAGCAGAAGCAGCTGTTTGTGAAGGAGAAGCTCTAAGACACCACAGGGATGTCCTGCAAGTTGTACTTACTCTTCACTGGGGGTTTCCTGGGGTCGTAGGAGGAGAAGGTGCTACCTGAAGATGGGACCGAGTGGGCACTGCTGGTGCTGGGCCCATCGTAGGACTGCTCGTCACTCGCCCGAGCGTGGCTTTTGCTGGATGTGTACAGGACTGGTTTTATTCTGGAACAGACACAGGACAGGCATTTCCGTAAAGGCTTCACCGTGGTTTGAGGCAATTCTACAGACACAAACCACTTTTGTAACAGCAGCGTGGCTGATACAACACGGAACCAGCAGGGACCCGGACCCCTGCGCGTCCCAGCAGGAAACAGGCTATTACAGTTACAAGTTTCCCTGCAAAAGGAGCTCCCAGACACACAGTATCCTTTCCCAAGCTTCAGGGGGCAGCTGGCAGCAGGCCCTGAGCGGCAAGTGCTACAGAGAAACACTCACTTGGTCTTCTCTGGCAGAAGAGGGCCTCCAGTTCCAAACTTCTCCTGTCTCCTCCGTACGTCCCGAGGGGGCTTCGCTGCGGAGTTCACAAATGCCATCTTGGCCACTCTCCCTGCAAGAGGACAAAGAGAAACATCACTTACATCCAGCTGGCTACAAAGGAGGCTCCTCACTGCTTGTCTTGCTACTGACAGTTCATCCACCTCTCCCCAATCCATCCATTCCACAGAAATACTGACAGTCTCCTTCCTAAGGCCTGAACTTCTCGCAGTGAGAAATCAGACTGATCAGCCCAGCAGTTCTCAGCATGTTCACCCAAAACCAGGAATGCGTCCCCCTTCCTGGCTTTGGAGAAGCCACGTGGAACAGGAGGTGCCTCTGCAGCCCTCCACATCCTTGCCGTAAAATGCTGCTCTGCATCAACACCACCACGGCCGAAAGCAAGGCACCGCTAAACCACGAAGCAAAGGCAAGCGCACAGAGCTAAGCAACTCCTAAACTGCACTGGTTTTAAGCCCAAACCCCTTCCCTCAGCCCCACCTTTGGGTTTGTTGGCGTGGGCAGAGCCGATGTTCCGCGCCAGCATGAGCAGGCGCTGCTCGCGCGCGTCGTGCAGCCGCAGGTACATCTCCCGCCACGACTCGAACTCCTCGGGCTTCTCGTTCTTGAAGTCTCGCAGGCAGTGGTTGTGCCACAGCTGATCCGTGTCCTCCACCAGCACCTGAAGCGAAGCCACACAGAGCTGGGATTCCCTCCTGACTCCTCCAGTCCCCTTTCCCTCGGCACCAGCTCAGTGCCGCTGTCACCGGAATTCCAGCGGGGGCAGCTCGCAGCAAAGCCGGGAACTCAGGACTAGCAAAAGCCACCTCTTGCTACGAAGAAGCTCTGTTTGCTATTCTGCTCTTGCAGGTGAGGACACCCCTGCACATCACAGCCCTTCTCCCAGGCCAAGGCACTCACATGGTTACATTCCTCGATGCGATACAGCTGCTCCGGCGTGCACCTCTCCAATACCGGCTCCAGCACGGAGAAAGGGACACCACCCACTTCATAGATTGCTAGAGAGAAGCAAGAAGCACAGGGTATTACTTATCCTGCTCCTTCCTTGCCAAGGAAAGGGCTTGACACCTTGAAATACAGGGAAAAAAACTGCAGTGTTGCACAACACCACACGGGATGAGGGGAAGAGAAAGGAACCTCAGGCACCAATCTCTCCAAGTTAAGAAATATCTGTGCAAGCTCTATCTGCCACAATTTCCAGTGCTTCAGCACTGCCTGAAAACATTGTGGGTGCTGATCCCTGCAGCACCTGAGCTTCCAGTGGGATTTGTCCCATATTTGTAACAAGGGGGAACTGCTGGGGGTCTGTACAAACAAGTTGCCAAAATTTCAGAGCACCTGCACAGTGACTCTGAGACAAGGAAAGGTACTTACAGTCGATGTTGTTACTGAGGACCCTGATACACTGCTGGTACAGGGACATCATCTTTGGGAGGTAGGCAGTTTTGGAGCCAGAGTACACCTGCATTTTGGAATTTAACCGTCGGCCTGTGAAACCCGCTTCGCTCTCCTCCACCGGCGACGACACTGCTGTGGAGAGAAATGCTTGGAGTGAGGAGGGGACAGAGGAAAGAAAGAGCCAGTCCTGATAAATGGCACAGGAGGCACAAACTGGAGTCACCCAGAAGTGACCTAAAGGGCAAAGTCTCCTCCAAGAGACCTGCAGGGCAAGTTTAGGAAGGGTAAGTGCAAAGCCCAAGCCCCAAAGAAGGGTCAGTGAAAGATTCTTCTCATTTCTCATGGAGCACGTGGGAAGCAGCTGCCTTTTTCCCCTGAAACCTCTGCCCTTGGCAGACCCCAACAGAAAGACTTGAACCCAGCCAGCATCCACTCCCGCTCTCTCCCACAAACTGGCTCGTTCCAAACCCATTTTCCTGCCCGACATACCTTTCCTTTTTGTCTGGGAGCAGGTGATGGACTCGATCGAGGGAAGAGGACGATAATTGGCCTGGATGGGGGGCAGGGGGATGTCTGGTAACGTTGGTACCACATCTAAAATTATCTGGAAGGAGAGGATGTACACGGAGTAAGACAGGAATACAGGAGAATGTGACATTCCAGTGTACAAACAGCTCTGAACTGTGGGGTTTTTTGCATATTTTGAAGAAACCACTCAAAGCTGATCAGTTTGCACCAGGGAACAACCTCAGGGGGTGGCTGCCAATATGAAGAAGCCAAAATTTGGGATCTGAATCACTCAGCACCCTCCAGAAAGAGCCATCCACATCTTTAACCCACCCAGGACAAGCAGAAGCACTTCCTTGATCTCAAACACTCATTTACCAGTCCTGCCTCTTCTCCTCCTCCTGCAAAAAACTCTGCAGTGGTGGTGGAGAAGGGAACCTCAGAAACCGAGGGAAACTGAAAACTTTGATAGGAACTTTTATGAAGCGCTTATCAGAAGGAATGGCAAAGCAGGATTTAAAATGCTGTTCGACATTATAAAAACCACTTTATGAAGAGCCAAGTGTTTCAAAGTTGAGTAAAAAGATGAAACAGTAAAGGTTTTACGTATTAGTCCCTATTTATACACCAAACCCTGGCACCCATGTGACAAAGGATCCGTACAGAAATATTGCTCATTTTCCAAGCTTTCACAAAAGAAGGTTTGTCTTCTGGAAGGAGCTGCCTTGTACCACCAGTTCTCCCATTTCTGGACACCAAAAAAGGTCCATTTTAGAGAAGCATAAATACTTCAGAGGGGAGACATGGGAACCTTGTTAGCAGGAGATGCACTGCAAACTGGGCTGGATTCTAAGCTCACATCCACAGATACTCTGCTTTCTCACCGAGTGCATCATGTCCAATACTCTTTCACACCAATATTTAACTGAAGGTTCTCTCTTTTACTCTCCCCACTTTTGAATAAACATAAAATAGTAAAACATAAAATCCACCCACTGCATTTCTTTCTTCCCCCCCGCCCCTTCACCCACTTTTCCAAGAGGAAAATTAACAAGGCAGAGGACAGAGAGCAGCTGATCCCACCTTCTTTGTTCACTCTCAGATCCTTCCAAACCTTACCCTCTTTGGTTTAGGAGGCTCCGGGGGTTTCTTCTCTGCCTTTTTCTCACTTGTTCTCTTGTGGCTTGGACTTTTCTGACTGGAGCTCGAGCTGTTGGCACTGGCTTTGGATCCGTTCTGTTTGCTGTGCCCTCGGTCTTTGTCCCCAGCTGACCCAGCCGAGGGTTTGACCACTTTCTTTTTCTTTTTCTGGGGCTGGTCGTAGCTGAGATACGACTCGAAGGACATTGTAGGTTGTTCAAACTCATCCTCTGCTTCCCCCTCCCCAGAATTTGAGGAAAACCCCACTGATTTTTTGTCCACCTCGGAGATTTTGCGTTTCCCCTCCGAAGACTTTAAGCTCCCAGAACCCCCCTTTTCCTTGATCCTATTGCCTGAGTCACTCTCAGCTTTCCGTTTCTCTGAGTTAGAGCTCTCCAGGCTCTGCTTGGACTTTTCCAATTTGTTCTTCTCAGAGTCCCGATGCTTTTGCTTCTTGACATGGTTGTCCAAAGGTTCCTCCGAGTGTGGCAACGAGTGCGACTTCTCCTTCCTGGAGGTGCCGCTCTCCCGGTTCCTCTCCTTTTTGCTGCCCTCCGACGTCCTCTGCTTCTCCTTGCCGGCCGCTGCCACGGGGGATTCTCGGAGCTGCTCTTTAAGGGAGGCCTTGTGCAACCTCTCTGGGCTGAAGGCAGAGGTCCTGTTGTCCCCTCTGCCATCGAGACGCTGCTTCTTGTGCGAGGACTTGTGCTCTTTGCTCCGACTCGCGTTCCCTTTGTCGCAGAAATCGCTGGAGCTCCGCTCCCGGCTCGCCCCGAGCTTCTCCTGGAAGCTGTGGCCTTTGCTGGCTTTCCGATGGAATAGTGCTGGTTCTTCCTGCTCCTCAGAGACGTAAGGGTCTGTGTCCACATCCTGAGGGCTCTCACTGGGCTCAGGTGACACAGCTTGCCCACAGTCCGAGTACTCCTGATCCGAAGAGAGCACCGGGGAGGATCTGCCCCAACCCTTCCCCTGGTGGCTGCTATAGCCGTAAGTCTCATGGGCTCTCTCAGGCCTAGGATACCTTTTGGACTTCTTTTCCCTATGATCTGGGCTATAGGACTGGCTGCAAGAAGGCTGGAAGGGTTCTGAGTAATCCTGATCGGCTTCCTCATCCTCTCTGAGGGAGGATTCCTGATGCCTTTTGCTCGAGCTGCTCCTCTCGTAGTCACGGTCTTCAGAGTCTAGGTTATTTCTGAAGGGAGAAGAAACCAAAAAGAATTCGATTAAAACTGCTCAATATGAACAAAAAGAACCATTTCCTGGACTGGAACACCTCTTACAGAAGACCAAGGCTGTATTTGGTAGCTTTGTGGCAAAAATCCCACTAAATCTCTCAGGAACAGCAACAATCAGGGATTTAAAAACTGCATTTCTAGTGCAAGAATTGATTAAGCACTTTTATTAGGACTAGAGACAGCTGTGTGCAGAACCTTCTCCGTGCCTACACACTCCTGGCTGCGTGATGCCGTGGGAAATGTCCCCCAGTTCAACACATGAGTTTCAATTCCCATTAATAACTGGGCCTTTATCACTCAAACCTTTTTGATCTCTCTGCTGGGTTCAACACAGCTTTGTTACTGCCACACGCCTGCCAGCAATAACTTCCAGTTTCCATAGGATTCTGGCTCATTAAAGCATTCTTTCAAATTACTTGGGCCTAGAACTTCCTGTCTTCAGAATCACAAAATGGGAAGCAAGCAGATTGCATCTTTTGCTTTATTAAGGGCACTTTTTTTTGGCATCTCCTGTTAATCTCTTCATCAAACTGCAAATTCTTGAAAGTTGGCCCCAACTTCCACATGAAACTGCAGCTGTCAGCATCCCAACACTCCAGAGCCAGCAAAGGCAGGAAGTTTCTGCCAAAACACGGCAAAACCCCCAGGCAGAGTTCGCATATTGGTTTTACAAGTTTTTCCAAAGCCTTGGCCAGAGAGGTTTAAAATATCCACTGAAAAAACATTCCCAAAGCTCATCCATGGGGTTCACTCACCGCTCTGCCTCCTGGGCCACCGGCACCAGCTTCTTCCACCTGGCCACCAGGTCCTTGGCAAAGTCTCCCACGAGCTCGTGTTTCCTTAGGCTGTTCACAGTCTTCCCAACTCCTGTCTCCTTCAGGAGAGAGCCATGAATCCATCTTAGCAAAACTGGAATTCTCACCCCTGCTAAACTTCCTAAAGAGTCAGTGAAGGCAACACATTCCCTGCTGCTGCAAGGGAGAAAGTTCCTCGATCTAACAGCAAAAGCTATCACTTTTATGATGTTTTCAGCTGACTTTATATCATTCACTACATGTAAATCAAAGAGTTAATTCTACCTTAGTCAAACACTAATTACTCGTATTAATAACCCAAGTCAGTATTTACCATGAGAGCTGGCAAGTCTGAAGACAGAAGCCATTAAAAACTGTAAGGATTAGCACTTCCTCATTTCCTGCTGATTTGTTATTGCTGGGATCTGCTCCAACTCTCATATCCCAGTCAGGTGCTAAGCTTTCGGGAGAACTGAGGATGACAAACTGTCCTCCACGACTTCCCACCTGCCCTGGCACACTCCTTCCCCGTGCCTGGCACTTCCAGAACCTTATCACAATCACGCCCGTGACACCGGGCTGTAGCAGGTGGCTGAGGCAACACACCCTGTTCCAGGGAAAGCAGCACTTCCAGGGAAAACAGCTCTCCCTGGGACTCGACAGACACGACGAAAAGCCCGAGAGATTTCACAGCTCTTACCACGAGAATGTCAACTGTGATGGGTAACTCTGACAGCCTCTTCAGACTCTTCAGCAGCTGTGGAGACAAGAGGAGAAGCGTTCAGAGTTGTCACACAGAACCACAGACGGGGATTAGGGGGGGAAGAAAATGCTGCACTGCCTGAGAGCTTGTTAGGAAGATCCAAGTGGCTGACAGCTGCTGTCTTGCTCCAAAAAAGCTCCTGAGAAGCTGAACACGAGGGCCAAGTGCAAAGAAATCTTGTCTCTGCCCACAAGAACCCACCTGAAAGTCTTGTAACGCACTCAAATATTAACGTTTGCTTCACACGGGGCTGCAACTTCAATCTGGCTCAAAGCACCGGGAACAGAAACACACAGCAAGAGGCAGAAAGGACTCGGAAGCCTGTGACTCTCAGAAGGTGATGGTGGAATCACCCCTTGGCAAGAGGGGTGGGAACAAACCAAAATAAAAAGGGGAAGAAAGATTTCTAGATGCTCCTAAAGACCTAAGAGGGGAACCTGTGTCTCTGCTGCCGACAGGCTCTTTTCAATCTGGTGCTCAAACAGCACCTGATCCCTTCCAAATTCCCTCCTTCTTGCTCCATTCTTTTCTCTTCCCTTCACCAAACACCAGGGAAGTGTTTTTTCCTCCACACACCCCAAGCAAGGCCCTGCCAGCACCTTCAGCTGCTCCATGGGACAGGGTGGGACAAGGAGCCCTCTCCAAGGAGCATCCCAGCGAGGAGATGCAGGAGCTGGACAAGAGGAAACGGCCTCAAGCTGCACCAGGGGAGGTTCAGGTTGGACAGCAGGAGAAATTTCTTCAGGAAAGGGTGGCCAGGCATGGGAATGGGCTGCCCAGGGAGGTGGTGGAGTCCCCATGCCTGGAGGTGTCCAAGGATTGACTGCACACGGGGCTCTGGTCTGGCTGACAAGGTGGGGATCAGTCACAGGTTGGACTGGATGATCCTGGAGGTCTTTTCCAACCCTAATGATTGTGGGATTCTAAGTGAAGGGGATGTTCCCGTACCTCTGCCACCCAGGTGGTTTGGGACATCGCCTCACCGCGATGCCTGTTGGCTCTGTAGCTACAGTACATGGTAGAACACATCTGACAGCACTGTTGCCCCTCACATCATTTCCCACAGCTCAGCTATAGCCACAGTCCAGCCTCATCAGCATTCCCATTATTATAGCCCCTATACAGCCCCGGCTGTGCTCAGCACTCCTATGCTATATGCCATACAAAGGGCTGCCCCTGATCCAGAAGATCTTCTCTTTAAAGCACTGTGCTCGTGCTCAAATCAGCACTGTCAGCCTAAGCTGACACCCAGTTACCCCCACGTCCACCGTGCAAGGACCAGACAGGTTTGCAGGTTTCCTTCCTTTCGAGGGAAATGAGTTCCTTTAACCTATTTGAGGAGCGCTCTTGCTTTCAGAGAGGAAACCCTCCTCGACACCCAGAGAAGGCTTCCTCTGACTTCAGCAAAACCACAACTTCTGTTCTCTAGAAACCACTCCTTTATCTTTAGGACCTAAGAACTGTGACAGAAGGTTTCGGTTTTCTTGGTTTAGAAGAGTGAAACACTGATACCAAGAGTAGCTGCTGTTGCCTTGCCAGCACAGCTGCTCAACAAGCGCACTGGCAACCGAAGCCATCGAGCCAAAGGCAGCAGACACACAGCCACCTCTGCTGCCTTCCCTCAGACTCTCTGCCACAGTTCGGGGGTCAGGATCCCTCCGGGAAGGCCAAAATCCTTCCGGGATTGGTAATAAAGGAGTTTGGACTTGCGTGAGCAAAGGGGACAGGAAGGGAAAGGATGGATTTTTGTACTAGATAGAAAAAGAGTAAAGCAGGACAATATCAAAGCAACTCTGTGAGCTAATTAAATTCCTAGAAAGGTTTTTTCAGAGCTTACAAAACCCCACTGTGAGAGTAAGAGCCGAAGGAGAACTCGTTCTGGTATCCCTAAATCCCCCCAAATATTTTCTAGCTACACCCCTCTGCAGCATCTCCCACAGTTCTGTTTGCTCTTTAGTTATTTGTTGCCTTCGGGGCTGAATTCCAAGAAGGGAAGTGCTGTTCTCAATGGGAATGCTGTTCTCAGCGTGGTTGGAGACCAGGGGAGCCACACACTTGATCCAGAACACGTCTCACGAGGAGCTGAGTTATTCCACAGCCGCTGCAGTCGGTTCCTCCATGGAACACAAGTCCTTGCGCATGAAATGCACCAAGTGAGACAACTTCGACGCAGTGAGGCTTAAGAACTTGTACTAAACTTTATTTCCTTTGGAAAGAAGCTGATGGAGTTCATCCCACTGAGGCTGAAAGGAAGAATTTTGGACATCAGGAGGAATTTCTTCACAGAAAGGGTGGTCAGGCATTGGAAGGAGGTGGTGGAGTCCCCATCTCCGGAGGTGTTCGAGTAACAACGTGGCGCTCAGTTGGTATGGAAGGGTTCAGACAAAGTTTGGACTCGATCCTGGAGGTCTTTTCCAGCCTGTAACAATCCCGGGATTCTAAATCTGGCAGCTCATCTTGGAAATAACCAAGATCATACAAATCCCGTGAGGAAAAGGTGACCAGGTGGGAGACAGAAAACACCAGGCTCGTGTCTTGTGAGACACACACAACAAAGCTCTTCTAAAACACCCCAGCACAGGGCAGGGTTTCAGTCAATCGGCCACAAGACACAACCCATAAAACCTTCCCTGAGTTCCAGCTCCAATCAAGTTCTGTTGAACATGGGTGGATTGTTTTCTTTTTCTCAGAGAAGGCAGCCAGACCGTTACGACACTAAAAACACACACTAATATCAAATTGCTCCAGCACAGCCCGGCCGCTTCGCCTCCGTGAAGATGCTCATGTTTTCCTTCTCCTCTTTCTTCCCATAGCCCTGAAGCAGAGCTTGTACTTCCTCTGCTGGAAAAAAAAAGGACTCTTTCCAAACCGTGACAGCACTGCCCAAAATTTCACTCGCGCTGTTCTGTGCCAGCAGCCCGATTTTCACCCAAAACCAGTAATAACAGCATTTTACACCTCTCAGCAAGACAATGAGTTGTACACGATACCGGGCAAATATTATTCTTTCACGTTCCTGATAAAATATTTTCAAAGGACCAGGCAAGAAAAGTGAGGACTGGAAATGGCCTAAGGGTGGGCAGCAGCCAGGGATGCCGTGGATTTGTCCTGCTGACGGGGTAAAATTTCTAGCACGGGAAAGTCCTCACAAGATCTATCAAGACAATGCAACGGCAACTAAACTCAGGCTTAAAACCACTAATGCTTCCAAGGATATGGTTGGAAAAGTATCAGAAATGAAGAATATAGGTCACAGGGCCTTTCTGCTGGGGAAGAAAAGAGGTTTTCAAGTCATTACCCTGCTTTACCTCCTCTGCCTGCCCTTGCAAAACCGTGCAGGATCAACAGAGCAAGAAATGACTTCGCACCACGAGGTCACTGGAGAAAGAGTCGGGCTGGGCAAACACTGCCCCGAGACTTGCAGTGCTCCAGAAACACACCAGCAGTTCTCACCCCAAGATCACACAAGAATCAGGAAACAGCAGCACTAATTTTCTGTGCACGGAGCGCTGAGACCAAATATTTGAAGTCTTGCCCATGGTCTCAGCACCACGAAGCTCAGACCCCCTGGAACTGACTCCTTGGCAGTCTCTCAGCTCCATTTGGGGCTTCACCAGTTAAATCCTGCTCTGATCCTGGCTGAGAGGGTGAGAAGAGTAACCAGATCCCATCGCATCACCCCCAGCCAGGCTGGAGCTCCTGCAGGGGCTCCCATTTCAAAGGGTCAGCACTGGAGCATCCTCTCCTCTTCCTGGGTGTTGGGAGATCTTGGGCAGCGAGTTCTGCAGGTGTTTGTCTCAGTGAAACAGAGAGAAACAGCCCAGCACAGGGCAGCTGCACAGCCCTCCTGCCTGCCTCCTCTTTCACCTGAATTACACAAAGCGTGAACCAAACACGTGTGAATACCCTCAACAGATGCTTCCCCCTTTAAAACAGCAGAATGGAGCCCAACTTCAACCATAATTCCAAATTTCACTAGAAAAACCAGCTCTGAATGCTGGTGCCCAGCAGGACAGTCACTGTCACCAGCCGAACGTCACCGAACACAGCGAGCCCAAGGCAGGTCCGGGGCTGCAGCCCCGCTCCACAACAGCTGCTGCGGGCGGCACATTTTGGCAGCGGGCACATTTCCTCGCGGAGAGGAGCAAGAAGAGCCAAGCAAGTCCCTCAAGGCCAGAGAGAACAGAGGCGACAGCAGCCAGCTCCCGACCGAGACTCGTGTTTCCCCCTCAGCCCCGCGGCTGTGCCTCCCTGCGTGGGCTCACACAGCACCGCGGCTCTGCCACCGAACACGTCACCAGGGCAAGACTCTTCCGGCGAGTTCTCCGCTGCCCAGCCGGGCCACAGCCCTGCCAAGGGGGACCCCAAAAGGGACCCCCGCCCTCCACTGCCACGCGGGGACCTCAAAAGGGACCCCTGCTCGCCACTGCCAAAGGGAGACCACAAAAGGGACCTCTGCTCGCCACTGTTCACGGGAGGACCCCACGCGGGACCCCTGCATGCCACTGTCGCGGGAGGACCTGCCATGGGACCCCTGCCACCACCCCAAGCCTGCCACGGGGGGACCCCAAAAGGGACGCCCGCCCACCGCAACGGGACCCCCGGGGCCTGCGAGCCTGGGCCGGGCTGGTGGCACAAGGGGAGTCCCACCGGGGATAACCCCCGGGCAGCCCGCACGTCTCACCCCACGCACCGCGGCCCCGGCCGGGCACGGAACTCCACGTAGGAGAAGCCCCGGCGCAAGGAGGCCCTGCCCAGCGCCCCGCGCACTCCCGACCCCCGTCCCCACCGCTGCGGCCCCGGCGGGCTGAGGCAGCCCCCATCACCTTCTTGGGCTCGGCGCTGCCCGCCAGCCGCGCCTGGAGCCGGCCCACAACTTCCAGCACCGACTCCGCCATTTTTACTGCTGGAGAGCCCGCGGCGGCGGAAGCGGCTTCAGCGGCCGCCGGGCCCACGGCGCTGCCCCGCCGCCGCCGCCATCTTGGCTGCGGGCAGGAAGCGGAAGCGGCGCAGCGCGGCCTCGGCCATGGCGGGTGCGGGCAGCGTTCGGCGGGCGCCATGTTGGGGCCTGGCAGCGGCGCCGGGCGGCGCCATCTTGAGTGCTGGCAGGGCCGTGCTGAGGGGNACGCGTCCGGGTGGGTTTGGGATGTCCCCACACAGGGAGACTCCAGCCCTCCTTGGGCAGCTGTTCCAGGGCTCTGCCACCCTCATGGGAAGAAGTTCTTCCTCATGTTGAGGTGGAAGTCGTTGTGGTTTAGTTTATGGCCATTGCTCCTCATCCTGTCACTGGGCACCATTGAACGGAGTCTGGCACCATCCCCTGACACCCCTTGGGGATATTTTATGGATTGATGGGATTCTCTCTCAGCCTTCCCTTCTCCAGACTGACCAGGCCCAGCTCCCACAGTCTCTCCTCATCAGGGACATGCTCCAGATCCCAAATCATCTTTGTTCCCTCCTTTAGACCCGCTCCAGCAGCTCCTTGTCTTGTCCTGAGGAGCCCGGAACCGGACACAGTTATTCCTGAGGCAATGTCACTTCACACCTATTCCTGTTGCCTCCCAGTGGCTGCTTTTCTTTGGGACTCTTGGCAGCAAGGACGTTCCTGCAGTGCTGTGTCTCAGCTGAGTCTGGACCTGAGTCCAGCCCATTCCAGGTCTCAGTCTGGACCCGAGTCCAGCCCTTTCCATGCCCCCTGGGACTCGGCGAGGGCGGCTGACCTCAAGCCACCCCAAAAGCCTGCTGTAAATGTAGAAGTTGATAAGAGCAGTCAGCTGGCTGGGAGAGGGGGAGAGGAGGGAGGAGGATGTTGCATGGGGAAAGTTGAGGGTCTCTGTGCCTCAACCTGCAAATCCTGGTGCTGGGCAGAGCTTCTCCCTGGACTAACCTGCCTGAGAGCAAGGTAAGAGCAGACCCAGCCTGGGGGTGAGTCACGGAGAGCCAGCACCCACCTGGCAGGATCTGCAGAGACCTTGTGTGGGGCCGGGAACTGCCGAATAATGGAAAGAGTGGCATGGGGAAAAAGCCTTTGTTGCTTTCTAAAATGGGGCTGAAGGAATTATTAGCAGCAAAAGAGTGCCTGGAGCTGCAGTGCCCAGGTCGTTTTCCAGGCTGGCTGGGAGTGGGGCTGCGACTCAGACTCTGATTGAACCCACCAGCAGGAAAAGGAGAGGGACTCTGTCTGGTTAGGTATTAAAGAAAGTAAGCCTGACACAACTTTCTGAAGACAGTGTTACCCTGCTCTGCTGTTGGCTTAGTAATCAGGGCTGAGATTAGCAGCACTGAAAGGATGTGAGGACAATGATTGTCTTTTAAGAGAAATTTAAACAGCCAGGAAAAAAAGCTTCCCTTGCTGTCTTCCCTCCATTCTGTCTGGGCCCTTTGAAACCTCTTCAAATCACTCCAGCTCCCTAGATTAACCCAGCAGCCAGGATTAATCTGTATGAAAAACACCCCTTTCAGGTCACTGCAGTGACATTTCAATCAGGAGCAGCAATAACGTCCCATTTTAAGTTAAGTGCAGGTAATAAAGGTCGCTGTGCCCTCCCACAGCCAGACTTTGGAATGACTCAAACACGTGCTTCAAGTTGGGAAGTCTGTCAAAGGTGCCCAGAGGGGACAGGCAGGATCCCATGGACATCAGTCCAAAACTTCCCCTGTGCTTGTGTGAAGTGTGCTGCACGCTTAGAAGCTCTGTTTTATCCCAGGACAACTTCCTTCTTGGCAGCAAGGAGGCTCTGGCAGCACTGCGTCTCAGGGAGGGGCAGGTCTGAGGCATCTGGAGAGAAGACCTGGAAAAATACTTTCTTTTCCCGGGAAATGCCAGCATTTAACCTGTATCTTCATTTCAAATCCAGCTGAAAAGATGAAACTGCGAATTTTTCTGAGGGGTGGATAGTCTGGATAAAATGTGCGTTCGGAAATATCCGAGTGTTGTTGCTCGGAAAGGGCAAATCCCAGTTCCATCTCCCAGTCCTGAGCTGGTGTCAGAAACCGTTTCACATCCAAACACAGGGAGAGAGCAGCATTTGGGTCCCGGTTTCAGGCCCCACTCCAGGATGTGACATCGTGATAGATGAGCTCTCAGTGGTGCAAATTGGGGCAGCCCCGTGAAACACCACAATTCCGGGGATGGCTCAAGTGCCTGGGACTTTGCTCCTGAATCCCTTTGGCTTCTGAGTCATCCCCACTCCCTCTGCTCTCCCTGGCACGCTGAGCTTGGCCATGCTGGCACTGCCACTTTCCCGCTCCAACCCAGCCTTGAATCCTCTTTCCTGACAGGGACTTCTACTAAACTTTTCCCAAACTTTTCCCTTCTCCATGTTTTTGCTGGAGTCTCCTAATGCCCCCCTTGTCTCCCGGTGCTAAATACGAGCCGATTACTCAGTTCCAAGAAACCTAATCTTTGTGGCCAAGCGCAATAAACAGCCCCAGACATGTGAGACAGAGCGGTAACAGCTATTTCTGGCCAGATTCGTTCCCTCATCTATTGGCTGCTCCCAGCTCCCTCGGAGGAGGTGAGGTCACTGCTGAGTTTTGGACTGGAGGTTCAAATGGAATTTGGGAACGTTCAGAAGCTGTGCCTGAGTCAGGTGAAACACACCCTGGTGTCACCCCAGACAGCTGGGGCAAGCATGGCCCCACGCCCCAGCAGCAGTGGGTGCTCCCAGTTCCCAGAGCAGCCACCCGAAATCCTCAGTCCTTTGCAACACAGCGAAGGTGCTGGCACTGGTTGTGTTGAGAATTCTCTCCTGCAATCCCCTCAAAGCCTTTCGCATAGCTCACAGGGGTGCACGGCTCGGGGGGGCGGTTCCCATCCTTCTCTAGGCCTGACCCAGATCATTTTTGATTCAGTGGGAGTTTTTCCTTTCCTTTACTGAACATTTTAAGGAGCAGAAGGACACTCGTACCCCTCTTGCAAGGCTTCTCACCCCTCCTTTCTCACCACGTCCTGCCAAGGTGGCCTCTAAAAAGAAAACCCCGGTGAAGCGCAAGGTGGATAGGAGGGATGCACCCCTTGCCCCGGGGACGGTGGCAGATGCTTTGCTGGATGTCGAACGCCTCCATCGCTGGAATGGTTTGCACGACAGCGGCTCCAGCGGCTTCCACTGCACGGCCGCAGAGGTCGAGGCGCCGGAGCACGGAGCCGCCCTCCTGGAGGGGCTGAACCAGATGCGCCGGGAGCGCTTCCTCTGCGACCTCACCATTGCCACCAAAACGAAGTCCTTCGAGGTGCACAAACTCGTCCTGGCTTCCTGCAGCCGGTACATCCGTGGGCTGCTGCAGAGGGAGCCTCAGCTGTGCCGGGTGGAGCTCCGCGACGTGTCCCCGCCGGGCCTGGCCGCCGTCATCGCCTTCGCCTACGCGGGGACGCTGAGCCTGTCCCTGCACACCATCGGCAGCACCGTCGCCGCGGCCATGCGGCTGCAGGTGCCGGCCCTGCTGGGGCTCTGCAGCGACTTCCTCGTGCAGGAGATGGCCGTGGAGAACTGCGTCTACATTGCGAACATCTCGGGCACCTACGGCCTCAACCAGGTGAAGGACGCCACGTGGAAATTCATCCGGGAGAACTTCGTGGAGTTCTCCAAAACTGAGCAGTTCACGAAACTCCCCTTTGATCGGGTCAAGGAGCTGCTGATGGATGATGGGCTGCAGATACCCAGCGAGGTTGCACCCTTCCAGGCAGCTGTCAAGTGGCTGGAGTTTGACCCCAAACGCGTCCGGCACGCTGCCGACCTCTTGAGCAACATCCGCTTCAGCACAATCCCAGCTCCGGACCTGGTCAACCACGTGCAGCCTGTGCCACGCATGATGCAAGATCCACAGTGCCACAAGCTCCTCGTGGATGCTATGAATTACCACCTGCTTCCCCACCAGCAGAACAGCCTGCAGTCCCGGAGAACCAGGATACGGGGAGGCCAGAGGGTGCTTGTCACAGTCGGGGGTCGTTTAGCGTTGTCTGAGAAGGCTCTGAGCAGGGACATCAGCTACAGGGACGCAGACGGAAACTGGAACAAACTGACGGAGATGCCAGCAAAAAGTTTTAACCAGTGTGTGGTGGTGATGGATGGATTTATCTACGTTGCGGGTGGCGAAGACCAAAATGATGCCAGGAACCAGGCCAAGCATGCTGTCAGCACCCTGAGCAGGTAAGGTGGGCCCCACCTGGCCACGCAGACCCTAGGGAGGGGTCAGAGCTGTGCTGTGTCTGCCTGTGCCCCCACTGACCCCGTGGGATGAGGGAAGAGGTAAATTTACCATCTGCAGTGCTCCTGTTGTCCTTCAGGCTTTCTTGTCTCTGTCTCTGTTTCTCTCTTCATCATTTAAATAAGGTTTGTTTCCCAAATCCCCATAAACTGCCACTGGATCGCCAAGAGATTACTTTTCAAAGAAGGGAGGAGTAACCATGGCAACCTAAACCATGCGGTATTTTGTTTGCAACCTAAACCCAAACTTCCCGGTGGCTCTGCCCACGGCTTGGCTCAGCCACCTGAGATTGCACAGGCAACATCCTTGGCACTTCTTGAGGCCAGCCCTTCATCACCTGATCACCACCCCTCGGTTAGGAACCGTCACTGGGCTCCTTCTCCTGCTCCAAATGAGGTTTTAGGCAGTCACTGGCAGATCTGCTTTCTCTTTCTGGCCTGTAGCTTATCCACCTTTTCCAGGCTGGCCTTTAGTCCCTGCAGCATGGCTCTGGGGACACAGCAGTTCCCTCTGCCATCTCGTGGGCACACAGGAAACTGGTACCTTCTTATCCTGTCCCTGGATCCTCTTCTACCTGCCAGGACTCAACGGAGGGGACAGTGACAGTGCTCTGGGACAGCTCAGAGCAGTAGCACTCAGCACTTCCAAGGCAGGCAGGAGCAATGCTGGGCTGTCCACAGGGTTAGAGCAGCAGCAGCACAGGCAGGATTTAGTCCTGTGCAGTGCCAGTCTCCACCTGCACTGCCTGTCCAGGTGCTTTCTTACTCCTGGAGAAGAGAGAAGCACATCCAGAGCTCCTCCAAAGGCAGATGTCTGGCAGGCCCCCCCTTCTCCCCACAGCTCTGCTGCTTGCCCTGGACAGACCGCTCTGCCCTTCCTCCCCCAGGTACGACCCACGCTTCAACACCTGGCTGCACCTGGCCAGCATGGAGCACAGGAGGTCCCACTTCAGCCTGAGCGCCTGCGACGGGCTCCTCTACGCTGTGGGAGGGCGCAACGCCCGGGGCCCCCTGGCCTCTGTCGAGTGCTACGTCCCCACCACCAACAGCTGGCACCGCAAGGCCGGCCTGGAGACGCCGCGCTGCTGCCACGCCTCCACCGTCATCCACGGGCAGCTGCTGGTCACCGGCGGCTACATCAACCACGCCTATTCCCGCACCGTGTGCCGCTACGAGCCCGGCTCAGACAGCTGGAGGGAGCAGCCCAGGCTGGGCACGCCCCGGGGCTGGCACTGCGCGGCCACCGTGGCTGACCGCGCCTACGTGCTGGGGGGCAGCCAGCTGGGCCCCCACGGCGAGCGGGTGGACGTGGCGGCCGTGGAGTGCTACAGCCCCCTCACGGGGCAGTGGAGTTCCCTGGCACCTCTGCCCACCGGGGTGAGCACGGCCGGGCTGGCTGTGCTGGAGGGGCGCCTGTGCCTGGTGGGGGGCTGGAATGAGAGCGGGAAGAGGTACCAGAAATGTGTGCAGTGCTACGACCCTGACCTCAACGCGTGGGCTGAGGACGAGGAGCTCCCCGAGGCCATCGTGGGTGTCTCGTGCTGCACCATCACACTCCCGCGATCCCTCAGCTCCAGGTCCAGCTCTGTGGCCTCAGCAGCAACCAGCACGTGAAGAGCCGAGTTCCACACGGCTTCTGCCAGCAGCAGGGAAGGACACCGAGCTTGGGAGTGTGGGGGCAGCTGGATAAGGAGGCACGCTGATGTTTGGAGTCACTGCAAACTTTGGGAGCTAGGAAACTGTCCCCTGAGCTGCCTCCGTCTCCATCTCGAAGCTTAAGCAGGGAGTGCAGACACAGAAGCAGGACAGCAGAGCTTTTCTCCCCAGCCTGCAGCACTGGATTGCAGCATGGATTGGAAAAAAAATGGCGGGGAAAAAAAAAAGAATAAAAGCAAACCGTAATAACGGAGGAGAAGGACCCTCGCTCCCATCAGCTTCCCCACAAAACTCACAACACAAGTCAGGGGGTTAGAAAAATTTATTTACTTTTCTGGTAACAGGAACTGCTCATTTACCAGGAAGGATGATGCCATCATACTGTGAGGGGAAAAGAAAAAAAGAACCAAGTGAGAAATCACCATCAGGTAAAGGTGCGGTGCTGCTGTGCAGAAAACTTGAGTCACTGCAGTCATTCCAAGCCAGCAGCCAACACTGACACGGAAGACCATTTTTCCTGCAGCCAACTGCCTTCGTGCTATGCTGGAATGTCCAAGGGGGCTGCGCTCAGATAAGCGTGAAGCTCTGCTCAGCAGCCCCCCCTGAAACAAGCAGCCACACCCTCCACAGGCTGGTCTGACCAGTCCCACAATCCGGGCCCCGAAGGTAACTGTGCCACATTAAAGAACAACCAGGCAGGATGGGGAAAAAAGGAACTCAGCAAGATCAGGCTGGAGGCCTCCCTGCGCAGGGTATGACCCATGTAGGTGCAGAATAAAAAGCCCCCGGGCAGGCTGTACACACTTTTCACCTCTTAAAAAACTATCAGCACTCCCCAGCTCTGAGATTTCCAACCCAGATTTCAGCAGCTCCCATTCATTATCCAATTATTCATTACACGGACAAATAAGCCCAAGAACTTGTTTTACTTGGGGATCTCTCCATCCTCCAAGTGTGGCAGCCGAGCTTGGAGCTGTGTCAGACCAACAAATCCTAACCCTGCCTCGTCACTCACAATCCACGATCATGCAGCTCCTCCAAAAACTGTGGGAGCCACTTACACAAGAGCTGGTAATTCCTTCCAGCTCTCCTGCCAAGAGCTGCTCTTTCAGTTCAGCACACCCAAAAAAGCACAAACAGCACTCGTGCTCAAACGTTTCTATTTAGTAGTAGCAGCTTCTACTGCTCTGGGACAGTAAAAATCCACAATTTAAGCACTCATCAAGATCTGCCCCTGCCCACTGATTTGCTCCAGCCCTTCCACGAGGCATTTTGCTGATCCTTGCTAGGAAACTCCCGGGATACCAAAATAAAGATAGGCTGTACCTTTTGCTGGAACCAGCGCATGGCTTCCTCCTTCCCAATTCTGTGCTTGGCCCCGATGTTGCCAGTCCTGCGTTTCTTGTCGGCGATGCTGAAGCCCGGCCTGCCCAGCACCTGCAGGACGAGGCCAACGGCACTGCTTCATCCTGGCATTTACTGGTGTTCTTAAACTAAACAGTTTTCTAGGGGAGAAGCCTGGAATTTCCTCATCAGTGATGCCTTGCTGCTCTTTCCTTCCCCAAACCCAGCCCAGCCGTTTCAGTGCTATCCCAGGAGTCGCAGTCAGAGCAACAGGGTTTGTTTCTGAAGAGGCTTTTGTGAGATTTGTCATAAATCAGGGATTTTACGGCAGCTCTGGGAATCTCAGATTAGAAAAACGTCAACAAAATCCAAGTCTATCTTCCAGCACTTGGCAGCAAGTCCATGGGAGCCAGTTCTCGTTCTAGGCTCCTTCTGGAGCTTTCCCCCAAGCCCCAGAAGACAGGGAATACTCACCACATAGAAATCCAGGCCGTAGATACCGATACTGGGATCGTATTTAATCCCCAGATCGATGTGTTCCTGGATTCCAAAGCCAAAGTTCCCGGTGTCTGAGAAGTTGTTTTTTCTCAACTCGTATTCTCGCACCTGAAACGTTGGTTGGTGGTCACTATTTTGTCCCTGACTGGAAGCAGAATTAAAACTCCTGCCCACTGCTACCAGACCCCCAACTCGCTCGCAAGCTATCGAGCCTTTAGCCCTAAAATTTTACTCCCCCATCTTGCTCCTAAATCCCAACAGCAAAGACTGAATCCCAAAAGAAATCAGCTGCTGCACCAATTAGTTCTTAAATCAGGACGAAGCAGCACTCAGATAAAGGGTGTGAACATTTCAGCCCATGTATCTGACCTGTACCTAGATCAGGTGCAACACTTTGGAGCACAAACCCCTTCCGTCAGAACGGACCAGTTCTGTTCTTTCACAAACCAAAGATCCAGCCCAAAATTCTCACCTTCAACCCCTTCTCCAGAATCTCCTCTGCTTTGGCCCCGCGAACCGTGCAGTGAACAGCGATTTTCTCGTTTCTCCTGATCCCAAAGGATCTCACCGTGTATCGGGCTGTAGGCAGCAACAGTTACACTTAAGGAACAGTCAGAGAATTTCCACCCGGGGGATTCAGAGCTTCTAAAGCCCAAATAAATTCAAGAACCGAGGCAGCCCTACTTTAAGGACGCTGGCAGAGCAGCAGCCTGAGTTCGGAGACAGAACTGAATTATACAAACGTGCACCAGTCCCTGTATATTTAAGCCCCCCAATTCTCCAGCAGCTCTCCCGACACCGGCTCTGCCAAGGAGCCCCTTCCCGGGAACCGCGCTGCCACTGCACCCACCGCAAAGGAAGGAAAACAACCGGGAAAACAACCAGGGCTCCTTCGCAACCCCTCACCTTTGGAGAAGACGGGGGTCTGCCCCGTGAGCTGCTCCAGCACTTTGGCGGCGCGGGTGAGCCGATCCCCGCTCTCCCCGACGCAGATGTTGAGGCAGAGTTTGCGGATCCGCAGCTCCCGCATGGGGTTCTCCTTCTCACCTTGGTCTTGCTGCGGAGAGACCACACCGGGGGTAACCGGGAGTGCCCGGGGCACAGCCCGCCGCTCGCCCCG
Source organism: Rhagologus leucostigma (assembly GCA_013397725.1). Lineage (NCBI taxonomy): Eukaryota > Metazoa > Chordata > Aves > Passeriformes > Rhagologus > Rhagologus leucostigma. The sequence continues at coordinate 669,897 of VZTD01002227.1, forward strand.
GCAGCCCCACGACGGTTCGCCAGGGGTCCGGAGAAAGGCTCCCGCAGCCGGACACCGCGCCCCGCTCCCCTCCGGGGCCGAACCCCGGCGCCGCGGCCCCTTCTCGAGCACCGCCGCCACCGG
>VZTD01002227.1:670207-689895 GCA_013397725.1 Rhagologus leucostigma
CTGGGCGCGGCCGCGGGGGGTTATGGGAGGGCTCGGCGCGGCGGCGCCCCCTGGCGGGCGGAGGGCGGGGTTGCCAAGGCAACCGCGGGCCTGTCATGGCTCCCGCCATCAATTAATGCTCATAAGTGAAAACAAAGTAAAACACAATAACAGCGGTAAATAATGATAGTAATGATAATTAAACGAGAGAGGAAAAAACAACCCAAACAAGTGACGCACAGTGCAGACCCCCCCCCCCTTCCCAAAGGCAGATCGGCCCCAGTTTCTGTGCTGGGAATGACTTTCCATGTGTGGGATATCCCTTCGGCCCGTTCAGGTCAGATGTCCCGGCTACACTCCCTCCCAGTTTCTTTGGCAAACCCCCCCATCGGCAGAGCTTGACAACAAAAAAATAGGAAAAGAAGAAATAAAAAGTGTTCTTGATAAACTCAAGACAAAGTTCATTCTTCCTTGGAGCGAGGATCAGGGGAAGTCAGGCGCAGATCTCCAGAGCACTTGTGGTTTAATACAGTTTAATTCATTGGCCGTTCTCACCCCAAACTCAAATCCCCAGCAGCGGCTTTGGTGGCAGATGCAGCACCAGGTGTTGGGGCTGCTGTCAGCCAGTGTAGTTATCAGAGCCTCTCAAACCCTCACTGCCCCAAATTCCTTGAACCAGACCTGGGAACATAGTCCAGTTTCACTTCACTCTCTCAGGAAAGCGTCGGTGGGTTTCAAGAGCTCTGGCTGGAATCCGGATCCTCTTTTTGTACCATTTGGGGGGATTTCAGCCCATTCCCTGCTGCAGTCAGGGGGGAGCAGAGCTTCCCAGCTTCTCTGGGAAGGGGGCAGGCCAAACTCATGCCACTTTGGAGCCCAGACTGTTCTTCAGTGGCCACATCCTGAGCAGAAAATGCCTTCGGTGAGGCTCACGCTCAGTAAGGATGGCACCAGCTCAAGGCTTTCCCTGTTTATCCCCTTTGCCTGCCTCCCCAGAGCAGTGCTCAGGGCCGCCAGCCCGAGCTCTGTAGTGCCATCCATTATTTTTTGCCCCAGTTGCTTCTAAGCGGGGATGAAGGATAAATGAATAATCAGCTTGTCTCATTAAGGAGAGAAAAAAAGTGTCAGGAGTCTCTGTGCAGAGGGTGTGAAAAGCCCCTGGTTGAAAAGTAACGTTGCTGCTTCGTTACGGATTTACTCCTTCTAAGAACAGCTTTGCTGGAAATAGCTGCAGGCTGGGCTGGCTTCCAGCAATCCATGGATCCCATCCGGGATCTGTCCGTGCTGCAGTGCTCCTTCCCGTGGCAGAGCCTGAGGGCACTGCAGCCAGCACGGGGCCAAGGGGAGCAGATTGGGATCAGGAGCTGGACAGAGGTGGCTGAAGGTGCTGCCCGTCCCCCTGTGTCCCTTCCCAAGCCCGTGGCTCTCGCTCCACAGCAAGGTCCTGCTTTGCCCAGTCCTGGACAGCCCCGCTGCCAAAGGCTGTGTGGAAGATCAGGCCAAAGAGGTTGAGGGCTGCAGAGGGGAAGGAGGAATTGCTCCAGCCACTCTGGGGAACCTGGGGCAGGACAAGAACAGAGCTCAGCGGTGTCACCTTTCCTTTAACTCCGTGTAGTGACCACCCCACAGCTGCCACTCCATGGCGTTAACTCATCCCATCCTCTGCTCCTGACTCCTGCCAGCAGCAGAAGAGTTTTGCTCAGCTCCAGACACGGAGAAGCAGAGAATCCCGGAATGGTTTGGGTTGGAAGGGATCTTAAAGCTCATCCAGTCCCCCCCCTGCCATGGGCAGGGACACCTTCCACTGTCCCAGGCTGCTCCAAGCCTCGTCCAACCTGGCCTTGGGCACTGCCAGGGATCCAGGGGCAGCCACAGCTGCTCTGGGCACCCTGTGCCAGGGCCTGCCCACCCTCACAGGGAAGAATTGTCAGACCCCGTCTTGTTGGAGAGATGTTTCCTACCTTGGCATTTCTCTGCTGAATTCAGGAAGTTTCCTGCCTGGCACAGAGCTTCCCACTCACCCCACTCCCTCTCCCCATCTCCGAATACACCCAGATGGGTCCCATGTGGAGCTCTTCCTGCTTTCTGAGTCATCTCTATGTCCCCAAAATAGTCCAGAGCTCTGGTTTGCCAGGTGCTACAACACGTTTTCTTTGGGAGAACGGGTGGGCTCGGGGTCATTTTTGATCCACTGCAAAGAAAGGAACCCATTGCTGAGAGCAAGGTTTGGTTTTTTTCCAGGGATGTGCTGTTGGTTTGTGGCCCCAAGTCACCCGGCTGATGAGAAGCCCAGCTGCAGTGGGAGCGAAAATCCCTGCCACTATGCCAAAGGTATTTGTGATTCCCAGCAGGAACCCTGCATATCTGGGGAGAGAGAGAGAGCGAAGATTTCCTGAGCGAGGCAGGGAGGAAACTGTCACAAGGACGGAGAGCAGTGGGTGCTTCCCGTCCCTTCCCTCACTGCAGGAATACCTCACGGGATGCTGAGCAACGTTAGGATCGGCCCTGCAAGAATGGGGGGGATTTTAAGCCTTCATTTCACCCCTTAACTTCCAATGCCAGCAGCTACAGAAGGAAAGGGGAGAGCAGGAATTGCAGAGGCCTCGTGAGACTGGGAACGGGAAGGATGCGGAGCCAGGGAGGGCACAGATGTCACACCGCTCACCCGGGTGCAACACCCACGTGGCTGATATTGATGCCTGCCCCCGTCATGCTGATTATTGCCAAGGCCAGCGTGAGAAGGACCACGACGACTGTGGAAATGCAGCCGAGGTAAAGCGCAGCCACCAGGAGGGAGGCTGGGAGCAGCATCCCTCGGGAGGAAATGGGAAGTGTTTTATAACAGGCCACGCGAGTGTGTTGGAAAGGCTGGGTGGCAGATGAAGGCTTGTCTTTACTCAGCGCTGAGAAGAACTTCCTGACGGCTGCTGCGCCAAGCACTCGCCTCTGCAGGAGGAAATCGGCCAGCAGCCCAGCCAGGATGTGCCCCAGCCCATTCCCAACGCACGGCAGGGCAGAGAGGATGCAGTGCCACGTGGACAACACGCAGGCAGGGGCCTCGTGGGTTTCCTGGCTCCGTGTCCCGGGGCGGGGAGCGGGACACAGCCAGGCGCTGTCGCAGCATTTGGGATGTCTGGGCGGGATCGGGAACGGCGGGGCTCGAACCCGCGGCGCTGGGGGAGTCCCGGGTCCCGGCGTTGGACCACGCCCCAAACGCGGGCCACGCCCCTGATTGGTCCCGCCCCGTCGGGCCCCGCCCCTCCCCTCGCCGGCGGCGGGTCATGTGACTGGCCAAGATGGCGGCGCTCAGGACGGCGGTGCCGGTGCTGGCGCTGCTGGGGCTGTGCCTGGGCCCCGCGGCCGCCGTCACGCCTCTGGTGATCTGGCACGGCATGGGTGAGCCGGGACCCTCCGCCAACGGCCCCGGGGGGCGGCGGGGCTTGGCTGAGGGCCGAGCAGGCCCGAGGGGCTCTCGCTGCGGTGTCCCCGTCCTCCGGACCGCCGGTCTCCGCGGAGGCCGGGAGATGAGGACCCTCCTCCGCCGGCAGCTCCCGGTCCCGTGGCAGCGGGGGCTCGTGGTGTGTTTGTGGAGGTGAAGTGAGGGCCGGGGCCGTGGCGTGGTGGTGCATCCCGGTGTTCCCTCTCGCAGGAGACAGCTGCTGCAATCCGGTGAGCATGGGCTACATCCAAAAACTAGTGGAGAAAAAAATTCCAGGGATTTACGTCCTGTCGCTCAAGATTGGGAGCAACCTGATCCAGGTAAGTCGGGTGTCACTCGGGTGTCTGCGTGCAGGGGGTGGGGCTGCAGTTCCTGCAGTTCCTGGTGTTAACAGGATTCCACGAGGATTCCTGCTCTGCTTTCCTTTTTAATTTTTTCTTCTCGCTGAGGTAAACAGCTTTGACAGGTAGAACCCGATAAAGTCCAGCTAATACCTGCAGAAAAGCGCTGGGAGAAAACAAATCCCTGGCCTAAATTGGATTAATATGCAAATCCTCTGATTAGCACACTCCAACTGCTGCAGGTACTTCTGCAGGTGGGACAGATGCTGTGCTGAGGCAGAGCTTGGTCCCTGGCCACGCTTCTTGATTACACTTCAGTGTAATAAATTACACACTTCATGGGTTTTGACAGTTTTTTGGAGTTCCTATGGAATTCCTTTAAACAATCCCAGGATAACGTGCAGTGTAGGTAGTTTTCTGGGTTCTGGAGGAGTTTGATTTTTAGTTTTTGTATACATGAACAAAATCCGGAGAGATTCAAGTTGTGGAGAAGTTTGGGGAAATGGCAGTGTCCCACATGAGACCGTTTTGCCAACCAGAGCAGGGCACGGTAAAGGGAAGTCCTCACAACTGGAATTTCACTTCCATCCCTGTGAAAGCTCAGGTCCTCTTTCGAAACCACAAATGTCGGCGACCCGTTTGCAGAGCTTAACATAACACCAGCCGTGGCAAAGGTACGAGTGATCCGTCCTCCTCTGATCCCTCAGGATATGGAGAACAGCTTCTTCATGAACGTGAACGATCAGGTGAGCGAGGTGTGCAGCCAGCTCGCCACGGACCCTCACCTCAAGGGAGGCTACAACGCCATGGGCTTCTCCCAGGGAGGCCAGTTCCTGTAAGTCTGCGCTCCTGCTCCAGCTCCAGGGACTCCTCTTGGGTTCAGGGCCTCGTTTAAGACCCTTTAGAAGTGCTCAGCAGACACAAACTGCGAAACTCCTCAAGGCAGGAGTGCTCCAAAGGGGCACGTTGTGTCTGTCTGCAGCCCTGCTCTCCCAGGCAGGGGTTAAATCCCTTGGCAAACGTTACACAAGTGCCCGAGCCCACGCAGAACCTGCACCCCATGGCCTGGGCGTGCTTTGCTCAGCTCCTTCCTCTTCCCCCACAGGAGGGCCGTGGCCCAGAGGTGCCCTTCTCCTCCCATGCTCAACCTGATCTCCGTCGGGGGACAGCACCAAGGTAGTGTCCCCTGCAGCTGTCACACCTCCTGGGCACCTTTTGGGGCTCTTTCCTAAACTCTGATCATTTTTTTTTGGTGAATTGAGTTGTTGTCTGGATCTGGTGATCTGTCTGGCCCGGTTAGTGTTTGCTGATTTCATCGTCCTGGTCTTGCTCAACTGGCAGAGGAAAGGGACCTCTGTCAGTAGATGGCTTCACTGTCTGGGTAGGGTTCTTACACACCTTGGGAGCACCTGGGATGAGTTATTCTGTGAGAAATTTCTACGGATTTGTGAAACTGAACCTTCTGGGTCACGAGGGTGTTTTACAATCAGCCTCTGGAAGGCCCCAAGGGAAGGGAGGTATGAAATGGGATTCAGGAGGGTGTAGTTAAGAGTGGCTGGCAATGAATTTCAAATACTCTCCCCTGAGAAGTTCCACGGCTCCTTGAGTGTGTTCCTTTGTAGTGGAGTGGGAAGACTTGGAGGGAGCCGTGCTCCTGGGAGCACAGCAGGGGAGCTGGACAGCACCCAGCACTCCCCATCCATTATCCCTGCCACAGCTCAGGGCCAGGAGGGCTGTCTGACGAGCTTGCAGGGCTAAAAGCTGCCTGATTGCCTGGGTAATTCCCGCTCCTGCTCTGTAAGAGGTGGTTCCTGGGCAGCAGGAGGGATTAAGGGGTCCCAGTTTGGCTCACTGAGCTGTCTCCCTGCCCCAGGGGTGTACGGCTTCCCACGCTGTCCCGGGGAGAGCTCCCACATCTGCGACTGGATCCGAAAAACCCTGGATCTGGGAGCCTACACAAAGGCTGTCCAGGAGCAGTGAGTACATCCCTCAGGGCGGGCTGCGGGAGCAGCTCTGGGATTCCGGGCTGATCCTTGGTTTCTCCCTTCTCCAGCTTGGTCCAAGCAGAGTATTGGCACGACCCGCTGAAGGAGGAGGACTACAGGAAAAACAGCATCTTTTTGGCTGACATCAACCAGGAGAGGGTAAGGACAGTGAGGACTGGGAGCAGGAGAGCAGAAGCCTGTGAAGGGCAGGTTCAAGTTGAAGAGCAGGCAGCTTCCCTGCCTCTGGGCTCTCCGGTGGTTTGGATCTGTTCTCCTGCTTCCACCCAGGGCATCAACGAGACCTACAAGAAAAACCTGATGGCTCTGAGAAAGTTTGTGATGGTGAAATTCCTCAATGATACCATGGTGGACCCTCCGATCTCTGAGGTGAGGAAGGCAGGGCAGGTTTCGGGGTTTCCTCGTTTCTGCTTTGTCCTTTGGTGGCAGAACCGGAGGTTGCTGAGGGGCAGGCTGGGCCTGACAAACGCAGGCCTGACACTGCACTGCCTCCAGCAGGAGCTGCTGGAAGCCTGCTCGGCTCCTGGGAGCTCTCAGCAGCTGCTCCCTTGTTTTTTATCCTGGCAGTGGTTTGGGTTTTACAAAAGCGGCCAAGCCAAGGAGACCATCCCGCTGCAGGAGACCTCGCTGTACAAAGAGGTGAGTTCTGGGGGCTGGGGGCTTCTGCTGTGTCCCCTCTTTACTGTCCCTGGGGCCCCCCAGCTCTGCTCTTGTCACTCCTGGGGCATTGCCTCCCCCTGCCAGGAGCTGTTTGTTTGGGAAGGCATTTCCCTCCAGCCATTCCCGGCACTGGTGAAACTCAGGGGATGGCAGTGGTGGTTCCTGCCTGGCTCAGGATCCCCCTCAGTGCGTGTTTCGTGAGCTCTGCTGCTGTTTAAAGCCTTGCTGCAAGAGTCCCCCGAAATCCCTCCTCCCCCTCCAGAGGTGGAATCTCCCCCTTCTCTCCGCAGGATCGCCTGGGGCTGCAGGAGATGGACAAAGCAGGGAAGTTGGTGTTCCTGGGGGTGAAGGGGGATCACCTGCACTTCTCAGAGGAGTGGTTTGACAGCACCATCCTCCCCTTCCTCCAGTGAAGCTCCTGTGGGAGCACTGGGGAGGGTTTTTCACCTTAACACCAGCTACTGTGCAACAGCACTTGGTGCATCCAAGCCTGCAGGGATTTGGGGAAGGGGGAACAAGAGGGGGGTTTAGCTCAGTGGGATTTCCAGGATGTAATTCCACCCCCGTCTGGGCTGAGCCGTGCACTGACTCTGACACGCTCCAGCCTGCACAGGGCCTGCTCAAACCACCTCAGTTCTCAGAGCTGTGCCTGAGCTGGTCCCTGGGTGATGGCAGAAGGATCAGCTGTGCCAGAGGTTTGTTCTCCACCCCCTGTTCCTGCAGGGCACACTGGCAGTATTAACCCAACTCACTAGTGCAGGGATCAGCAAGACTTTCATGGCAGGGGAATTATGTTACAGCCTATCCTTCAAGATGGGGAAAAAGGCTGAATTTAGGGGTTTCTGGTGAAAAAAAAGAGGGTTTGGAATCCAGCAGTATTAACAGCTTGATCAGTTTTCAACTAATGGCTTGGTTTCTGTTCTTTTGTACAACTGAAATCAATAAAGAACTTTCCATCTAACCAACTTAAAAAAAAAAGATTGGACGACTACTGAGTGTGCTTGGAGGGGAGCTGAGGAAAGTCTGGGAAACTCTTCAAAGGAATCAAGGCAGGGTCAGGCAGAGAGGGGCATCTTGTCCTGCCCGATCTCCCGTGTGCCCCCCAAAAAGAGACGAGAGCCACAGTAATGAGCAAGTTGGCATTAACTTTATTCTATCTTCTGTATAATCTTAAGTACATAAGAAAGGTTTTTTCACAAGCCTCAGGAGAAGACAAGTACAAGTCACAGGACAGTTTCAAAATTAAAAAAAATTTGCATAATTTTTTTTTTTTTTTGTTAAGTTTTGTACTAGAGAAAAAAAGAACATTGACACTTCACAGAAGAAATGCATTTAAGATATGCTTATGCCACCCGAGGCGTTGGAAAAATGAAGGTCAAAGCACGTGCAGCTCCCTTTATGGGTCAGTACAGTACTGTGTGATCCATCACTCTGCTCCAGGGCCCTGGAACAGAGGCTGCGAGCTTCCACCAAAATAAAGAGCCAAGCAACAGGGCGGGGAAAAAGGGGGAGGATTGATTTTGTGGGGGCTGATTGCGGATGAGGAAGAGAGTGATGAACCGACTTGATCCAACTCGGGTAATTACAACTCTGCACTACTGACCTGGAATGGAGGAGGCCCTTCCTCTGGGGAAGGGGACAGGTTCAGAAGAACCGTCCTGGAAGACTGAACCTGAGTTCAGCTGCTCCAAGAAGGAAGCCCTGGGGCAAAGGTTCCCTTGTGAAAGCTGGAGGGCTCATGGAATGAGAGGTGCTCAGCTCCAAGCTACCAGCCGGGCTGCCGGGTGAGCGTGGTGACACCGCTGCAGCCTTCCTGTGGCACTGAGGAACGAAAGCTTCCTGTCATGGCACAGTCAGGAAAGCACTGAGCTAGTGGGAATGACGAAGAGAAATCAGGGTGGAATTGGCCCAGGTCCTCAGCCTTTGGTCCGACAAAACCGTTCCCATGTCCTGTGATGCCACCAACTGCTCCAGAGAGCTGGAATGAGCAGCTTCCAGGACCTTCCCAGGACATCTGCCATGGCAGCTGGGTACTGTGGACTCCGACAGACACCGTTACTCGTTAAAAAGGGGACAACAATCCTCTCACATGAACAGTTTTGCTTAAAGGCAATACAAAAACAACACTCTGAAAGCCAACTGCCAGGACTGGCTGTGAAGTTCACCGAGACTCTGATCGATTGGTGCAGTTAGATGGGACAAGGGGAGAGAAAAATACACCTTCCTGCTGATAGAGGTGGACAATCACTGACCCGCCACCTACCCCAAGCCCCAGGCAGAGGAATCTCAGTGACGGCAGGCAGCTGTGTCTCTCGGGTAGAAGAGAAGCAGTTTGAGAGCAGAAAGGTACAAGAAATCTAAGAGAATCATCTGAAAGCAGATTTGTCCCACAGCAGGGCCAGGGGAGGGCGTGAGCCTTGGAGCTTTTCGGCTTAGCCAGCGATTTCTGTCACAGTGGTAACCAACTTCTGACCGTTCCACACTGTCTTGAACTGTTCTGGGACAGGGAATTCAGTCTGGAGGGTAAAAACAGAAATCTGTTGTCAAAAATCACTTTATGACTGAGATTAGTAACCGCTCCCACCGCTTCAGGCATTTCTTTTCTTAGCTCTGTGCTCTGTTACCTCCTGTACCACCCCTGCTGCCTGTTCTGCCCCCAAGAGACCCTGAGGAAGAAGCAGCTCTCCCAAACCAGCAATAATCTTATTTACAGACAACCTTTTCCGCTGTTTTTTTTTTTTTTTATCACAACCTCCAAACCCTACAAATTATCCCTCCACACCTCCCTGTAACCAACACTCCCTGCAGGGCTCAAAACCCAGCTCCTGCATCCCCCAGCCCCGAGCGGAGCTGCAGAAGGATCCCAAAGCAGCGCTTACAAAGTCCCCGCCCTCGGTGGGGATGAGGACGTTCATCTCCGAGGACTTGGCACTGACGATCTCGCAGTCGAGGGAGCTCTTGCTCAGGTACACGTGGCACCCATCTGTCTTGTTGATGGAAATCGTTGGCACTTTACCCATGACCTGGCAGGGCCAGAGCAGAATTAGCTAAAACTGGACAACCACAGCATTTTTTCGATGCGTTTTCTATCAAGGCGAGAGGTTTGACTCCAAGCCCTCCCTGAGGCAGACGCACGAGACTCAACACTCCCACCTTCAGTAAAAACCCAAAGTTAATTTCTTGTTCTGATCTCTTTACAACAAAACCTGAGCCAACACTGGGCAAACTGACCATCCCAAACCAGATGCCCAAACTGAACTGGAATAAATCCTACTGCTGGCCTCCTGCTTTGGCAGCCAAAAGTGCTTCCTACCTCACAGAGCCTCAGCTCTTACCCCAAGCCCTGAAACAGCTCAAAGAGACAAATTTCAGCCCTTTCCCAAGGGACAGATGGTGTTCCATGGATATTCTCCACATCCCTGGTCTAGAAATACAACTGCTCCAGACTCAGCAGTGAGAACGGGTCACTCACCTGAACTTTAACATCCCTGCTGTTGATGATCTCTACAATGCCCACCACGTCATCAAACACCAGACCCAGCTTCTTGCAGTTATCTGCAAAGAAAAGCAGGTCAGGGCACAAAGATTTTGGAGGCTTCGGCTCCTGCACACACACCAGCAGGCAGAAGCAGCTTGCAGGGTTTTCCCCACTCACCGAGGGTGATGGAGTTGATTTTGCCTTTGATTTGGAGTGTACTGTTTGTGCACTTGAAAACATAAGCTACCTGCTTCAGCTCTGTGTCACTGATGACCAGGTTAGTGGCATTCTCCTGGTTTTCCTGAAAAGGCAGGGGAAACACACTTCATTTTCTGAATGCAGAGCCATTAATCCATTAAAATCCCTTTAAAAGCAAACAGGTGCCTTCAGGCTGGTGCCTCTTAGGAGAAAGGTCTCCAGAAGAGCCTCCTTCCCTGTTCCAAAGCTCCCACCCCTCCAACCCACTCCTGCCAGCACCAGGCACTCACCACTCTCCACTTTTTGCCTTCTAATTCTAGCAATGGAGGTGCCTTCGAGGAGGGATTATCATTACAGGCTGTTTTGGGAGCAGTGAAAGGTTTGGGGCCACTTCTCACGGGGCCCCCTTGGTTCTTCAGGGCTGGATTCTTGTGGGTTTTCATGTCATCTGAGACGTGCCTTAAGCCTGCAAGAGAGGGCAAACCTGAGACCCAGCTCCCCTCCAGGAATGCAGCCCCACAAACACCAGACATCAGTGGTTACACCAGTCACGGTAATACTTGTCAGAACACAAATAAACTCCTATTTCTAAGCTGAGCCCAAGTGTGAGGGACAGGAAGGGAAGGAGGAAGCAGGAAATTCTGGTGCAATATTGACAAGAACACAGCGTGAACTACAGAACCAGAGCGTGCCAGCTCTTCCATCCTGCAGCTGGAAAAAGCCCTGAGCCCAGCAGCTCCTGTCCTGCTGTGCTCACCAGGTGACACAAAAAAAGGAGAAGCTCTGTGCAAATAATAGCTGCAAAATTGCACTTTTTGTACAAGCAGGCAACCAAAGGGCTCGGCCTCCATGCCAGCTAGAGGTTCACGTCGTGTTACATTTGCCAGAGGAGGGTGAGAATTCTCCCCCAAACGTGCTCCCTTTGTCCTGGGAAAGCGCTGCTGCTGGATGCCAGCCCCAGACTGGGACCAGATGGGTTTTTCTGTACTTTTTAAGCAGGTGCATTGAGGGGCAGCAGGAAAACAAGGACCAGCAGCACAGCAAGGACCAGCAGCACAGCAGTTCCCTCCCTCCCCGTGCCCCTCCACGTACCCGAGGTGATCCCTTCTCCCCGGTTGATCTGGGCGAAGAGCGCGGAGCGCGAGGCCGAGTCGTCTGTGCTGGAGCTCACGGGGGCAGGAGGAGGGGGAGGCCCTGGAGGTGGGGGTGCAACCCCAGCCGGGGGAGCAGGTGGTGCTTTAGCCCCTCCTGTGGCTACAGGACCCTGGAAGAGCAGGGAAGAGGAAAGGCACTCGCACGAGCTCCGTTCGTGCCGCAGCGCCGCCGCCAGGCTCACCCCGCAGCTCCTGCTGGAGCCAGCACTCACAGTTTTGCTCCAGGTCAGCCCTGTGGTGTGGTACTCTTTGATGTAGGCCTGCAGCTCTGTCCAGATGTTCACGTAAGCTTTCACCCAGTCCACTTGCCTTTTATCTCTGAGGACACAAGGAGATCAAAGGAGGAGGAGTTAAAGGCCGAGGGAAGCGGCTGTGGGCAGATGCTGGAGCGGCCCCTGCACACCCAGCCGGCCGACTTCAGCAACATCCCTAAGATAAAAGGTGAACTTACACATCCTTGTACTCCTTGAGGATCCGGTTGGTGTAAAATACGGCAGCATCAGTCATTTCCTTCACGTAAGGACCAGGCTTTGGGGCCTAGAGCAGAAAGAGTACATTGGCACCGAACAACTCACCAGGGAGCCTGACTCTCCCCACCAGCCCAAGGAAAACCCCTCCCCACTGGAGTCCTTACCATGGCCACCCAGCCCAGGGCTGGGATGCTCTCGCTGACTGCTGATAAGTGATTGAACAGTTTGCTGCCACGGTTCTTCTCCCTGAAATTCTGCACGGCCTGGATCTGCTCCGAGATGGGTTTGAGAAGCTCTGACAACGCATTCTGCACAACAACACAGAGGGACAGCAACAATTAAGGAGATTAATTAGCACGGCTCTGGAATGGCTGCACAGCTGAGGTGATGGTCACTCGGAACAAGGTTCCAACTGGCACAAGTGACCGCTACAGCTCCTGTCCAGGCCTGGCCCTCTCCAAGCCCAGCTCGGTCCCACAGCCCAGCTCCTCCAGGCCTGAAGTCATTGCTCCCATCGGATTGGTGCTGTGGGAGAACGCCAAGAACTGTGACTCATGTTCAATCCAGGAGACACTGACAGAGCTTGTTAGTAACGAGGACAGAAATAGCATTTGCCTTTCCTGGGTTCTTTTGTTCCAAGACAGTTTGTGAAATTTTTCCTCTCCTCCACGAACCCTCGGAGTGCTGGGCAGGTCTGGCACCCACAGCCCACCCCACAGTCAGAGTCACAGCAAGTCCAAAGGTCACCCCCATCAAGCCAGACTTCAGGATTCCAGTTATTTCTCAAGTCAATCCTTCAGCATTTGGATGGTAAAAATTTGTTCCTGTGTGCTGTTCCCTTGGAATGCTGACTGGAAGCGCCAGAAATGCTCCGGGGTCAGAGCACAGCGAAGAGCCAGCTCCATGTTTCCACAGATGCCTCTGAGGCAACTTTTCCTTCCTTTAGCGTCGGAAAGTCTCCTGCTGGTGGCAGCAGAGAGGGACAAATTTGGGCAAAACTTGCTTTGCAAAGCCTCAGCTTCTCCTTTTGCTGCCCTTTCCTCTGTTTAGATGAAAACTGAGCGGTCCCAAGCACCGCTGGCCAGGCCACACTTTCAGAAGCTCCAGCCCAGCAGCACATTGCAGTCACAGGATGGGGAAATTCTTCACCACAAGCACTCAGAGTTCACACATTTTGCATTTTAAACTGGCTGCTCCAGAATCAGACTCCTGCCAGACAACCTGCACAAAGAGCTACCCTAGATTAAGGCTGTTCTGTGTTCATAATCCTTTATTTAAATAACGTGTCCGTGGGATTTAGAAGCAGATTCTCAGGCTGGGGGCTGCACAGAGCTGCATCCCAGCGAGCCTGGTGAAACATAACAACCCTCCAGCGCTGATTTTGAGGAAAAAGATGCAGATCTATTTTGCAGTGAATAGGAAAGGAGCACAGAAATCCAGCTCCCACAATGTAACAGTAGAAACCGTGAGTAGAGCGAGATAATAACTGCAAAGAAAAGCAAGGTGGGATCCTGTTGCTCAGGAAAAACAGTTCTCAGCAGGGAAAAGCCACTGCATTCAGGATCAGATTCTCAGCCACACATCCTGCCGAGAAGCAGCAGCCCAGGGTAAAGTGTTAAATTACCTGCTAAGGACAAATCAATCCTAAAAGCCCAGCGATTATTCAGAGGCCATTCAGCAGAGACAAGTGTCTGTTCTGCTCCTGGAGGGGTCTGATGCCTGAAAGTCTCTGAGCATCACATACTGAAAAGCACGAGCTACACAAATCCCAGGGTGGCTCCTGGCTCGGACAAGATCCCGTCTGCGGGTTCCCAGGGATTCTCACTGATTGAGCAGAGCTGGTGCCGGGTGAAACTGGAGACACAGGCTGCGAGCTGACACCCCCAGGCTGCTCTGACAGCTCCACAACACTTGTTGCTGTAACAACTGGGAAATGCCAGCCCTCAGAACCAACATCCAGGATTCTGCCCAGCACTGGGGAGCACCAGAACAGTTCATGCCTTCAGCAAGTGTCCCCAGTCGTCCTCCAGTTCCTCTTTTGGCCCAGCAAGTTCCCCTACACTCACAGGCACCCCTGACCCTGAGGGCAGACGTTTCTGGTCACTGATTTCCCACACTCACCTCTGCTGGCTGCTGATGCTGAGATGCCACCACCAGAAGAGCCCTCTCGCTCATCAAGCCTGCATGGACCATCTCAGCCTGAGGACAGACACAAACGTGAGGGAGATTCCCCTGTGCCACGTTAACAAATTGTCCCGCTGCCCACAGCTCCTGGTCTGCGAGGAACCAGCCACACTGATCCTAAAGCACATTCCTGGAGAAACCCATCCCCAGAGAAACCTCGGCAGAGCGTCACAGCTCAGGGCTGGGGAGTTTTCAGGCCTCCTAAAGGCCTGCACACAGCCAGACGTGTTAACTACCAAGGATTTCCAGGAGAAGGTTTGATTCATCGTGGGTGTGTAGGTGGCAACCTGCTGGAGGTTATCTGGGCGTCTGCTCTGAATCCTCAGGGATTCTAAGGATCCTGGGATACAGTGCTAGAGGAATGCAGACTCCGACAGCCAACTTGGCCCTTCCAGCCCTAAGGACAGGCAGCACCTCTAGAGCAGAGGGAGAACACGAGTCCTTACGTGCTTCTGCACATCCCCGCCGGCTTCTTTGCTGATCCTGAGGTACTCGGCCACCGGCCCGGCCAGAATGGCATCGAAAGCCTGCACGTACTGAGCCACTCCTGTGGGGAAGGAACCGGAGCACGGGGATCACCAGGAGCACCCCACAGGCTGCCACACCCCCGGGCTGCACCTCCCACCTGCAGGAGGCTCAGCGCGGAGCTGAGGAAGTGCTGCAGCCACTGGAGTTTTTATCTTCACAGGGCAGCGCCCGCAGCCCCAGCGCCTGCGCAGGAGCCGCTGCCAGCCTCGCTTCCCCTCCCCTCCCCAGCTCTCCGGGAGTGTGCCCTGTGCCAGCTCAGCACAGCTGGGGGCACTGCCCTGGGAGGTGCTTTGGGCCTTACCTTCGGCACAGGCCTCTCCACACCCGCCGGACCCTTGGCACACCGTCTCCAGGCGCTCCACAGCCTTCTCCAGCCGCTCAACCAGCCTCTCCATGTCCGCTGCTGCCCGCAACCTGCACGGACAGGACACAATCGCCTCCATCCTCAGGTGCCAGACAGGGTTTATGGAGCTCTGGTACAAGCTCTGCCAGTTCCAGGAGAATCATTCCTGCCCAGCTCTGGCACCCTGATGATGGCCAGCAATGCCCCCTCGCACTAGCAGAGACAGCTGGGTTACACAACAGCCTCTTGCTGTTGCCACACTCGCTCCTTAATAGTTTCTATTCCATTTTAAGGACTCCTTACACATGTAAGGACATAAAAGTTTCACCTTCTAACCCCGTAGTGACACCACTCAGTGAGACAAAGGTCTGCCCAGGTTCTCACTGCAGTCAGCTCCTGGCCGAAGTCCCAGCTGTGACCACACGGCTCAACTGCTTCGCTGGCAGCTCACAGGCTCCGGGTGAAAACTACGGGGTTTGAATCTCCAGATGCATCTGGAAGGACCTCCTGGAGTCCTGAATTCCCCTCAGGAGCATCTGTAAGGCCAGCATCACTCCAGCACAGAGCCTGAGCCACCCTGGCACACGCCAAGGGGAGCGGCTGCACGAGCTGAGGCGGCAGAGCTGCTTCTGCAACAACGCGGCCCTGTTCTTCCTCTGCAGCTCCGGTGTCTGCAGAACCTCCTCTGCAGCCACTGCACAGGAAAGACACTCAGGCACACAAGCCATTTGCTGCATCTCATCTGGAAAAAGTCTTAAAAGTCGTATAAACTTTCCATTAATTACTGCTTTGCACCAAGCAGCAAGACAGGTCATGCTCCCAGCACGGTAATGCCCAGGGAATGCAGGGAGGGAGCAGCAAAGTCACCAATGGCATTTTTTATCTTATCACCACTCATCAAATGATTTTACAGCATGAATCACGCGACGGTGGCCTGGACACGGCTTTCTTCTCAAGTGGTTGCTGCAGCCTGCAGAAACTCAAACCCCTGCCTGGAGGAGGGGATCCCTCCCAAAAATACTCCCTAGAATGCTCAAAGAGGAAGGCAGGGTTTACTCAGCTGAACTGACACCGGATCCCCCTCTGAGAGGAAACCTCAAATTCTCACTCGAGTTTTGCTTTTGTTCACGAGCCCTCTCAGCCCTGCTTCAAAGTGCACGGTTTTCGCCTAATTTCCAGAGGATGTGGGGCACATCCAGCATCAGTCATGAGCCCAGCACTGATGTCACAAGACAAACAAGGCCGTTTTCCACCCCTCTCCTGCCTGCTTGCATCAGGAGAGGCAGCTCTGCTGCAGGGGGGGCAGGGGAGAGGCCACCCCCCCTTCCAAGAGGAAGAGAGCGGTTTCCTCCTCCGTCCAAGAGCGAGCCAGGGGACAGACTGTGCATAAAACTGGACAGCAGCGACTGGACGGCTTCCAGAGACACCAAAAAAAAAAAAAAAGAGCCCAGAGAAGCTGAAACTCCACGGCAGCCGCCCCTGTCATCGCAGTAACGACCGGCTCTGCTTCTTTAATTCCGTGCGATGTAGAAACCCCGACCGCAGGATCCTCCGTTCCCTGCTGCATCCACGTCTCCCCGTGGGAGCACAGCCAAGAAAGAGCCGGGCTCTGCCTCCCCCGCTCCCAGCACGCTCAGAAAGTGCGGGTTTTTCCCCCAAAAGAGCCACCTGTTAAGGAAGCTGCGCCAGGAGAGCAGCGAGGCGGAGGGATGTGGCACGGGGAAGGACACCGGGCGCACAAAGCCGCCGTTCTGCACCGCTGATCCCCACCGCGTTCCAGGCGAGGCTCTAATCTGATCAGCCCCATTACCCGGTGGCAAACTGCAGCTCGGATCAGGATTACCCACCAGAAAGTCCAGATGGAAGGCTGCTTCCTACCCCCAGCACAAAGCACGCCGCTGCAGGGAGCGCATCCCCTCAGCTCTGGGTGGGATTAACGTCCTAAAATCACAGCAGTCCTTGGGACTCACATTCCTTCCACTCCCCCTGCCACTGGACATGCCTTTCCTTGTTCTTCCTGAGCCGTGAACTCCCAGTGCTCGATACCAGCTCCGCAAACCTAGGCAGATGGCGAACTCATTTTAATTTCCTTTTAATGGGTGGCATTAGGGCAACTTAAAAGATAAGTCAGTGGGTAAATTGGCAGCTAAATGAGAGCTAAGTGCAGGCAACCCGCAACCCTGGATCTCAGTCCCTCCTCTTGACTCACCCTCCCTTGTGCTATTTGCCCTGTGGATGCAGCTATTTCTGCCGCCTGTGGTACTCATACGGAATGAAATAAAAAGATTGAGCTGTAACTAAACCAGAGTTCGCAAGCCAGAGGTTCACGTTTAGCCAGGAAAATAAAAACAACCACAAAGTGGACCTGCCTGGACTGCACCTGAACAGCGTTTCGTCCACTGGGCCTTTCGAATGTAAAATAACTCAGACAGAAAGTGACAAATTGACTTCACAGGTCTCAGTGCAAACCATCAGATCTCATTTCCCTTCTCTGAAGAGGAAGATGAGACACAGATCAACCCAGGAGTCATTACTGCTCTGCCATCACCCCGCGCTCCAGAGGGATGAGGGAGACTTTTCCAGCTCCCTGTGCAGGGCTGCAGTTCTCTGCCAGAGCAGAGGTGCAGCTCTCCCTCCCGGGACCACACCGCAGGGTTTAAATCTTGTTTAAATTCAATTGAACTTTGATTAGCAACGGAGCGGAAGCAGCAAACACACATTTCGCCCACGGCCAGAGGGGCCATTCCTTTTCACGGCACATTTGTTCATCTATCGACTGCCCTTTATTCGGCCTGGGAACGCGGCTCTGGACACGCCGTGCCACAGCCAGGCCGAGCAGAGCAATAAAAGGAAGGGATTTTACTGCTAAAAAACATCAGTTACTCCAAAGCCAGCCCCGCACATGACGGCAAGAGGAGCTTCCTGTTTGGGGAACATCAAGGAGCCGGCCCGTCCCAGCCTCAGAGTGAGCAAATCCTCACAAAACCACCATAAATGAAATTATTTGCTTGCCTGAGACAGCCCATGAACCCGAGGCCTTTCTCAGACATTCTGGAAGACACAAATGTTGGTTTTATAGGCAAAGCAAGTCAAACCTACGCTTCTGCTCACACCGAGCCCGACAAACTGCTGTCAGCACCACGGAATTTGCATCAGCTACTTCCTGTTTCTACAGGCAAAAGAAATAAAGATGGGACAACTAAATTAGGAACATACCACAGTTTATTTCTGAGCTGACACTGGAATATCTCAGGGGATCAGCTACCAGATGATTTCCAGCATTTATATCTGCCAAAAGCCCGAAGAATTTTTTCTTTCTTTTTTTTTTTTTTAAACAGTTCAGCTCACCAGGGCAGGAATTATTCAAAGCAAGGCAGGAGTCAAATGCCTGAATTTAGCCAGTGGTCAGGAGCAGCCATGAACACAAGACAGCTATTGCTGGTCCCAGCAGCTGCCAGGACAGAGATCTCAGCTGTTTATAGTCCAACAATACTTGCTGACATTGCGCCAGAACCCGTGGTGGCTGCTCCTGCTATTTCAGATCCACTTTATTTAGAAAACCAAGAGTGCTTTAAAAAAAATGAAAGAAAAAAAAAAGATCCATCTGGCCCCTATTCCAGCTTTCCCATATAACAAATCCTCCTGGAGCCATTAAAAATGTTATTTAGTGTTTTACTCGCGTGTTAAGAGCTGGTTAAAGCTCGGCACTGGAGCAAAGGCTCCTTTTTCAGCACAAGCGTCTGAATTAGGAGGTTTGCGCTTGCCAGCTTCTGCTGCCACTCTCCTCTCACTTCCTTTCCCTGTCAGGGTGATGAATCCACCAGGGAAGTAACTAAGGATCTGGGATCTGAGCTAAACTGGATGCAGCACCAAGCTCCGTATCAGGAATTCCGAGCATGGAAGCTGCTCAGCATCCCTCCTGTGCCTGCTCCAGCACGGGCCGCTTGGCTGAACTTTCTGCATGAATAATAGAGGGTATTTTTGGCTTTCAGAAAGCTCAGCAATATTCTAGGGACGCAAGGATCGCCTCTGGAAGAGAACGGGCACACATAGCAGTGCCCTGATGCCACGGATTCCTTGTTTTTCAGGGCATCTGCAGCACAGGTCTGGGGGAATTCCAGAACCCGATGTTCTGGACGCAAAACAAGCCTACCATTAATTATTTTTCCACTTCACTATCACGAAATCCAAAGGAAGCACACATTTATCCCATCCCAACCACCCGCAAAACGCAAAACGCAGAGGAGGAACGAGCAACAGGCTGAGCACAGGAACCACGCCGGGAAGATGGAGCCGGTACCCGGGTGTGTGGAGCACAAAAACCCTCGCTCCAGGCTGCGGCAAACCGGGGAACAGCCGGATCGGTCACCTGGCATCCCCCCCGCCTGTCCCGGTGAGTCGGTGCAGCCCCGGTCACCGAACCCCCCGCTCCTGCAGGGCCCCCCGGTAACAGCCCCGCGGGGGAGTTCGCGCCGTTCTGCGCCCAAATTAACCCCAAACCACCGCGTTTAGGGGATCTACCCTCGCAACGGGGCCGTGACCCCTCCGGCCTCCCCCTCCGGGACCCCCCAGCCCGGGCGGGTGCGGTCCCTTCCCCGGTACCCACCGCCCGGTCCCCTGGCCCCGGGCAGGGCTCACGGCTCCGGTGGGGAGCTTTCGGTGCCCGGTCCCCGCTCACGTCCCGCGGTACTGCCCCCGGGGTTGGGCAGTGGCCCCCGCCCGGTGCCCGGTCCTGATCCCGGTCCTCGCTCACTCTCGCCAGTACCGCGCCCAGATCCGGCCGTGTCCCGGTGCTCGCTCACTCCCACCCGCGGGTTTGGCCGTGTCTCGGTGCCGATGCCCGCTCACTCCCACCCTCAGATCCGGCCGTGTCCCGGTGCCCGCTCACTCCCACCCTCAGATCCGGCCGTG
>VZTD01002227.1:705060-718326 GCA_013397725.1 Rhagologus leucostigma
CGGCTCTCCGGCAACCGGGACCGGCGTTAGCGACACCGGGAAGCGCCCCCCGCCCCGAGCCAGCCCGGATCCCCCCTCCGGGTGTCCCCGGTGCTCACCCTGCGGCGGTGCTGGCGGAGGGCGGGCGGCAGGAGCCCCCCGGCCCCGGCCCGCTCCGCGCCGCCGGCCATGCCGTGCTCAATGAATGGGCCGAGCCTCCGCCGCCCACCCTTGTACCGGAGAGCCCGCCCCGGGAGGGGCCGCACCGACCCGCNCCCAGCTCATCCCGCCTCCCTGCCACCTCCCAGCCAGGCTGCTCCGAGCCCCATCCTCCCTGGCCTTGAGCGCTTCCAGGGATGGAGCATCCACCGCCTCTCTGGGCAACCTGTGCCAGTGCCCCACCGCCCTCATCGTTTAAAACTTTCCTCGTATCTCACCTAAACCTCCCCTCTTCCAGTTTAAACCGTCAGCCCTGGTCCTGTCGCAACAGGCCGTGCTGAAGAGGATGCAGAGGACACTCGCAGTGTCCCCCGCCCTGGATGGCCACACGGACATCGATCCCAGCCCCTCTCGGCTGTGCCAGCTGCTGTTTGCCCGCCAGTGAGCAAACACGGACCCGTGCCAGCGTCGTGGCACCGCAGCGACAGCCACCAGCTGCCCTCGGCTCGGGCCACCGGGGTTCAAAGGTCGCCCCGAGATGGGGCTGCAGAGCAGGGTCGAGCCAGCGTGGTACCAGTGCTGGCCAGCGTGGCACCAGTGGGCCAGCGTGGCACCAGTGCCACTCCCCGAGTGCCACTCGGAGCTGGGCATGGGGATGGGGGCAGGCAGGAAGGACAGGACCCGGGATGCAGCAGAGCCTGAGAGATGAGCAGGGTGGGTGGCCCAGCAGCTCCAGGCACTCCCTGATTTCGGGAGCACCGGGCTGGTGTCACCACTGAGTCACAGTTTCTGACCCCTCACACGCCTGCCGTGGGTTCCCCTGGCACTGCCTTGTGTCGCAGGGATGCCACCCCTGGGGATGGGGGCCTGTGTGAGGCTACAGGGTGTCCAAATCGGCGGCACAAAGTACCTCGAAACAAGAGAGGGGCAAGGTGTGGACACAGAGCTGCCTCAGTTTCCCTTTTCACAGGGAAAACCTCTCTCCCAGGA
Organism: Rhagologus leucostigma; assembly: GCA_013397725.1. Taxonomy (NCBI): domain Eukaryota; kingdom Metazoa; phylum Chordata; class Aves; order Passeriformes; genus Rhagologus; species Rhagologus leucostigma. Next base: position 706,189 of record VZTD01002227.1, read on the forward strand.
GCAGAGGGGACGCCTGTGGTGGCACTTGACCATCCCATGGGGACCAGACTCCCCAGTGTGTGTGACCCCAGCACTATCACTCTGCTCCCTCTGTCCCAGGGGCTCCTCAGCTCCTGGGAATGCTTTAGGAATTCCTGTCCTTGAGCAAAGCGCTCAGGAGCTGCCTCCTGGGCAAACACGGATTTATAGGAACAAAGAGAGAGACAGAGATCGTGCAGAAAGACCAGAGATAGGTGAACCCAGCCTTGCATCTGAAGAGGAGAAGGAGACAGACCAGGATTTCCCTGGATTAGGAGGATTTTCTCCCCCAGATCTGGTATTGCACAATTTCCGGCGAGGGATTTGAGCCCTTCCTCCCGAGCAGATGCTCTGGGGGATCCTCACGGTGACAAATGACCCGCCAAGGGCTGAGCCCAGCGGCGATGTGGCTACAGCAGCTCCTGCCAAGCTTGGGGACTCCAGGGACCCACAGGTGGTTGGGGCTGGGCCGCTCACAGGGTCACCCTTGTCACCAGGGCCCCTCAAAAACCCCCCTGACAGTGGCACTGCACCAGCCTGGCCTCATCCCTCAGCTGGAGACACCGCCGGGGCCTCTCCGGGGATGAGACCCACACGCTGGCCCTGGGGGACACAGAAGGATGGGGGCTGCAGTGCATGGTGCCACCCCGCCTGCCACCCACACCTCCCGCTGTCACACATCCGGCACAGCCTGGAGCAGGATCTGAGCAAGCGTGAGAGCACCCGAAACCAGACGGCCCTGCCAGGCTGGGCCAGCCCGGATGGAGAGGATGGGCTTGGGGGCAAACAGCAGCCAAGTGATCCCAGAGCTTTTGGGGGGGCCACAGACCAGCCTGAGCGTGGGGACAGAGCTGCCTGACACCACAGAGCTTCTCCAGGGCTCGGGGCACCTCCTGCTGTCAGGCAGGGTGTGACAGGGACAAAATGGGTCAAGGGAGTGAGGAGACAGCAGGGCTGGAACCGACGGTGCATTTTCCTCTCCTTTATCTGCACACTCGGAGTGGGTGGCTGCACACCCGGGGAGCTGGGGCTGGTGTGAGCCCGGGGCTGTGGGCACTGTCCCCCTCCCTGTCGGGCTGGGTGTGAGAAACCGAGGGGTTAAAACTTCCACAGGCAGTAATGGATTCGATTTAGAGCCCTGGAAAAAGCTGGGGCTGATGTGATGACAAAGATAAATAGACCCCAAACAAGAGAATCACAAACCTATGCTCCTATAGCTATAAATAAGAACATGTATTGGGTGATAAGGTGAAGGGTTTTAAGTACAGCAGTGTGATTTTACAGTTTAAGTTAAGAATTTAGATGTTATAATAGAAGTATACGAATGTACGTGACTTAGCAGATAATTGGTAGAAAATAGACACATTGAAGTAAAAGCTACCAAAGGTGATCAGTTATCAAGCCAAAACAAAGTTTCGTGTTAATTGCTTATTAGAGCAGAAAGTTATAAATTGCCATGTAACCTTGAAACTCGGGACTATCTTTCGTTATGGCGACCTGTTGCTGAACCTCACGGACTCTGAGACTGATGCCTTGTTTGTTATTTTAAGTAATAAATCGTGAATAACCGTGATAGTCCCACCTCTTTAATAAAAGCTGCGACCGAAAGAAGCCGGCAAGGAGCTCACAGCTGGGCAGCGTTTAGTGGCGTTCCTGTAACCCAAAGGGGCTTGAGAAGGGATTTCGCAAACCTCCAGCCAGGCTCCGTGGCTGCTACCCAACAGCTTCTTGGGGACAAAGGGGACTCGTTGCGTGGCTGCACGTGGCGGCTGCCCTGTGCTGCCCACCCCTCTCCTGCGTGGGACCCTGGGGACCGTGTCACGAGGCAGAGAGGGACGAGATGAGGCCAGGACGTGCTGGCACAGCCTCCGCTCCCTCCCTGAGCATCCAAGAGTCCCGCGGGGACGGCAGAGTGGCTCAAAGGCTGCTGCTGCGGTGCGATGGGGACAGCCAGAGGCCGAGCCCCAGCCCAGGACGCCCCTGGGACACCCGTCAGGCTCGGGGTGGGGGCTACCCACCGCGGGGAAACGCTCGGGGATCTCGAGCTTCAAAAGCCCAGCCCTGCTGGAAGTGGGGATCCAAAGGGCACAGCAGGGAGCAGCCCTTGCACCATGCGTGGAGCCGTGCCAGCCACCAGCAGGGCCACGGCAGCTCCCGTGGGGCTGTGCCGGCGCCGGGGACGCGCACTCGGTGCTGGCTGGGGACCTGTGCCATCCCCCGGCAGCTGTGGGGCACGGCGAGGGTTGTCCTGTCCCGTGGGTGGCCCCTCTGTCGCTGTCACCCGCAGTGCCACGGCCCCGGGGCTGTCACCCACCCGGCCGCCCCGTCTGCGCAGCCGGCGCAGCGAGAGGCTCTCGGCTCCTGTTTGCCCTGGAGAGGCCGGGATGAAAGGGCTGCGCGGCCCCCCCAGCCCTCTCCAGAGGTGCTTCTGCACCTTCAAAGCACCCGGAGCCCCTTGAAGCCGGGACAAGCTCCTGCCTCGCCCTGGGAAAAGATGGGGGCGTCCCGGAGGCCAGCGGGGAGGGAGGGAGGGAGGAAGGAGGGAAGGAAGGAGAGAAGGAAGGAAGGAAGGAAGGAAGGAAGGAAGGAAGGAGGGAAGGAGGGAAGGAAGGAATGAGGGAAGGAATGAGGGAAGGAGGGAAGGAAGGAAGGAGGGAAGGAATGAGGGAAGGAGGGAAGGAGACGTGCCCGGGCGCTGTAGGCTGGAGGAGGGTTCTCTCCGGTGCCTGTGGATGTGCTGGTGCTGGAACAGGCGGCTGGGGGCAGTGCCAGCCGTGTCCCCAACCGTGGCCACTTGTCACTGCAGGTGCCGGGACAGGACAAACCTCTTTGGCAGCTCGGTCTCTGCCCTCAGTGCAGAGCGGTTTGCTTCCTGGGGAGGAAGAGAGGGCAGCCCTGAGGTGGGAGGATTCCGGCTGGTGACACCCCGGGGACGCGCCCGGGGCTCCCAGCCTGGCCGGGAACTCGGACCGAAGCTGAGATCGGAGCACAAAGGGAACGTCAGCCCGGACGCCACCGGGATTCCCGCATCCCACAGCTCCTGCCCCAGCCCCGCGGCCGTGCGGGCAGGATTGGGATGCTCATGGCTGTTCTGGAAGGACCAGGAGAGCATTTAGGGCCATCGCGGGGACCCCACGGCTGGGAAATCACAGCCCCGGGCCAGCTCCCTCCCAGGTGCAGGAGCTGGCAAAGGGTTTGCAGGGTCCGCCGAGCCCCGAGCCAGCAAGGGAAGGGCCGGAGCTGCTCCGGGACACACCGGAGCACACCGGGGCATCCCGGGGCGCCCCATCTCCTTGGGAACCCCGGGACAGGCGCCAGCCCAGCGCCCGCTCCCAGCGCTGCTCCTCCGCCTGCCCAGTGCCCGCTGGCAACGGGGAAACTGAGGCACGGAGTGATGGGCAGCGCTGTCCCCCCCGGGCGGGGGGTGCCCGGTGCGGGGTCCCCCGCGCGTCCCCGTCCCCGCCGCCCCACGGACGGTGCTCCCGAGGCCCAGCAGGTGGCGCTCCGCGCCCGCCGGTGGCGGCGAACGGGAACAGGGACCGGGGGCGACCGGGGGCGACCGGGGGGAGCTGTGATGGGCCGGACTGGGCAGCGCTGATTCGTGCCGGGCTGGGCTGGACTGGGCTTGTCTGTGCTGGGCTGCGCTGGGCTGGACTGGTCCATGAAGGACCGTACCGGGCCGTGCAGTGCTGGGCTGCGCTGGGCTGTGCTGGGCTGCACTGGGCTGCGCTGGGCTGTGCTGGGCTGCGCTGGGCTGTGCTGGGCTGTGCTGGGCCATGCTGGGATATGCCAATCTTTACTGGGCAGTGCTGTAGCATACTGGTCAGGACTGGGTCTATACTGGGCTGTGCTCTCCCATACTGGTCCATACTGGGCCATGCCGGGCTGCACTGGGCCATACTGGGTTGTGCTGGACCATTCTGGTCTATACTGGGCTGTACTGGCTTATACTGGGCTGTACTGGTCCGTACGGGCCTGTACTGGTTTGTACTGGTCCTTGCTGGGCTATGCAGCCTGGATTGTCTCCGTACTGGCTCCTACTGGGCTATGCTAGGCTGTGCTGGGCCGTGTTAGCCTGGAATGGACACTATGTGGTGTGCGCAGGGCATACTGGGCTGGACTGGGCTGGACTGGGCTGGATTTGGCCATACTGGGGTGTGTGGAGCTGTACTGGGCCGTACTGGGCTGTACTGGGCCGTGTCTGGACTGGTCCATACTGGTGGANGCTGGGCTGTACTGGGCTGTACTGGGCTGTGCTGGGCTGCGCTGGGCTGTGTTGGGCTGTGCTGGGCTGTACTGGGCTGCACTGGGCTGTACTGGGCTGCACTGGTCGCTGGACTGGGACAGTTTCCTCCCTCCAGGCCCGGTGCTGCACCCCGGGCACCAGCGCCCAGTCCCCCCAAGCTCCCGGTGCTGCCGGCTGGGGCAGATCCCGTGGCCTCATCCCCCAGCGGGTGGCGAAAGGAGGGTGCCGGGGCTGAAGTGGGTTCCCACACACTGCGAGGGGAAGCTGTCGGTTCCGGGCGGACTTTGGACCCCCGCGTGCGTGTGTGTGTAACAACCAGTGCGGGAGGTGAAAGCCCCACTGTGTTTTCACAACATTTACGGCCTTTTCTAGAAGGAACCCGGCGTTGCAGAGGTGAAGAGTCCTGCTGGGCTCCCGCGGGTCCCCAAGGACACACAGCGTGTCCCTCCGGACCCCAAGGCTGGGTGTGCCGGGTGCTGCATGAGCGAAATGCTGCTGGTGGGAGCTGCGTGTGCGTCCCAGGACACCGCAGCCTCCCTCCAGCCCGCGGCTCCGGACATCCCCGGCAGCTCCCAACCCCTCCACGGCCCTTCCTCCGTGCGCAGAGGAGCTCTTTCCCCGTGTGCACTGTGTCCCCCAGCTCTGTTTTCCTGGTGTTCCCACAGCCCCTCCTTGTTTCAGGCAGCTTTTTGCCGGAGTTGGTGGCTTTCAGAGGGGAAGGGCTCCCGGCTGGGTCTGTGGGGGCTTTGGGAAGGAGTGGGGATGCCTCCAGCTGGCTTCTAGGGTGGCACCCTGAGCTGGACACCAACGCCAGCTGACCCCACTGCTGCCCAGCTCCGCAGCCGCTTGCCTGCCTGTGGTGCCAGCGCCTGGTGGGAGCTCGGGAGCCCAAAAGGAATTGGGGTGACAGCCAGGCAGGGGGGACAGATGAGAAAGGGCACTCTAAGCTGGTCCCTGGCAGCAGCTGATGCCTCCCTGTGACTTTGCCCCCTCTTCTCCAGTTTGCTTCGCCCTCCTCCCCAAGCTGGTGGCACAGCCGCGTGTCCCTCCTTAGCGCTTGCAGAGGGGGATCCCCCAAACCCTGCCCCTCCCGGTGGGCCCAGGACGGCGCTGGGAGCCCCCGGGACGCTCCTGGAGGCGGCGAGGAGCCCCCAGCCCAGCGCACGGGGTGGCTGCTGGTCCAGAGCCCCGTGGGCATCCCCGGTAGCAGGACCGGAGACCCCCGGGGGGTGGCCGCGCACCCCCCTCACCCTGTCCCCTCGGCGGGGCGGGGCACGGGGCACGGCCACGCCCTTTATGCAAATCCCAGCTCGGCGATTGGCGGGGGCGGGGCCGGGCTCCGCGGCCGGGCTATAAGAGCGGGGGGAACAATGCGCCCGCGGTCCCGGCTCGGGGGCTGGCGCCGGGGTGGGGGTCCCCCCTCATCCCTGGGGCTGCCCCTCTCCTGAGCGCGGCTCTTGGGGAGGGGCGGGGTGTCCCCGTTTTTCTCTCGGCCGCCCCCTTCCCGCGCCGCGATGGAGTTTGACTCGTACCAGCACTACTTCTACGATCACGACGCCCAGGAGGATTTCCACCGCTCCACGGCGCCCAGCGAGGACATCTGGAAGAAGTTCGAGCTGGTCCCCACGCCCCCGCTGTCCCCGCTGGGTGTCCCCGGGGAGAAGGGGTGCTGCTCGGGGGCGGAGGAGCGCTCGGCATGGCTCTCCCGGTACTGCCTCGCCGGGGAAGAGCCGGAGTATCTCATAGGGACGGGGCAGATCTTCGGGAACCTGAGCGCTTTCATCCTCAAGGATTGCATGTGGAGCGGATTTTCAGCGCGGGAGAGACTGGAGAAGGCGATGACAGAGAAACTTTCCACGGGCACGCAGAGAGCCGCCCCGCACAAACCGTCCTTCGCGCAGGATTTTGGGTTCAGCAGCTCCGTGAGCGAGTGCGTGGATCCCGCTGCCGTCTTCCTTTGCCCGCTGGCCGAGAGCAAGATCCCCGCATCCTCGGGATCCGAGGGCCAGAGCGATTCCGGTAAGGGACGGAGCCGCCCGGCCGGGTGCCCCCGGCCTCGCTGGAACCCGGCGTGGGGAACACGCGTGTCCGCACATGTGCGTGCCGGGAGCCTCCCAGCCGGGCTGCGCCTTTGTTGAGACTCCAAGCGAGCCCCGGTCCCGGCCCCACGAACAAAGCGGGCTCGGCCGCTCCCCTTTCCCGCGGGGTTTCTGCTCCGGAACCCCCTGCCCCTCTCGGGAGGGTGCGTGGGGCTCTGGTGGCCCCTTTCCCTCGTCCCGGCCCCACGGAAACCTCGTAGGAATATTGAAGGGCAAGTTTGCAGCTCACCGTGGAAAGTTTGGGGTTTCGAGCGCTGCACCGCGCTCTGCCGCCGGCTCGGGGATTCGGCCGCTCCCTCCGCTCCCTCCCACGGCCCACCCGGGACGGGCTCCCCTCGGGACAAAAGGCAAAATACGCCCCGGGGGCGGCAGGTTTGGGAGCAGCGGCGTGTCCCCCGAGGCGGTGGCTCGGTGGGACGGGCAGGAACAGCCGCACCGGCTGTGGCGTGTCCCAGCCCAGCCCCGGGGCGCGTCTGCCTGTCCCGCGTGGGGTGTGTGGGGGTGTTTACACGGGAGGGGGTCGGGCTGGGACGCGGATACCTCCGACACCCACCCGCCAAGGGCAGCGTGCTGCCACTGCCCCGCATCTCTCCAGCCTCACGCCGATTTTCGGCGCTTTATTTGCAAAACGCCCTCCGGCTCTCCACAAACCCCGCAGCCCCGCCGGGGCCCGTGCGTTGTTTCCCTCGCTCCCACGGAGGCCGGGCTGACTCGGCTGCCGTGGGAGCGCTGCCGCGGTGCCGTGACCCCGTTAATAAATCTGCCGGTGGCCGCCACCTGCGCCGGTGAGTCACGGCGCGGGGCTTAATGCCATTAGTAGCCCGGGGACGGTAAGCCAGGTCGCGGGCGTTAAGAGGCTTAACCCGAATACGCGGGGGCCTGGCGGGGGCCGCGGGGATGCCGGTGGGGTCCCGGTGCCGCGGGGGTCCCGGAGGGGTCCGGCCGCGCCACGTGGGCGCCGAACAAAAAGCAACAGATTGCAAACAATGAGAGGGGCCGCGCTGATGGACAGGAGCGCGGACCAATGGGGTGGCGGCACAGCCGGCCGGCCCCGCGGGATGGCCAATGGGAGGCTCTGGGGGGCGGGGCTACGCTGTCCGACTTTTATTAATGAGCGTGTGTGTGTGTGTACGGGCTGAGACCGCGCGCGTTGTGACACTGATGAGTGCCCCCCATCCCAGTAGCTCCAGTATCAGGGGGGTTTGGGCTTGCTGGGCTGAGCCCCCAAAGCCTAGAGGGTTTGGGGTATCCGCTGGGGCCACCAGCAGGAGCCCACCACTGGCCCCCTCACAGGAGGGTGGGGGTCAGGCCTCTGCCCACGATGCCGGTGGGGGTTTGAGCATCTCGGGGGACCTTTAGCAAGTGGTTGTATTTTCCCCCGAAGCCTAGGAAAAAAGTTGGAGGCCCAACCCCTAAAGTGAGAGCCACCGCGGATGTGTCTGTATGCTGGCCACCTCGCTGTCCCCAAAGCCAGCTTCCTGCCACCGGGCTTTGCTGGGGTGTGACAACGGCAGTGGCAACAGGCAGAGCGCTTTGGGGCCCCAGTGATGCTTTATTTAGGTCTTTGTGCTCCTGGGCTTGAGATGCGTTTGAGGTTCAGGGTCTGGCTGCAGGGACCTCTTCACCTCTCCCTCCCTCCCTGCACGGTGGGGGATTGTCCCCTCTGTCCCCGGCAAGCCGGCGCTGAATGGGCTTTATCACTTGTGAAAAGTAACAAGGCACCGAGGTGGGAAGCTGCAGCCAAGGGGAACAAAGGGTATTTCTGCCCTTATTTCCCTCATTTACAATTCCAATGGGCCGTGAAAGCGCCCCGACCGGGATGAACTTTGGAACCAGGCTGTCCCAGCATCCTGCTCCTCCAGCTCACCCCCCACCACGCAGGAGGGCTCGGGTGTTTCTGGCCTGATGATCCTTTGTGATGAGCACACGGTGCTCCTGGCGCTGAAGTGAGGCAGAAGCAAAGCCTCCCGGTCCAATTTTGGGGTACCAGGCACGTGAAACAGGGAGGGAATTCAACTCCTTCCCACGTGATGGTATTGGAAGGGCACTTAAATCACACAGCCCCTTCTGGAGGTCCCAGAATTTGCAGTGCACGAGCAAACTTCAGCGGCGAGGTTGTCCGGGGAGCTGTGGGGACACCCAGAAAGGTGACGAGGGGTGGCCGAGGGTTCCCAGCTGATGGGGATTTGTTCTTTCTGAGCAGAAGGTGAAGAGATCGACGTGGTGACGGTGGACAAGAGACAATCACTCAGCCTGAGGAAGCCGGTCACCATCACGCTCCGTGCCGACCCGCTGGACCCCTGCATGAAGCGCTTCCACATCTCCGTCCACCAGCAGCAGCACAACTACGCCGCTCGCTCGCCGCCGGACTCCTGTCCCCCGCCGGAGTCACCCCGGCAGGACCAGGAGGAGGAGGACGAGCCGCCCAGCGCTGTGGAACCGGCCCCTGCCGCCGTCCTGCCTGAGCCCGGCTTGCCAAAACCCAGCAGCAGCCCCGGCTCTGACAGCGAGGACGTGGCCAAGAGGAAAAACCACAACTACCTGGAGCGCAAGCGGCGCAACGACCTGCGCTCGCGCTTCCTGGCCCTGCGCGACCAGGTGCCCGGGCTCGCCAGCTGCCCCAAGACCCCCAAAGTGGTGATCCTGAGCAAATCCTCGGAGTACCTGCAGTCCCTCATCAGCGCCGAGAGGAGGATGGCAGCCGAGAAGCGGCAGCTGCAGCTGCGCCAGAACCAGCTGCTCAAACGGATTGCTCACCTCAAGGGGCACTAGCACGCAGCGTGCCCCCCGCCCTGGTCCCCACAACCCCCCAGCTCCTTCTCAATTTGCACATTTTTTTTTATTTTTTGGTTGCTCGTCGAACTGCTGGCCCCGGGGGCTGGAGCACGTGGCAGCGGCTGCGGGAATGGGGCCACAGCGGAGACCCCACCACCTACCTGGGGTCGGCTTCTCGGCGCTGGGTGTTCCGAGATTTCCCTTGTCCATGCTGAGAAGCTTCCTCGGTGACCGCTCCAATTCAAGAGCTCAAATCCATTCCTCCTCCTCAGCAGCCCCTGCGCCCCTCTCTGCCGTTTGCCACCGACGGCGTCGCTGGGAGCTGCCCCTGGGCTTCCGTCTCGCCCTAAAAATCCCAAGCGACCACGTCTGCCTTGGCTCCTGGAAGCGGGCAGACACAGAGCCCAGCCCGGGGCTTGCCTCTGGATGGATCCCGTGGAGGTGGTGACGGCAGGATGTGTCTCTCACCGGGATGAGCAGCACCCCGTGGGCAATCCCCTTGCTCGGCTGGACCGTACCTCACTTGTCACTTCACGCAGTAGCTGGTCCTGGATTTTACGTTCTAGAAACTGCTGCTGTAACTGCGAGTCTTATACCGGAGGCTGTGTTTTTATACTGTATTTTTGTACCGCTTTTTGAGAAGTATTGGTAAAGAGTTTGCTTTTTTATATATATATAAATATATAAAAACTTTTTTTTTTTTTTTAAAGAGGGATTTCCTGCTGTGGGGGAGGGCTCAGTCCTGCTGCACTTTAGGGAGATCAGGAAGGGGCTGGTTCCTGCTGGACCCTTGAGCTGAGTCCTCGCAGAGGCCGTTCACCCCCTTGCAGCTCTCCAAACCACCCACTTGCAATAACGGGAGATTTTTATCCCTTTCCCATCCTTGTGAGCATCCTTGTGACCCCTTTTCCCACCCTCGTGAGTCCTCCTTCACCGGCAGCCGCTTGAAATCCCCGGCGAAGCTTTGGGCTTTGCAGGGGGGAAGGTTTGGCTGCTCTGCCTTCCCTGTCTGTGCCCTCCTGCCCCCCAGCCTGCGGGGGGGGTGTGTGGGTGGCAGAGTCCCCTGTCCCCTCCCAGGGGTGCTGGCAGGGGTGGTCCCGCAGGACGCCACCCTGGGGTCCCCGCTGACCTGCTGAGAACTGTTAGAGTTAACACTGGTTGGATTTAGCACTTTCTTCATTACCTCACACTTCATAAATAAATAAGTTTGCAACAGCCTGGGTTGGCTTTTTCCGTGCTGTGGGTTTCCATGTGTCACCTCGGTGCTCCTGGGGCCGGGGGGGGCTGCTCTGGCTCACGGGTTTTGGGGTATCCTGGGCTTGAACAGAAATTGATCTATTTTGCACCGGGGCTCAGCCGCACCAAGACTGAGCTCTTTGTCCTGGTTTTCTCCCAGAGATTGAAGAAGAAGTGCTTGTGGTGGTGGGGCCAGGGAAATGAATCACCTGGATTATTTTTCCTCCTTTTAAGTGGTTTCATCGGCAAGGAAGGGCAGAGAGCCCAGGCTGGGCTCGGAGAAGGCTTTGATGTAACTATAAACCCCCCTAATGGGGTTTGGGGCAGGGGGTGTGGGGTGATCGCCACCCCACAGGTCAGGGGCTGGGGCTGTGTCTGGCAGTAACCCTAGAGGGAGGGGGGGAATGCAATCCACTCGCTTCCAGGGGCATCGGAGAGCTCCATATCCCAGATCTGCCAAGTGGATGCAATTATATATACGCGTGCTCTCCCTGCTGCCCCCAAACCCGATGCCTTTGGGTTTCCTTTGTCCTGGCAGCAAAAGTCTTACTCTAAATGCAGGAGGGACGTGGGATTATGTTACTGCCGAGGAGTCGGGAGCGAGGAGCTGCTGCTGGAGCCTCGATCACCCGGGGGGAAAGCAGCCTTAAACAGCAACGATGCCACACTGCAGCCCTTAAGCACCGGTCCCCTTCGGTTCCAGCAGCGTTTCACACTCTGTGTGTTGCATCACGCGGTGTCACAGCCTTGCAGAGCTGCATTAGAAGGTGCTCCCGTGACCCACAGCTTAACCGGGGAGCGGGGTGACCTAAATCTGACACCTCGCCCATGCGCAGGAAACAAAGCCCAGCTGTGCCAGCGCCTCAGACGGTTATTTTTGTTGTGTTTTTGTGGCACTCGCGCTCGCAGCCTGGTGTCTTTTCTCAGCTCAAGGTGACCCTCCCGAGAAGGTTTTTAGTAAGTTGGGTTTTTTCTTTCCGTGCTGAAGGCACGTGGGAAGTTTAAAACGTTAATTATCTTTCTTGGAAGTGACGAGCAGATCCACGGACTGAGCTGAGACCGTCACCAGCGGGAGATGCAGCTGGTCCCAAACCAAACTGAAGAACTCAGTTGCTGTTTGCAAATACCTTTGGGTTCTCCTGCCTAAAGCCTGCACCCATATGTATCCACCCGAAACTTCCCTGGTTACTGGAGCACGTGTCTCCTCTCATGTTGTCACGGTCAGGATGAGGGAAGGAGACTGACAGCGCTATGAAGTGAACAAAATAAGCACACAGAGCTTTCCTACCCGCTTGTTCAGCGCTGCAGTTTGTGCGTGTCAGCTGCAATCATCACAAATCGGCATTTCCAGGGCCCGAATTGGTTGGTTTTTAATGCACATTGCCCTGCTAACACCCTGCCCTTTGCTGTACCCCCCCAAACCACTTCTGCCTGCCCACCACATCTTCCCTCCCACCCCTGCGCCGGCCCGGGGGTGTCGTGGGCTCGATGCCGCCTTCACGCCTGGGCTGGCAAATTTTTAGGACAGTTTCCCGAGGCGGCGATAATCCCTTCCCTGGCGAGGGGGGCCCGGCTGCCCACACCCCCCCTGGCCCGCAGCCTCCCTCTCCCTGTTGCCATGGCGAGGGATGTGTGTTGCCAGGGAGAGCAGCACCGCGGAGGTGCCATGGCAACGGCCTCCCCTTTTCCCTCCCCTCTGTTGCCACGGAGACAGCGGCCCGCTCCCCATCTCCTCCTGTTGCCGTGGCGATGGGGAGGACGAGC
>VZTD01002227.1:718868-738988 GCA_013397725.1 Rhagologus leucostigma
GGCCTGCGCCGGGGAGGAGCCGCGCCCGGAGCCCCGGCGGGGCCTGGGCCTGGGCCGGGGTGTTGGGAGGCGGCTCGGCCTGCACCGGGGGCGGCCTGGGCTGCACCGGGAGTGGTCTGAGCTGTACCGGAGAAGGTGCGGCCTGTACCGGGGGAGGTCCGAGCTGTACCGGGGCCTCCTGGGCTGTACCGGGGAAAGTCCGGGTTGGGCCTGGAGGGGCAGCAGGGCCCGGTCGGGTCCTGGAGAAGCTCAGCCCCGGAGGCTCCGGGCCGGTTCCCTCCGGTTCCTTCAGGCCCCGTGTGTAGGGGAGAGCCCAGGGGATGGATCCTGCCCGCTAAAAGCGCTCCCGGTGTTCCTGCCCTGGTCCTGGTGCCCCTGTCCCGGTGTCCCTGTTCCAGCTCCAGTGTCCCTGTCCTGGTGCCCCTGTCCTGTCCCCAGTGCCCTGATCCCAGTGTCCTCGTCCCTGTCCCGGTGCCCCTGTCCTGTCCCCAGTTCCCCAGTCCCAGTGCCTATCCCAGTGGGGTTCGTGTGAGCAGTGTCTCTCTGTCCCCTCCCGCTCTTGGAGGACGGTGCCCTGTGGGCTCGGAACACGGCGGCACAACCAAAACTGCAGAGTTTGTTCAAAGTGTTTGTTTAAGGCTCCCGTCCCCAATAAATTCACCTTTTGGAATGAAACCAGAGCGAAGGTGTTTTAATTTTGACCCACCAGAAGCTACACGGAGGTGTAAAGGGTTGAGTAAGGGGAAGCGGCAGCTGGAGTTACTTGGTAGTGAGCAACACCCGGGGTGGAATCCTCTGACATCAACAAAGGGTCACGAAGAGATTTGGGAAAGAGTATTAAAAATTATATTTTCTACCTGCCAGTGACAGTGTCTGTGGTCTCATCTCTCACTGCAAGCAGCAGTGTGGAATGTATTGGTTGTATGGTCGGGATAAGTCAACACTGAGGAGGCAAAACTCATTTTTTTGGTCTTAATTTTGTTCAGCTACGAGAGCTTTGTCACAGGATGGACATTTCAGCCACCGCAAGAATAACAGTTTTGTTGTTGTTTAGCAAAATATTTTCCTTATGATCCACGCTTTCACTGTTCCTATAGCACCTGAACTTTGCATCAAATTTAATGTTAAATGTATTTATTATTCTATGTAAAAGGGTGTTTTCTGCCAGCAACTCCCTTTGTGATGCTCAGAGATCAACTCCCGCTGTCCTGTGCCCACCTCCCTGTTTCCTGCTCTTGCTGGTCACTGTTTGTGTCCCAGTGAGCTAAATTTAAGGACTCAGTCTCCTGAATTTGGGGCAAGCAACCAGAAAGTAATTTTATGGAACGTTTCCCTCGGGGAAAGAGTGTTTGAGGTCTGAGCCGAACCGAAATCCTGACAGGGCAAAACGTGAAGCCCGGGAGCTTTGCCCGTCTTTAATACCGGGGAAGCGGCTGCTGGCTTGAATGATGCTGTGGCCACGAGGCTCCTGCTGCACCCCGAGCTCTGCGGGCGCGTTCGGAGCCTCCTGGCACGCCGAGAATTCCCGCTGGTGGACGTTTCGGAGCGCGCGTTTTGTGCTCCGCCTGTCTCAGGCCCCACTACAGGAATGCGGGCGCGGGGAGGACCCCGCTGCAGGCGCCCAATGGCATCCGGGCTCGGGTGGCTCTTGTCCTGCTTTCCTTTTAATCGCATTCTAGCGTGACTGTGGAGCCAGGGCCGAGCAGCTCGGCTGCTTTATCCCGTAATGCAGCGTGCCGGCGAGGCGGGGGAGCCCGGCAGCCCCCTCGGCACGGCCCCCACCACGCTCCGCAGACCCCCGGTGCCCCCCAGCCGGGGCCGCTTTCTCGCCGTGTCTCCCCGTGGCGTGTCCCCCCCGCCGCCACGCAGAGCTGGCTCCGCTGTCCTTGCGGGAGCCTCGCCAGAGTTTGGAAATCCCATTGCTCGTTCGGGACTGACAGCTGCCGGCGACCGTGTCGCCCTCGGCCCCCTGTGCGCATTCATGGCTGGGCCCCGAGCAGCTCTGACAAATGCTGGCAGTGTTTTGGGCAGCTGCTGGAGCGGGAGCCGGGCTGGGGAAGGGGCCGGGGAGCTCCGAGCCCACCTGTTCCCACACACAGGCACCCCTCTATCCATCTCCAGGGTGTTTTCGTCATGGCTCTGAGTCTCTGTGCTCAAATTACAGATTTAGCTGCTGCCTGCTTGCAGCTCAGGAGCTCTGGTTAATCTGCTGGCCTCTTAATCTTTCTTTTTGTCCTTTCTGTTGCTGTTTGTCGTCCCAGTGAGTTTTGTTGAGGAGTAAAGGAATTCCTTGGAGAGCCAGGCAGGGTGAAGCCAGTCCTGTCTCTTCATTCCTGGCAGTGAACATGCCGTGATCCCTGTGCCAGCTTGATGAGGGCCCCATCCGCTCACGATCCCGCTGTCCCTCCTGGGTCCCACTGTCCCTCCTGGGTCCCACTGTCCCTCCTGGGTCCCACTGTCTCTCCTGGGTCCCACTGTCCCTTCTGGGTTTCTCCCTTGGCAGTGGTGATGCAGCTGCTGTAGCACACATCTGCCAGTCAGGGTGTGGAGTCAGGACATCTCCAGAGCCTTTGCTGACGTGGTTGTCAGGGCAGGGAGTCAATCGTGCTCTCCTTGCACCCTCACTTGGTTTGGGTCTTCGGTGCCCTTCTCCAGCTGGGAGATCCCTTGGCCCCTGTGAAAACCTGATGTTTTCCCGGCCATAGATGGCTTGGATGTGTCTGGGGTCTGTCATGTCACCTTCTACACTCCCTGCACTCAGGGCGAGGACGGTGCTTTCTCCCCGACGGTGACGGAGCTTGGGATCGCGCGTGAAACTGGTGGCAGAGCAAAGATTTGGGACAGCCTGCCCTTCCCGGGCTGCGGATCCTGAGAATCGTGGGTGTTTGTGTGTCCTGCCTCAGTTTCCCCACCAAAGGGGCAGCGCTGACCCTCCAGCCCAGCGCGGGGGCTCAGCGCAGAGGTGGGAGGACGCCGTCAAGGCTAAGCATCTTTAGCGCTGGCTTGTGCTCCGTGTCTCGGAGCCCGGCTGCTCCAGGCTGCCGCTAATCTGTTTTGGGGCCTTAGAAAGCAACAAAGGCTTATCTGAGCCGCTGGCTGAAAATAGAAATGAGTGTCAGGAGGACGTCTCGGTGCGGGGCCCTGCCGACAGCCAGCTGGTGGAAACCTTCTCCGGGCTTTGCTGCCCGTGTGTAAAAGGCTGCCTTTGTTTCCTCCCAGCCCACACACTGACACCGCATTCCTGCCCTTGTTGCCGCATATTCCGGGAGGCTCTCGGTGTTTAATCTCCGGGAGAACCTGGGGATAGCAAGCCTGAGCTGTGTCTCCTGGATGTGCAGGGCGCTGGGAGCTGCTGGCTGACTCCGAGCCGCCCCTCAGCCCTCTGCGCTCGCTGTGATTTCAGGCAGGCGGTGGGAATCGGAGGAGCTGGAGGGTTGGAAATGGGGAGAGCGGGCACGGAGCCGAAGCTTGCTGAATTCAAAGGCTTTCGGTGCCGACTGGAACCCCGTGCTGGGTGGAGCTGCCGAGCCCAGGGATCAGTAGGCTGCCCGCAGCCACGGGGCACGTTGGCAGAGCTGCCTGTGGGCCTGTCCTGCCTGCTCACCATCCCCTGGAGCAGCTGGCTTTCTGCAGGCTTTGGTTACCCTCCCTCTCCCCCTCGCTTCCTGCCCCCCGGGCCAGCCTTTTGGGATGGGAGCAGGAGCCAGGCCTGACCCTCCCAGCTCCAAGTGCCAGAGTGAAGCAAGACGGGCGCGGAGCTGGTTCAGCCGCCCCGGCAGCCCTGGCAGCTCGCATGACTGCTCCAGGCGGGGCTCGGGCTTCCCTGCTCCACTAACCTCGCGCCGTCCCTTGCTGCCTCTGCGTGCCTGGTGCCCGTGGGTCACCTCTGTGTCACCTTGTCCTTCTGTCTGGGACCAGGGGAGCAGTGGGTGGAGGCCGCGCTGCGGCCGGAGGCTTGGCAGCTTCTCAGAGGGGATTAAGGGGAAATTCATTTCTTGAAGTCTGGCTGGGGTGGTTTCTGGGGGGGATGGAGGAGGAAATGAGTACAGCCATTTCCAGTCCTTTTTCCCATCATCCTGGTTTATCCCATGCTGGGAGACTTCTCTTAAGCAGGAAGGCTCTGAGAACTAAACACATCCTTCCAAAGCACCTCTTTTGCTGCCTCCTGCTCAGTCCAGAGCTGAGCTGGACAGAGAGGCTTTATGTCCCCCACTGTGAGCTGCCAGCTGAGGAGGATTGTGTTTGCCTGTGGTGGGGAGCAGGGTGAGGAGCTCTCCTCCCTTCTCCTGGCTGGAATCTGCTCTCATCGGGAAGGGCTCCGCTGATGGAACACCAGGCTGAGGCAGCTCCAGCCCTCGCAGCGCCCTGGGTCTGCGGGCTGGGCTGTGGCTGGTGCTTTACACAGCCCGGAGGGTGGATATGGTGCCTCTGCTGGGATCCAGGTTGCCTTGGCTCTTTCCCAGGAATGCTGCCGAGGGGTTGGTTTGGGCGGCTTTTCTCCCGGCTCCGCTCTCAGCTGAGGGCCAGCATCTCTCAGCACTGCTCTCCCAGGTTGCGTATCCCCAGTTTGAGAACGAAGACATGTGAGATGCTGCTGGTTGTGCTCACCGGTGTCTCCTGGTACCTTGGCCAGGACAGTGCCTCGTTCCCTTGGGATCACTGAATCCACGGGGCTCAGGGAGAGCAGGCAGCACGTCAGGCTTTCAAGGTGTGCGTGAGCTGACACTGTGTTTGTGTGTGTTCAGGAGGCTCCACGGAGCTGTGCGTTGCATCCACAGAGATCTCTGTGTGCTGCAGGAAGCAGTGATCCTCATCCCCACACGAGGCTCCGTGCTGTGCTGGAAACGTTTGGAGAACAGCACCCCTGAGCTTTTAGCTGCTGCAGCAGCAGAGGAGGTGGCAGCTTGGAGGCCCTCATTTGGGAGCTCTGTGCTGGGCTGGTGACACTGCCCGGGCTCTGACTCTGCTTTCTGATCGCTCAATCAGCCCTCCCACCCCTAATTACGGGGTTGTATCAAACCAGGAAGGCGGTCACGAGCGGTTGGACTCAACGGTTCATCTCCTGTGGGCAGGAACAAGCACCGGAGAGAGGCAGCTTGGCCCTGGCAGGAGCGGGCGTTGGCAGGGTTCCTGCTGCCCTGCCTGAACGTGGCACGTGCCCCTGCGGTGCCCCTGCCTGCTCCAGGGACCAGCAGGGGCTGGCAGGGGTGGCCGGGACGGGCTGCGTGTGGGGGAGGCAGCAGTGGTCAGCGCACAGAGGTGAAGGACTGGCTCTTCTCTTCCCCAGGTGTACAAGGGCTTGGACATCATCACCAACAAGGTTTCCCCGCAGGAGCAGCGTCTCTGCAGACACCACATGATCAGCTTTGTGGATCCCCTCGTCTCTGACTACACCGTGGTGGATTTCAGGGACAAAGCCATGCCTCTGATATCCTTTCATGCTGGCCGAGCAGGAATGGGCTTCCCCCCTCCGTGGCCAGAGGGATCAATGTTTGGGCTCTCCACATCCCAGCTAACTCTGGTTTTTCGGAGCATTCTGCTGGTGAGAGGGGCTTGGGGCTTCTTTTACCCGGCTAACCCTCAGGACAGCCCAGGGAAGATCTGTGCTGGGTGTCGCCCTCCCTGGCAGTCCTGGGGTCTCCCTGAGTTTTGGTGGTGGCTGGCAGAGGTGACAGAGGATAATGAGAGATGAGGGACGCCTCTAACCCTGTCCTGCAGCCTCACTGGTTCCCTGGGGCTGGGAGAATGGGATCTGAGCCCCAGGCTGCTGCTCCCACAGCCCTCCCTCCTTGCTCTGCATCTCTGCTTACGCTCCCTGACCCTGGCACATTGAAGATATCTTTGCCCGGGACAAGATCCCCATTGTTGTGGGAGGAACCAACTACTACATCGAGTCCCTGCTCTGGAAGGTCCTTATCAACACCAAGGTACCGTGAGGGGCTGTGAATCCCTTTGGGAAAGGGTGAATCCCGTGTTTAGGGCAGACTCCCTGCGACTGGACACGGTGCTGTCCCTGCCGGAGCGGGGCAAGGAGAACCTAAAGCCCCTCCTCCGCCCCCTCCTGCCCTGGCCTGGCACAGGGTTTGGTTCAGGGCTGTCCTGTGCCCCGCAGGAGAATCCCAGCGCTGCCCCCAGGCCGGCCAGCGACAGGAAAGTGGAGCTGGAGCAGCTGGACGGTGCCGAGCTCCACCGGCGCCTGAGCCAGGTGGACCCGGAGATGGCGGCCAAGCTGCACCCCCACGACAAGCGCAAAGTGGCCAGGTGAGCTCGGCGTGCCAGGGGCAGGAGGTGCCAGGGCCCAGCACCCCTTTTCCAGGGAACTGTGCGCCTGGGAGCGCGGCAGGATGGGCGCTCCCACCCCAGGTGGGTTCTCAGGCAGAGCTTGGAGCGCTGGTGCTGGGGACTCCCCGGGATCTGAGCCCTTTGGCCACGCAGCCCCAGCCTGAGCTGCCTCTGCGGTCCCGGGCTGTGCTCTGGGGCTGCTCCCGCTCCGTGCCCCAGCAGCAGCAGGGTTTGTCTGGAGCTATTTAAAGAGCAAGCTGCCCTGCTGGCTGAGTAACATAGCTGAGCTCTGTGGGAACAGCACGGCAGCAAGACCAGGCTTGCTGCTCCGGCCCAGCCGAGCCCTGGCCCCGGGGAGCAGAACACCGCCCACCCCATTCGCACGGTGCAGGGGGATGGAGGGTTGGGCACCGGCACAGCTCCTGCGCCTCCCTCCCTGCCTGGGCTGGGCTGGGCTGGGCTGGGCCGGTGGTGAAGCTCCGCGGCAGCATCGCAGCGCTGGTCCCTTCCCTGCAGCCCTACCTGGCTGGAAAGGGCAGGGCTGGAGCCAGATCCCCTGCAGGGCTTGTCCCGGTGCCAGGCAGGAGTGGGTGGCTGTGCTCTGGGCTCCTTGGGTGCCAGCGCTGCACCCCCAGGACCTGGGTGTGCGTGGATGCCGGGCACGGGAGGGGGCTGGGACTTGCCCTCCCCCCCACATGAGAGGATTGGATCTCAGCGAGTGTCTGCGGTTCCCCGTGCTGGAGCCCCCGGGGCTGCTGGGGCAGTGGGAAAGCTCCTTGTCAGCCAGCCTCTGAGCTCTGTGTGTCTGTGCTTCCAGGAGCCTCCAGGTGTTTGAAGAGACAGGGATCCCCCACAGTGAAATCCTGCACCAGCAGCAGGAGGAGGAAGGCGGGGGGCCCTTAGGTGGGCCCCTGAAATACCCACATTCCTGCATCTTGTGGCTCCACGCAGACCAGGCAGGTGAGAGCGGGCTCCTGGCTGGCTGAGGAAGGGCTCGTCCCTGCTCCTGCCCCAGCCTCCTCCCTGGAGAAGGCAGCAATTCCTCTGGCATCAGTGGGCGGGACGGAGAACTCATTCTCCTGACCTGCCGGGCTCTGCCTTCCTCAGGTGGAGCAGCAGCCTGGCAGTGCTGACTCACGTCCTGGCAGGCTGTGCAGCCCCCCGAGGGCACGGCTCCCCGCGGCTCAGCGTGTCCTGCTCTCCCCCTGCAGCTCTGGATGCCCGGCTGGAGCAGCGAGTGGATGACATGGTGGCTGCGGGGCTGCTGGAGGAGCTGCGGGACTTCCACCGCCGCTACAACCAAGAGAAGGTGGCAGAGAACCGGTGGGTGAGCAGCCAGATCCTCTCTGCTCCTCCCTCTGAGGTCTCCCGCTGCTCCCCAGGAGATGGCCGTGACCCTTTGGTTCTCCAGGCAGGATTACCAGCACGGCATCTTCCAGTCCATTGGCTTCAAGGAATTCCATGAGTACCTCGTCAGTGAAGGGAATTGCTCACCGGAGACCAGTGCCCTGCTGCTGGAAAAAGGTGGGAGGAGCACCCTGTGTGCCCCATGCAGCTCCGGGTGACACCACGGGATGGTCTAAACCAAGGTCACAGCCCCAGCCGCGCCTTTCTCTCTGCATTTCCCGCTCCTGCCAGCCCAGAGGGGCAGGGACTCGTTTTCCAGTGCTTGGAGAGCATCTCTGAGCACACCCAGAGCAGCCCCTCCCTCCCCTCAGGCCTCCTTGCAAGATGTGCAGGGCACAGCGTGGCTTGGGATCTGGAGCAGGCCCGCCTGGGTGATGGGATCCCAGCTGGGGTGCGAGTGCTGTGGAGAGCAGGGCCAGAAGGGAGGAATGAAGCAGAACTCAGCGTTTCAGCGGCACTGTGGTGACGAGGAACGTAGGATCAGTCAGCAGGGATGCACCCTTCGGAGGTGTGTTCCGTCCTGGAATGTCTGGGCTGGTGTTGGGGGGGAGCTGCTCTCAGCACAGGAGGGCCCAGGCGGAATCCGTCTGTGCCAAGGAGGGTTCGGTGTGGAGGTGGAGACTGAAGAAACCACAGAAATGATAAAAGGCCTGAAAACAAGTCTGATGCAGGAGGAGCTTGTTGTGTCTGCTCGGGAGACGATTAGGAGGAATTTGATAAGCCTGGTACTAAATACTGAGCAGTGGTACAGTGGAAAATCATCCTCTGACGGGTGGGATGAGCAGTCCTGGGCTCCATTTGTGCAGAGAATTGGGCGTGATGAGAGCAACAGGTTGTCCTACCTGCTGAAAACTTCAGGGTGGAGGGTTTGGGCTCTTTCCAGCCACTCTTTATTCAGGGATATTTGGGGTACCTTGTCCAGCCTTTCCATGCTGCCACTGCCCCTCCGCTGTGTGTGTCAGGGCTCAGCCTCTCCTCAGTGCAGGCACGGACCCCCAGGCTGACAGGAAAAATAATCCTCGCGGAATTACGTGGAATGTGTAATCCATTCTCGTGGAATGTGCTGCCCAGCACAAAATTCTCTCTTGTGTGACTTCCCTCCCCTGGAGCCTCTTCTCACTGACCTTCGGGGTTTTTTTCACACGTTCAATCCCTCTGTTCCAAAGGGATCCAGGCCCTCAAGCAGGTGACCAAGAGATACGCCCGGAGGCAGAACAAATGGGTCCGGAACCGCTTCCTGAAACGTGAGTCCTCTGTTCCCACCTCTCCTCGTGCCCCACGCCAGCTCCGGAGGGGACGCTGGCGCTTTTGGGGCAGCCCGTGTTTGGGAGTCTGCTCCCAGCCACACCCCTCCAGGAGCCACCCAGTGTCACCCATCCACCCACGAGGCTCTCCCCGATTCCGTCCCGCCGGTTTGGGTTGCAGAGCGGATCTGCTGCCGCCTCCTGAGACGTGTCCTGCCCACAGCCTCTCATCCCAGACACTCGGGAGCCGGCTCCTGCTCCCTGTGCCCCTGTACCCGTCCCCTCCCGGCAGCAGTGCCGTCAGGAGGGATAAAATCCCCGCGTCGGGGTCACAGCATCCCTGTGGCTCGTCCTGCCAAATGCTCCCGAGGGGCTCAGGGAGGGCTCCCCACGCACCCACACATGCTCCTGGCAGGGAGAAAAGCCCGTTTGACAGCTGCCCTCCGGAGCAGGAGCAGGAGCCCCGTGGCTGCTCCGAGCCCGGGCCGTGCTCTCTGCGGTGGCAGGGAGCCAGCAGGACTTCCCCGTCCCAGCCCCAGCCTTGGAGCAGGGCCAGCAGCAGCAGCTGGGAGCCGGGCACTTGTTGAAAGGTGCTCAGTAGGGGCAAAACAACAATAAAATAAATAATAAAACAAGGGGGAAAGAAAAAAAAAAAAAAAGAAAAGGCAGGGAGAAACTCGAGTCAAAAAAAGATGGACTTTGAAGGGGGCACGGGAGCTCTCCCGGAGCTGTGTGCTGGGTGGCTCGGCTCACCTTTCTGGTGGCAGGTGTGCTTCAGATGGGCCTGTCAGGGGCTTGTTTGTGGGCACAGCAATAAAACCAGCACCTGCTGGGGACTGGCACGTGGAGCCTTTGATGGCTTTGTGCAGGCGGGGACAGCCAGGTGCCCACGGAGGGCAGGTGAGCCGTGGAGAGCAGCCAGGTCACCCAGGGAGCAGCTGCTCTCTGCTGGCAGCTGTTTCACCCTGTCCAGGCTGCAGCCAGTGCCCCGTGCCCTGGCGTTGGGCCAGGGGAGGCCAAAGGGGTGGCTGTGACCCTGTCCCTTGTCATTAGTGAAGCATCTCCCTCCGTGTGCTGCTGCCAGCAACCCGGAGCTTCAGCCCCTGCACAATCCATTCCAGCTCGGAGTGGGAATCTGCACGCTCAGATCCCTCATCCAGGCTCCGTGCCTGTATCTCCTTGTAAACCTGGTGTGGCGGCTTTGTGCTTGGATCCAGCTCTTTCATCCTCCCAACCTCCCGTGGACAGGGCTGGGCTGAGGTGGTGGTTGTTGTGACGGGCTGTTGGCACGCTCAGATTCCAGAACGCTCTCCCAAGAGCAGCCAGCTGTGAAGATGCTTCCTTGAGTCCTGAGGTGTTCCTGCTGCTCGCAGGAGAGGATTTTGGCTCTGGAGAGCCTGGTGCCGTCGGCTTCTGCATGCTGATAGGAAAAAGCAGATCCCTCTGCTCCCCCTGGGTGCTGGGAGGGGTTGCTGGGGGTGCTGACCTGCCTCGCTGTGTTTCCGTAGGTCCTGGGCCCAACGTGCCCCCAGTTTATGGCTTGGAGGTGTCTGATCTCCAGCGGTGGGAGGAGGACGTGCTGAAACCTGCTCTGGAGATCGTGGAGAGCTTCATCCAGGTACCGGGGAGCTGGGGTTAACACAGGAGCAGTCACTGACTTCCCTGCGGTCTCCAGGCCCCCTCACTCGGCGCACGGTCTCTCTCTGGAGCAGGCCTGGCTGCTCACATGCCCAGCCTTGGCATTTCCCTGCCGTAGTAGAAGTTTGTTGTCTCAGCTGACTGTTTTTCCCAGTGCTGCTCTTGGTAAAACTCCGGTGTCTGCCCTTGCCAACCTCAGCGCCTGAGCCCGGCAAGTTCCCATCCCAAACTCTTATCAAAGGGAACACAGACAGGCAAATTCTCGTGGCAGAGACCAATTTTGAGGCGTTATTTGATCTCCAGGGCCGTGAGCCCCCCGCAGAGCCCCTGAGGATGGAGCACGACGAGAACGAGAACAAGCGGAGCCATCGCGTGTGCGAGCTCTGTGACAGACTCATCATCGGGGACAGGGAGTGGGCAGGTAGGGCCCGGACAGGGCACAGGGGGGCACCCGGGAGGGCTGTGGAGGGATGGAGCAGCTCCTCTGCAGCCGGATGACCCCCAGCTCGTGATCCTGGCCTTTCAAGGATTGTTTGCGGGAGCTGTGCCACGGGAACCATCTGTCAGGATTCCCCCCCTTCCCTGGGCTTCCCCCCTTCCCCAGCACCCAGTAAACACAGAGAGCGTCACACCAGGGATCTAAATGTGGCATTGAGCTCAGAGCTGCTATGTTTGGTCAGGGCTCTCGGTCCTTTACAACACTGTGGGTGCTTCCTCAAAAAGCACAGGACAAAATACTGTTCTGTAAATAAAAGTTTCTTAATGTTTTTAATAGTTCCGTTTTGCTCCAGTATTTCCTATATGTGTGTGTAGGTTTTTTGGTGCTTTTTTAAACTATTCCTAGCTGTGATAGTAATAGAAAGGGATTTTCTATTTTCAATAGACTTACTTTAAAAGAGCTCAGCTGGAATCAGATTAAGTCAGTGAATTTATCTGTGCTGGGGAGGCTCATGCTGAGAGCCAGAAACAAAAAGTCGTGGAGAAACTGGCTGCAGAAATGAAATTGGTAAATCTCCGTGTGTTGCCCAGATTCAGGATGTGCAGGGTCGAGGTTTAACCCCAGCTCCATCCGAGCCCCCCACAGCCACTCGCCCACTCTCTCTGTCTCTGGGAGGGAGAGTTGCAAGGGTGAAAGTGAGAAAACTCATGGCTTGAGTTAAAGTTTAATGGAGAAAGCAAAGCAAAACAAGGAATTAAGTCACTGCTTGCCACGGTTGGGCAGTGCTCGGCCATCCCCAGGGAAGCCGGGCTCCATCACACCTAACGTGACTTTGGGGAAGACAAACTCCATCATCCCAGTGTCCGCCCCTTTCCTCCTTCTTCCCCTCAGGAAGCGTGAGCCGTGTGGTCTGGGATATCCCTGGGGTGAGCTGGGGTCAGCTCTCCCAGCTGTGTCCCCTCCAACCTCCCTGTGCACCCCCGGGCCCCTTCTGTGTTGCTGTGAGGAGCAGAAAAGGCCTTGACGCCGTTCCAGGACTCCTCAGCAATAACAAAACATCCCCGAGTTATCGGCCCTGCGCTCAGTGCAAATCCAAACACAGCCCCAGAGCAGCTCCTGTGAGGGAAACCAACCCTGCCCCAGCCAAAACCAGCGCATGCAGACACGATGCAGAGATAAATTTCCCAGCTTGTTGGGTTTGAGGGAGTTGCTTATTCCTTCCTGAGCCGGGGAAGTGCTGAAAGCAAAGCCGGGAGCTGGCTCTGAGTAGGAGGCTCCTTGCAGTGAGATCAGTTGAGTGCAGTTGTTATTTTAGCCGGTCTCAGCTGTCTCAGGAGGTGCTTGGAAGGAGCTCTGCTTGTCCAGCACTGAAAGCTGTCGGGGTCCCTGTCATCCTTTAGGTCCAGCAAGTTCTGGGAGCTCCTCGAGGTCCCCCCAAACCCCACAGCTGCAGCTGCACGTCCTTAGGGATGTCACCCGAGATCCCAATTGATGGTGGCAATGCCTCCCTCAGCCAAGACCAGCTGTTACTCTCTGTATCCAGCCGAGCTGGGCTCGGCTCCCCAGATGGTGGGAGAAAAACGCTCCAAATCCTGGGTGCCTGCAGAATGGAAAAGGAGGGGGAAGACAGCCGTGGGAGCTGGGTGGATCTGCACCCTGGTCTGTTTTCTTAGGTCAGGTGACAGCGAGTTTTGGGAGCTGCTTCCCAGTGCCCCGCTGGCTCTGGGGGATTTTAAAATTTTATCTGATTTTACCATTTATATGGACTTAAAGAGCACAACTCCCCAGACAGCAGCAGCTATTGGCACTTCCTCGGCCACTGTAGCTTTGGTGTTGCTTGTGACAAATTGCAGGAGGTGAGGCTTTATCTCAGGCTGAGGGTGACCCTCCAGCATTGTGATAAAGCAGCAGCTTTGCATGTGATTTCATCCTTTGGCAGAAAAAGGATGGCTGGAAAACACCCGAGGGCCTTGATTCAGCCAGCGCATAGCCTCGTTTAATTAAGGCCCCCCGCTTGAAAAGTTTGTGCTTTAATTGCTGCTCTGATCTCTTGGAAATGGCAAAACCACCCCGCCAAGGTGGTCAGACAAAGCCTCCCCTGAGATAAAACCGCTGATAAGGAGGTTTGGCTGTCCTTAAAGATGTGATTTCACAGAGAAACGCAGCTCCTGCTGCTCCAAGCCGAATCCCTGGGATTACCCCTCTGTTCCCATCTGACTCCTGCTGCAGTGCTTTCCCGGCTGGGGCGTTGCCCTGGAGTTATTCAGTTTAATTACGCTTCGGGCTCTTCCCTGGCTGCCCTGTGGGATGCACAGGATATTCCCAGTGCTGTGGTGCAGGGATCCAGCCCTACAAATGATCCTGGCAGCGCTCCACGGGGAGCAGGGAATTGCACAACCTCACCTGCAGCCTGCGAAGTGCCACCTCTTTGGAAACTCTTTCCCTCGTCCTGGGACAGGTTGGGAGCAGACTGGTTGGGAGTGACAACCTGGAATCTTCTGCTTACACAGAACCAGGATTTTTCCTTCTCTCAGAGGAGGTTTGGGAGCTTTGTCCCCTTCTGAGGCCTGATAATTTGGCCTGGGAGCGTGCAGAGGAGCAGCCAGGGCAGGGTTTGGGAGTTCGCTTTTTTTCGGGAGTGAATCGTGCGGGAGGCTGGGGAGGGAGGGTGCTCTGCCCTGCGTGGGAGGATCGGCCGTTTCCTCCTCCGAATTCCGCAGATTAAACGCTCTGTTTTCCTTTTCCTCCAGCTCACACTCGGTCCAAATCCCACCTGCACCACCTGAAGAAGAGGAGGAAGCTGGAGGCGTCCGGCCGTGCCGGAGGGACCGTGGGGGACAGTGGGGACGCAGAGACCTCGGACAAGGATGGCAGCCTGCCTTCACCTTAGGCCTGGAAAAGGGAGCAGCTGTGCCTCCACCTGCATGGAGAGGAAGCTCCTTAGTCCTGGGCAGCCTTGAACCAAGGAGCTGAGTCTTTTTTTTCGGGATGAGGCAGGTGTGTGACGGCAAAGGCCGTCGGCTGCATCGGATCCTCTTCATGTGGCCTCATCCCGCTGCGTTCCCATGCTCCCCCAACCCTGCCTGGAAAGGGCTGGGCCCCGGGGCAAGGCTGCTGGGAGCGTCCTCCCATGCAAAGTGTGAATTCCTGCCAGAGCTGCATCCTTGGAATGGCTGAGCTGCTGGTATGTGGTTGTGTGGATCTCAGAGACAGAAATACCCCGACTCCTCCAGCTTGGCCGGGAGTGCAGCTGCGGAGCCGAGCGAGCTCTGGCTGCCTTTATTGTGGAGAGGATATTTTTTGTTGTTGTTGCTCTTTTATATGCAAATAAAGTTGCAGGATTATTGTGGGTTCCCCTCCCTGTTAACGAGCGCTGTTTCTTTGCTCTGATTCCTCCTGGCCCCGGTTCCCTGCTCTGGGCACAGGGCAGGAGATCCAGGTCTGGTTCCTTCTCCCAGTCACCTTTTCCACAGCTCCTGAGGGAGCTGAGCAGATGTTCCCAGCGTGGTGGGGGCAGGGAGCCCTGTGCACGCAGCAGGTGCAGGAGGAGCTGGCACCTGTTAAACAGGAACTTGGGAATGATCTCATCGAGTTTGCAACAGATGAGCCTGTCCTAGTTAAGGCAGAACTCCCGGGGGGTTACACTGTGGTTTGGCACCGGGAACCGGCCCTGAGTTTGAATCCAAGCTACTGAGCAGCAAATTCCTGGTGCCGTGGCCGCCAGGCAGTCGGTGTCCCAGTGTTCCTGGAGGATCCGAGTGCCGTTTGTGCCTGGAATGCCGCCCTGGTGAAACCAGGACAGCCCTCCCAAGGGCGTTTGGGCTTCTCCTGGCAAATGCAAACCTTGGGAGGGTTTGGGGTTGGTAGAGCGCAAGTTTTTCCTTGTGCTGCGCCGTGTGGCGAGAGCCAGGGCTCATCCTGCCGGGGAAGGGCTGCGTGGGTGGATTTGCCGGCGCGGGCTCTGGAGATTCCTGCTTTGGTGGGGATTAGATTGAACCTCCGGTTTGTGTTCCTCGGCACGGAATTATTCCCGTAGCGCTCCGTGGGGCGGCTCCTCGGGCCGTGTGATGGAGTGCGGGAGCTCGGGCTGAAGGGAACGTGCGGGGAAGGGCTGGGAATTTGGCGCTGGGCAGAGCTGGGCACCGGCTTTGGAATGCTGGGCGCTGCGGTCGTGTTGCTGGGTCTGTGCAGCGCCAGCTGAGCCTCTTCTCCAGCCCAGACTTGTTTGCCGTCCGTGCTGACTCAACCCGTGGATGTGGGCTCAGCCCAGCGCTGGAGCGCACGGCCACGAGGTCGTGGCACTAAATTCTGTTCTCCCAGCCTGGATGGGCGAGGTGTGAGTGGGGAACGAAGCCCCGCTCGCCACCTGTGTGCTGAGCTGGGTTGTGACGGACAGCTCTGAGATGTTGAGTCATCTCCCCAGGCTAGGCCGGGCTCGCTGGGAAGGAGGGCTGGGATTATCTGCTCCGGCTCCTGAGTGCAGTCAGATGTCCACAGTGTTAGAAATGGATTAAATATCCTTAATCGGTTTAATATGAACTTTGTTATCCCTGCGGATGCGTGTTATTCCTCCTCCACGGCAGCCTGTCCTCTTCAGGAGCCTGCTCAGGATGGGCTGTGCTGAGCAGGGGGCGGCCGGGGACTCCCAGGCCTTTTCCCCCTTGGTTTGGGGGCAGCGGCTCCCAGGTGAACAGGGTGTGCCACGCTTCCTTGTCCATGCCGTGGGAAGGAGGAAGCGTGCCCTGATCCTGCCGGCACCCCAACACAGGTGAGTTTTCCTCCTTGGAGAGGTGGGGCTGTCACTGAGCACTTAAAGTTTATTTAAGCAGAGCCAGGGCAGCATCCCTGCCGTGGGGTGCTCTCCAAGGGAGGTTCCTGTCCTTGGCGTGTTGGACCTCTGCTGTTTGATCCAGCAGGGACTGGGATCGAGCTCTGGGCAGGGTCACAGCAGTTCCTGGTGCTGGCACAGCTCCCGCTCCTCCTCCTGCTGCTCTGGGCCCTGCAGAAGGGACAAACAATGCGGGAATCGCTCGCCAGTCCCAGCCAGGGCTCGCTGAGAAAGTTGTTGTGGGCTCAGGTTTCAGGCTGCTGTCGGTGCCGGGAGGTTCGGGGATGGGGAATGGCACTTGGCTCCATCTGCCCTCCGCTAATCCCCAGACAAACGCGGCTCTTCCATCTGTGCAGCCGGAGCCGCCGAGCCCATCACACCAGCCACTTAATCTAAATGGCTTTGGCCAAAGATAAGGTCATTAATTACACTGGGATTAGAAAACGCTCCAGGCCCGGCGTGGCTTGGCTCGCCATCGATTAAAGTCCTCGGCACCCTGGTCTGGCTGAGCATCGAGCCGAGAGCCTGAACTGGAGCAGCTCCGTGTCCTTGCGGACAGGGCACCATCCCCGTCCTCGGGGCGGTCCCCTCGCTTGGACACTGGCATTTCGGCACGGTGCTCCTGTCCCAGGCTGCTGCCAGGGCTGGTGCCAGGCGGATCCGGGGGTCTCCCTGGCACCGCGGCAGCCCAAATCCTCGTGGCCGGCAGTGAGAGATGTACGGGCAACACCTCCTCATCTGCACCCCGCTGTTCTCTCCAGCAGCCCCTGTCAGGGCTCCACACCGAGCTGCCCCCGACTCGCTGCCCACGGGGGTGGCCACCGTCCCCGGGGCTCTGAGCTCAGATGTGGCTGTGACGATCGAGGACTCGTTCTTCCCTCTCGGTTCCCTTTTCTCACCCTGTTTCGGCTCTAAACTGCTCCGATCCGCCCATCCCACAGGAAATGCCTCCTCCCTGCGGTGCTGCTCTTTGCCGGGCTGGGATGTGCCACCTGCTCTGCCCTGAGAGGTGCCATGCTGGGGACAGTCTGGGCTGGGATGCGGCGCGAGTTTGGCCTCATTCCTCCCTCCGCATGCAAGGGGCACCACGGGGGGGACGTTATGGGCTCCGTGCCAGGACCCGACCGGCACTGGGACACCGGGACACAGCTGCCACCTCTCCCAGCACCGGTGACCAGCTGGTGTCTGTGCCCGTGCTCACTGGTGGCTTTAAAGGATCCGGCTGTCCCTTGACTCCTGTTGGAGGTCCCGGGTGGTGACGCTCTCCTGGCTCTTCCCAGCCCAGTTCCCACACTGCGGGGACGCTCCTCGGACGGGCCAGGGACCATCTGGGGGGGCGGTGGCACCTGGGGACATCGGCTCCTGCAGACACGCAGCAGCTGCAGCCACCGCGCTGAGCCGTGTCCTGGCCTCATCCTCAGCTCCCAGGTGGGATCCTCGCGCTGTGGAGCACCGGGAGGGACTTAACGGGGCCCTCGGGGTCCATTTGGGCTCAGCAGGGCTGGGTGGCACCGCTGCCACCGCTGCCATCGCAGGGCTGGTGGGTCAAAGGAACTAACGGGGAAACTGAGGCACGGCCGGGGCGTGGAGCGGCTCAGGAGCAGGGCAGGACGCTGGGGGAGCCCATGGCCCATCCGAGGCTTTGGCAGCGTTTCAGGTGGCTGTGGCAAAGTCAAATGTTGCAAGAGCCGAAAATTAAAGGAGCTGTTGGCCGGGGTTGTGCAAGAGCGTGTCCCCGGCCCGCCCCGCGCGGGAGTTCGGCGGATTTGGCGGCAAACCCGGCCGTGCCCGGCTGGATCCTGGCACCGGGCCCAGGAAATGCCAGTTTCCAAAGGGCTGGGGGCTGTCCCCCCCTCTTTGTCCCCTCCTTGTGCAGCCCTGTGGCTGGGGAGGGGGTCCACGTAAATTTGGGGACACGGGGGCTGAGCTGGGCCGCAGGTGGGTGGGATGGGTGTCCCCGTGGCGGCACCCTGAGGAATTCTAGAGGGGTCCAGAGCTCGGGAGGGCCGTGGCGACCTCGCCCACGTGTCCCCCAGCACTCACAGGGGGCAGTGGGGAAACTGAGGCAGAGTCTGCCAGACTCGCCTTGCACGAGGCTTTGGGTCCGTGGTGTCACCCGTGGGGTGCCCGTTGTCCCCCCCCCCGCCCCGGGCATGCAGAGGGGGGGTCCGCAGGGCAGAGGGGGGGTCAGCAGTGCCCGTGTGCCAGGCGGGAAAGGCGGCGGGAAGGAGGGGGCTGGCGAGGACGCCAACCCCGCAGGGACTCGGCCCCGCGCCGCACGGTGGGGACGGTCCTGGGGGTCCCCTCGGGGGTCACACAGCCCCAGCCGAGGGCTGACCCGGGGTCCTGCCCTGCGGGGGTCTCCCCCAGCTCGGGGGGCTGCGGGAGCGGGGGGTGCGAGGCCGAGTGGGTGCCCCCAGGGTTGGCTTGGCACGAGTGGGGGCAGCGCGGCTGCGCTGTGGCGGTGTCACAGGGCCATCTGCCGGCAGCGGCTCCGGCCCGGGGCAGCCAGCCACGACCTCCGGCAGCCGCCCAGTCCTCCCAGTCCTCCCAGTCCTCCCAGTCCTCCCAGTCCTCCCAGTCCTCCCAGTCTGCGGCTGCCGGGGCGCTGGGGAGGGAGGGGGCCCTGGCTGGGCTGACTCGGGGCACCCTGGGGGCCCCCCTGGGCTGTTGTCCCTCCCGGTCACTGCGGGGGATGGGATTTGTCCCACAGGGTGTCACGGAGAGGGGACACGGTCCCTGAGAGGGTTCGGTGGGTGCCGCCAGCGGGATGGGACACAGCAGAGACGGCCCCGCTCCGGCCACGAACAGATTAAATGTCATTTTATTTCCCCCCCCCCCCCCAAAAAAAAAAATGTAGAAAAGAAGAGGTGAGTGTGGATTTAATTGCTCGTATTAAAAATCTACCAGGTGAGACTGAGCCGTTTCCTCCAGAGTCAGTGCAGATCCACAGGGATACTCCTTCCTTCTCCTTCTCCTCCTCATCCTCTCCCTCCTCCTCCGCTTGGGGACCAGGACGGGGCCAGGGGCAGCACCTGCCCCCTCCCCAAGGTGCCCCCGTGCCGTGGGCACCCTGCTGCCAGCCCCACCAGCACATNGGGGTGGCCCGGGGCCGTTTTGATTCGCTTTAAGTATTTCTGTGCGTTCCTCGTTGTCCCTTTTCCCTCTGTACAAGATGAGCTGGATGGTCATGGGCGGCGGTGACACGGGTGACGAGCGGCTCCGGCGGCCGCCCCGCGCTCACTGCAGCAGGGCCCGGATCTGTTTGGACGTGGTGTCGTCGTTGAGGTGCCGAGTGGTGTACCTGGGCGGGGAGGGGACACAGGTCACGGCCCCCGGCCCGCTCTGCTGCCGCCCCACAGCGCTGCCACGTCCCCGCTGCGCCCCCAAGCCCCCGCCTCACCTCAGAGCGTTCAGGAGCCCCTCGGTGCTGGTTGAGGGTTGGTCTTTCAAGACTTTGATGCAGCCTTTCATCTGACGGGGGCAGAGAGAGGCGCTGGTGAGGTCCCAGATGTCCCTTCCTCCCCATCCTCCTCCTCGCTGCTCAGGGGGAGGAGGTCCCCCCTGGACCAGCTCAGAGACATCCCCATGGGGTCAGGCCAGGGAGGGGGACCCCGGGGATCACAGCTACTGGGGTGAGCGGGATGGCTGTGACCCCACAGCTGTGACCCCACAACTGTGACCCCACGGCTGTGACCCCACGGCCACTCACATCGATCTTGGAGGTCTTGGCGAAGGCCCCCACGGGGTGGACGTGGTCGTAGAGGATGATGACGCCCACCATCACCCTCATGCAGAAGAGCAGGGTCTCGGTGTTGGTGAAGCGGCTCCGGTACTCCCTGTGCCGGGAGAGAGGCTGGCTGAACCTGGGGAGGGGGTGACAGAAGGGACCCCGGCACCGAGATGTCCCCCCTCCAAACCCCGGTGTGGGGTACTCACGGGGTCTCCAGCATCACCCTGCACACGCAGGCCATGGTGCTCAGGCAGTCGGTCGTGTCCTCGATCGGGAGGGTCTTGTTCTGAAACCCAGCAGGTCCTGGCTGCAGTTTCCACCCCCAACCCCCCGCGTGGTGGCTGGGGGAGAGGCTTCCCCCCGCCCTGAGGGTCCCCCCCCAGCCTCCCTCACCTCTGAAACGAACTTGGTGGTGGCATTGCTGAGCGTTTTGAGCATGGGCGTGGCCTCGGCGTAGAAGAGGGACATCCTGTTGGCCATCTCGTTGTTCACCTCGCTCTCTGCGTCCAGCTGAGGGGGTGTGACGGGGGTCACTGGGGTGGCTGAACC
>VZTD01002227.1:753836-775391 GCA_013397725.1 Rhagologus leucostigma
CTTTAAACACGGGAGCGCCGGGAAGTGCGGCCGTGTCCCGGAATAGCAGCGGGAGAGCGGGGCTGGCAGCTCGGCGGGGCTGGGGGCAGTGCCCGGGGCTGGCAGCCCGGCGGGGCTGCGGGCAGTGCCCGGAGCGGGCTGGCCCTGCCCCTGCCGCCTCGGCCACCGCCACCCCCGGGGCTGTGGGACCCCCGAAACCCGGGGCTCTGGCAGAGGCGCTGCCCACGGCGAGGTGCGGGGCCCTGGTGACAGCTGGCACCTTCCGTGGCAGAGCTCTGTGCGTGACCTCTCCGCGAGGGGACGTGTCCAAGCCCTCACTCGGGGCAGTTCCGTGCTGGGGACCCGGGTGCCACCCCCGGCCCCGGAGCCGCTGCCAGCTCACGTCGCTGCTGCCCGCGCCCTTCCCAGAGGAGAGGGCCAGCCCGGCTGGGTGGCAGGATGCAGCTACTTGTCTTTCGTGCCGTGCTTTGCCCGTGGATGCCAGCCCAGGCTCCTGCTCTTCTTCTCCTCGCGGCCAGCTCGCTGACCAGTAGCCCATCCCTGCTGTCCAGCGGGGGGAAAACGAGGCGCGGGGGAAAACTGAGGCACGGGGGCAGCGATGTGCTTTGCAAACCGAGAATGCGGGCGCTCGGATCCCGCAGCTGGGCTGTGCCACCCCTCTCTGCGGGGCTGGGGGTGATGCCAGGCCCCGTGCCCGCGGGCAGCCGGCTCAGCTGCCCTCACGCCGCCAGGCAGCTGCCGGCCCTGGTGTGATGGATGGCTGCAGGGCGCTTTTCCGCAGTATAAATAATGTTCTCGGAAAACTCAAAACCACCCCGGCCGTCGCCCTGAACTTTAATCTGATCCCGAGCAGGGGGCTCGGGAGGAATTCTGGCAGCTCCGGGTGCTTTCCTGGATGCTGCAGAAGACCAGATTCTCGTGATTAATTCGATATTCAGAGGTGGATTTTGGTCAGGGAAAGGGGAGAGGAAGGGTTTGCTCCAGGGTCAAGCGCCGTCCCCACTCCAGCTACAGCATCCCAAAAATCAGGCACGCGGGTGAGGTGGGTGGGTCCTGAAGGAGCCCGGGGCTCCTTTGGGAAATGGGGTTCAGTGTCGTCCGTCTGTGCCCTTGGGGGTGCTGGGTCTGTCTGTCCTCTTGGCCGAGCAGGAGGAGGAGGAGGGAGCTGCGGGAGCTGCGAGGTGACAGGAGAAAAGGTGATTTTTGGGAATGGGTTATCGGGGCATTCCCGCTTTGCAGCGGTCCCAGCTCTTCCCACGGCTGCTCCGGCCCTGCTCCTGCCAGGGAGGTCAGCGATGAGACCTGTCACCCTTCAGCAACGCTGGGAATGTCCCCCAGCCTCTCCGGTGACGCCGAGTGGGGTCAGGGGGAGCTGGTTTCCTTCTGGCTCCCTTCCTCTGGGCACCCATTCGGGACCCGTCCGTCTCACCCGCGTGCCTGATTTTTGGGATGCTGTAGCTGGAGTGTGGACGGCTCCTGACCCTGGAAGCACACCCTTCCTCTTCCCTTTCTCTAACCAAAATCCACCTCTGAATATCGAATTAATCACGAGAATCTGGTCTTCCGCAGAATCCAGGGAAGCGCCCGGAGCTGCCAGAATTCCTGAATTTTAGGATGGGGTTGGGTCCAGCTCCAGGAGGTTCAAAAGGATCGAGGGGTGCAGAATGGGGTCCCCGCTGTGGCTCCTGCCTGTGGTGGCCTCCGGGGGTGGCAGTGAAGCTGCTGGGGTTGGTGGCACTCCGGGCAC
Organism: Rhagologus leucostigma; assembly: GCA_013397725.1. Classification (NCBI taxonomy): domain Eukaryota; kingdom Metazoa; phylum Chordata; class Aves; order Passeriformes; genus Rhagologus; species Rhagologus leucostigma. Next base: position 755,584 of record VZTD01002227.1, read on the forward strand.
CTGTGGCTCTCGTGGGTGGGAGGACACGGTCCCGCTGCACACCCCGGGAGCCTGTGGGATTTCCAAATGTCTGCCCCTAATCCTTGGGGGGCTGCTGGGGATTTACATCTGATTAGAGCAGCGATTTAAAGGCCGCCAGCTGCTGGGTCCGCAGGGGGAAAATTGGGCTGTTTCCAGGGACTCCTGAAATACACCTTCACCCCAAAACTGGGGGGTTTGGGGTCTGGGATGGGGTTTGCATTCCATGGGGCTGGAGCCTGCTGGGAAGGTCTTTTACACTTCTGGGGTGAGGTTTGGACCTCGTGGACCGCCTGGAGCCGTGCCAGGGGCTGATGTTCCTCTTCGGATGGCTGGGCTGTCGGGACATGTCCTTGGTTGTCCCTCCTGTCTGGCTGACCCTAGGGATGGACCCGGGCTTGGGATGGGACCTTCCCCCACCCTGCCCTGCTCGTACTCCTCTTAAACCCCTCGTTAATCTCTCGCTCGAGGTTCGGGAGGGGGCTGGATCTGACCTTCCCGTGGGAAGGGAGAGGAGCTCACCACGAATCCCCAGGCAGCAAATTCAGTTGGATTCGGCTGAGCGGGGCCTGGACTTGTGCTGGATGAGCTTTCACTGACCTTGGCTGACCTTGGATGCTGCTCCGAGGGGAAAACAGGGTTTGTGATTCAGCCCGAGCCCTCCGGGGCTGGTGCAGCCGGAGCAGGAGCCCGTGGTGGGATGGGGGCTGTGGGATCAAATCCATCCCAGCCAGGCCTGGGCATGGGACCCCTCCCAGGCACGCATTTCCTGTTACAGAAGAAGGATGTTTGCCTTGAAACATCCCGATTTCTGGGGAAAAGCGGCCTTGGGCGGGTTGTTTGCAGCCCTCAGACGGAGGATTTGAGGTGCTGCGGTTCCTGAGGCTTTTTAAAGCTCGTTTTTCTGAGCGTTGTAATGACCATCTGCAGCACTAATGGCGACGGAGAGGCATCCAAAGAGCCTCGAGGAGGGAACGCTTCCAAGCGAAACCTCCGCCTCAAAGGAACGGCAAAATGCAGCTCCCTCCTCGCGGCGCAGAAATCTCCTCATTTCTCAAATGTCGGCATTTCCCAGAGAACAGCCGGAGCTGGGAGCCGCGTTAGCACCTGGCTGAGGAGACTTTCCTGCCCCGAGCGCTCCAAAAGGTGCAAATCTTCCTTGGCGGGATCCGCCGGGTCCCATTCCCAGAGGCTCCCTGCAGGCGGGCACCTGGGGCTCCAGCAGCCCACGCTGGGGCAGAGTCAGGCCCCGAGCTGAGGGTTATTTTTACTGCCGTGTTTATTGCCTCTTAAATGAACCTCCCGGAGGGCTGGAGCCTCTCGGAGGCGGGGAAGGGACCTTGAGCGGCCGGCGCCGTTGCGCAAGGTGCCGAAGGTGTGCGCCGGGGCGAGGAGGGGGAAGAGGGAGATGGAAATTCCCTCTGGGCACCCGGCTTGGCTTGTGGCCCCAAACATCCTTCTCAGCCCCTCGAACACGCCTCGGTGCTGTTATATCTGGGCTGCTGACCTGTTTTCTCTCCTGGGAATCTCCCCTCCGGGGCTGACGCAGCTCCGGGATCAGGGAGGAAACACCTGGGAGCTTTCCTGTGTGCCCGGCACTGCAGGGGTTTGGGAGCAGGATGGAGCAGCAGGGACTTCAGCTAATGGCCGGATGTCCCAAGACCTTTCATAGTTATTAATATTTTCAGCTAATAAATGGCCCGTGACGCCAGGGTTGTTAATTAATGAGCTGAAGTGCCAAGGCTTGGCCCGTGACCCGTTAATAGCTGACGCTCCTCGGGGACCCGGCCGTGGCTCGCTTGGTGCGGTGCTGGTGCCGCGGGTCAGCTCTTGCCTGTCCTGGGGGTTGTTCCCTCTTTTTCCTAAAAGAGCCACTTCCAAACGGGATCTGATTTCCCAGCAAACGCAGCGGGGAAGGGATCCCTGCGGCCGCAGTGATGCTCTCAGCCCGAGCTAACCTGCGTCTCATCCTAATCGCCCGCTGCTTAATCGCTGTGCTGGGGATTTGGGGGGATTTTGGGGACGGACGCAAGCTTTGGAGAGGTGCCTGGGACGGACCTGGTGCCGGGAATGGCGTGGAGGCTCCCACTGGCTCATCCCTGGGTGGGGCTGGCGGCAGAGCGAGCCCCAGGGCGAGCCCAGCCCTCAATCCCCGGGGCGGATGGGGCAGCTCGGCCTTGCCGGGCTGCTGCTCCTGTAAAGCTCAGCCCTAGGCAGGGTGGGAGCTTGAACTTTGGAGCAGCTGGGTGTGCGGGGCAGCTGGAGGAGGCACCCTCCACCCTGAGCAGGTGGCATTGCCGGAGGATTACTCACAGTCCTGGAAACCACAGAGGAGCAGGGGCGAGGTGTTCCCGCAGTGCCGACAGCCCGGAGTTCTCAGCTCCCAAGCCCCGTCCTGCTCCCCGGACTCCCCTGTAGGGGACAGGGCTCCACGTGCCACTGTCCCTCCGCAGGATTTGCTGTCCTGGCAGCCAGGATTTCTCACCGGCCATCAGTAATTAACTTATTTTTGTGCTCGCGAGCGAGGGACGGGGATTAACACCCTCCCTGCCCTCCAAGGGGAGAGGGAGGACGGGTGGGGGGGGTCAAGACGAGCTTGACTTTCCCGCTGTCCCCTCTGTCCCTGCCGAGTCCATCTGGAGGCCGCCTTCAGCTGGGGGAGGTTTTGGCTTTGGATTTCGGATCGAGCCCTCGAACATTAAGAACGATGACTCACAGATCGCTGCTCGCACCACCTGTTTGTCATGTTTCCACCCACGGTAACTGTGTGGAGCGTTCAGAGGAGCTGAGCTGGCACGGGCTGTTTGTCACATCTGGACGGCATCACGGGATGCGGATCCAGATCCAGCTCAGCCGCAGAGTGTGGCTTTTTCCTGGCTGGGGGGTGGGAAAAGCCACACGAATTCCTTCTGCACCGGCTCTGCCTGGGTTCTGGGAGCCTGTCTGCAGTGGGAGGGCTTGGCAATGGGATCTGAGGCGTCCCAAACATGTGGGGACGGAGCATCAGGGCTTCATCTGTCGAAAGCCCGGGGTGCAGCTGCCCCGTTGTTCTCCAGATCGCCTCAGAGGTGTCACCCGCCCCGTGGCCTTTCACGCTGCGAGTGAGCAGATGCCACCCCCGGGCTGGGAGCAGGGGCTGCCTCCCTAATTTCTCCTCTCTGCCCGCAGCCGAAGCCCGAGAACGCCATCACCATCGCCGTGTCCTCGCGGGCGCTGTTCCGCATGGAGGAGGAGCAGAAGATCTACACGGAGCAGGGGGTGGAGGCCTACGTGAAGTATCAGCTGGACCACGAGAACGAGCCCTTCCTCCCCGGGGCCGCCTTCCCCTTCGTCAAAGTGAGCGGCCGCAGCGCCGTGGCACCCAAAAATTCTGGGGAGACGGCAGAGCTCGCGTGGGGCCAGGGTGGACACGAGCAGCGGGGCAGGAGGGATGGAGCCGCGGAGCGAGCAGAGGGCAAAAAAAAACCTCCCAGCAAGCGATGTGCTGCTTCTGGGGCTGGATTTTCCATCTCGAGCCCAAGGGTTGAACAAATCGTCTCCTTGGGTCGCATTTAAAGTTTCCCTTTTGGGGAACTGTCTTTTTTTTTTTAATTATAATTATTATTGTTGTTACAATTTATTTATTCTGGTAAATTGGCTGAGTTTAGCCTTGCTCCCGAGTCGGCCAGTTTCTAATTCCGACATGTTGAAATGAGGCATTTCGAACTTGAAAAATATTTTCTCACTCCTGCCTCAGTCAGAGCAGTTCTGGGTGCTGGAACCCGTTCCCAGTGAATAAATTGATCAGCTCTGCGGGGCGAGACTTGTTTCTGGTTGCTTGAAAAACACTTACCTGCAACTTGGGGCTGATTTATCCTCATTTCACAACTCAAAACCTTCCGTGTTTGAAAACAGAAGGGTAGCTAGGTGGGGTTGTTTTTTCCCCCAAAAATGAATCTATTTTTTTCCCAGCTGATGTCAGCTTGGCTCGGGGTGTAGCTGGGGTCGGGGTTGTGGTGACCAGAAGTGTTTTGTTGATGGGAAGGGGTCAGAGCCACGCCTGGGGCTGGCCAGATCCGTGGATTTGGTGACCAGGAATGTTTTGCTGGGTGGGAGAGGGGGTCAGGGCCACGCCTGGCGGGGGCTGGCTGACACCCACCCCCTGCCCCCGGGGTGCTGCAGGCGCTGGAAGCGGTGAATGCTCAGCTCCGTGAGCTCTACCCCGACAGCGAGGAGCTCTTCGACATCGTCCTCATGACCAACAACCACGCCCAGGTTGGGGTTCGCTTGATCAACAGCATCAACCACTACGGTGAGGTGGGGACAAAGCTGGCCTCGGTGGCTTTCAGGTGGTGTCACTGCTTGGCGCCAAGAAAAGGAGATGTTCCCTCCCATTTTTCCCGCTTCTCCCGGGTTTTCCGGGGGTTGAGCGGGAGCTGGCTGGTGAGGAGGGGCTCTGGCTGCTGTTGGGCAGCAGAACCAAGATGAACCCCGGTCCTTCCAGCAGCAAGGCTGGGTTTGGGGGGGCAGCCGGGCTCACCCCGGGGTGCCTCTCGCCCTCAGGCCTGTTCATCGAGAGGTTCTGCATGACGGGAGGGAACAGCCCCATCTGTTACCTCAAGGCCTATCACACCAACCTCTACCTCTCCTCCGACGCCGAGAAAGTGAGTGGGGCCATTGAAGAGGGTGAGTCTGGGGTCCAGCTCGCGGGGGGAGGCAGCGGGGGGAGCCTGGGGCCCTCAGGGGGTTGATCCCAGGAAGGATAACTCCAATATCCACGTCCCTAAGCCGACATGCACTTAGGGTTTGCCTTGCCCCGCATCTCCGGTGCTCCAAAGAGCCTCCAGTTTCCATAGAAATGAGCCTTTCCTGCAGCTCCACAGCTCTCCCGAGGCAAAGGCGGTGTTTTTCCTCCTTCATTCCTGCATACGGAGCATGATTTGTCACCTGGGGCTTTGTTTTTGCCGGGGAAGGTCTCGGGGCGGGGGGGCCGAGCTGCAGGTGCTGCCGGGCGCGTTCCCTCGCGGCGTTTTGCTTCCAGCCCCTCGGTCGTGTTTCGCTCCGCTCCTCAGCGGCCGAGCCGCGGGGACGGCTCCTTGGACAGCCGCCACCTCTTGCCTCACCCTCAGGGATCGCTGCAGCCACCATCTTCAGCCCCAGCAGGGACCTGGAGGTGTCGGAGAAGCAGCTGCGGGTGGCGTTCGACGGGGACGCCGTGCTCTTCTCGGACGAGTCGGAGCAGATCGTGAAGGCTCACGGCCTGGACATGTTCTTCGAGCACGAAAAGGCTCACGAGAACAAGCCCCTGGCACAGGTAGAGCTGGGCTGAGGGCAGGAAAAGGCTCCGGGAGAGAGGCAGCCCTCCTGGGGATGCTCCCAGCTCCGGGATCGAGCCAGAGCGGGGTGCGAGGCGGGGCAGGGCAGCAGCTGCTGGCCCACGAGGTGGCTGTGGGGTCATTTTTGGGGGGTGGGGTGGGGCTCACAGGGGTTATCCAGCACGTCTGGGATGGGAAGGACGACACGGAGGTGTCTCCTTGCTCCAACAGGGCCCCCTGAAGGGCTTCCTGGAGGCGCTGGGGAAGCTGCAGAAGAAGTTCTACTCCAAGGGGCTGCGGCTGGAGTGTCCCATCCGCACGTACCTGGTGACGGCGCGGAGCGCGGCCAGCTCAGGGGCCCGGGCCCTAAAGACTCTGCGCAGCTGGGGCCTGGAGACGGACGAGGCTCTGTTCCTGGCCGGGGCTCCCAAGGGGCCGCTGCTGAGGAAGATCCGGCCCCACATCTTCTTCGACGACCAGATGTTCCACGTGGAGGGAGCCCAGGAACTGGGCACCGTGGCCGCCCATGTCCCCTACGGCGTGGCCCAGAAGCACAAGCGGCCGGCGCGGGAGGAGCAGCAGACCCCCAACAGCAAATAGCGGGGCTGGCTGCTCCCACGGCACCCCCCGGCACGGAGCTCACCCCCTGAGCAGGGATTGACCGTGCTGGGAATGGGAGTTCATCCCCCAGGCAGGGGCAGGGAGAGAGGAGGAAAAGCCTCCTCGGGTGCCTCTGTTCGCCGGGGTCTTGTGGCCTTGTCCCTGTTCCTCGTGGGACTGGAGGCTCCTCCACGCCAGGAGTTGTTTTCCCAGCCCGTCCGAGCGCTCTGCGCTTGCTTCAGGCAAAATCCCTCGAGGGTGGGTCTGCCCCGTGTGGAATCTTGGTGCCAGGCAGGTTTAACCTATTTATTTAAAACCCCGAAGTGACTCCCAAAGCCTTCTGGCTTCCCAAGCAAACGTTTAAGCTGAACTGTTGAACTGGAAAGTTGGGAGCACCTGAAAACCTTGCGAGCAGCTTCGAAACAAAATTTTGTCCCTTTTAACTGGAATTAAACCGTGATCTTGTTCCTTCACAGCCCCGGCTGCTGCTCCCCGACCAGAAAATACTCAGTGTCTGTCCTTTCACCGAGATTTTGCCAGCTTAAATTTAGAAAAATACTAAAAAATACTTGACATATTTAAAAAAAAAATCAAAAAAATCCTGTTTCCTGCTCGGAGCTTTGGGCTGGTGCATTGTTGGCCCAGGTTTTTATGTCTGGGTTTCACACTTGCATGATTTAGCACTTCAAACCAATAACCTCAGCGAAGCATCCAAAGCCCAGCTTGTCCAGGGGCTGCAGACACACGCCCAGGGCTTGAATTAAGTTAAAAGCAGGCCCTGCTGTATTAGGGCCGTCATTTGAAGTCCATTTAGGTAAATCTGCAGAGAATTTCAGCCTGGGGATTTCAATTAAAGGATTTTTTTTCTCCCTTTCTAGGCTGAGCCCGTATCAGTTGATAATCTGTTTCTCCTCAGCTTCTCGAAACCCCTGGTGTTTCCTAAAATAGACACCTCTGTCAGCGACGCTGCGAGAGAACCAAATCTCTGATTAAGAAACAGGATGGGAAATCAATTGGAGAGAAACCGGTGTGAAAATCACGCTGACATTTCTGCTCAGAGCCCTGTCCCAGAGGAGACACTCGGGAGGGAAAGATTATTTCTTCCTTGTGGGTTTTTTTCCCTCTTTTTTTTTTTTTTCGCATGACACCCCACGGCTGAGCAGGAAGGATGCTCAGCGTTGTCAGATGCTTTTCCGCAAATTCCATGGGCTGAAATTTTCCAAGCTGCGTGTCTGGCTCTTTCCAGGGAAGTTCCAGCTCGCACAGTGAGGCTGGAGCTGGAGTCATCACCCTTCTGAGGAATATAGAAATAACCAAGCTGGTGATGCCTTCAGTGGCTCGGGAGACTTTTCTCATTGCACTGAATCCTGCTCGAGCAGTGGAAAGCAAATTGCACTTTTTCCCCCCCAAAAAACTGCTTTGGCGGACTGTTGACTGTCACATCTGGGCCACAGACACCTCGGAGGAAGGTCTGAAATCCAAACAAACGAAGGAAAAATCTCGGGAGAAATGAGTTTCTCAGTGTCACACCCGCCAGCAGTCAGGTTTGTGGAAAGGCCTCGTCTTTTTTAATGTGAACCCGAGATTTTGGGATCTGAACTGGATCTCGGAGACCTTTCTGGCAGCTGGGAGGGGAGAGCACAGCCTGGCCTCCCAATAAACATTTCCAAGGTGTTTCCTGGAGATCGTGGAAGCCCAGCCAAGGCCGGCTTGAGCAGGGGAGAGGATGCTGCGGGAGGAATGGGATTGTCAGCCAGCCCTCGGGAGCAGGGCAGGGTGCCAGGGGGATGGGGCGCAGGGGGATGTGTCCGTGGGGTGATCCAGAGGTAACGCTGGCGGTGGCAGGGCTGGGCTGGCAGGAGGAGGTGGGTGCCCTGGCTGGGAACGCTGCCAGCTCCAGGGAACCAACGGGTTGTGGTTTTGGGGCAGAATTTAGCAGATTTAGCTGGATTTTAGCAGATTCCCGCTGCCTCTCCAGGCCCTGAGGTGCACAGGGAGCTGGGTGCAAGCTGGACACAGGGTTTTAGTGACCCTGCTTTGGGTCCTCCTGCTGCCAGGGCAGCTTAGGGGCTCCCTGGGAGATGTGGGGCTCAGGAAAACGCGCCCCAGGTGAGCCAGACCTCCCCGAATCCCTCCCGAGCGGGGAGCATTTTCCGTTCCCACCGTGGCTGCCCCTTTTCCTTTTATCCACGTGGCTTCCTCTGCTTCGTTCGGGTTTTTTTTTCCTCCTCCGCCACCACAACTGGAAGACAAAGACTTGCTGCTCGTGTACTTCCCTCGTGTCCCCTCGGGCCGCTGTGAGTGTCCCCGGGATCAGCTGGACACTTCTCCCGCCCCGGCTGGGCCAGCGGGGTCGCGCCTCTCGTGCTGTCCTGGCTGACAACTGGACTTTTCCTGCTGTGTGTTGTTGCTGTGGGTTTCACTTCATGGTCCTCCGGTGGTTTTTTGCCACGTTGACGGGATCCCTCGGGGTGTTTTTCCCTAATAAACCGTGTTGGTCCCAGCCCGGCTCCCTCCGTTCTCAACGCCGAGTGTTTGGCTCCCTGGAGCAGGGGTCTGAGCTCTCTGCCTGGCACCTCCCAGGTTTTGTGGTGATGGGGCGGGGGTGACGAGAAGGAGAAAAAGGGGTTTGGGGGTTTAAGGGAATTCAGGAAGTGTGATGAAAGCACCTGCTGCGGGACTGGAGAGCTGTGGGAGAGGTGGGATGCCGGGGGTGGGATGTGCCGTGACACGGCCGCCTCCCCCTGCTTCGTGAGCGGCTTTTTGTGGGCACCTGGGCTCGTGATGAAGCCCTGGGTGAAAAACACAGTTTTGTCGACTTGATCTTCTCCCAGCCAACAGGTGGGAGGCAGCAAAAGCTCGGCCGAGGAGATTTATGGCTGCTGAAGCGCCGGCTCCATCCGAGCAGCCACACCGCGGCTCTGACCCCTCCCCTGCCGATGAGGGGAACAGATGGACCGAGGCGAAGCAACAAACTCTCCATCCATCACCAAATATAGCCAAGGAATGTCCGTAGGCCCCGGGGCAGCGTCCCGGCTATGGGTGTTCGTTTAAGGGACGGCTGGCCCTCAGCAGAGCGTTCCTGCCTCGCTGGAATGCTTTCCCCCAGCCCATCCCCGATCCTGCCGTGTTCTTTCCACCAGATGCCTGGAGGGGAATGAAATTAAAAAAAAAGTCAAATCGCAGCGCGGATTGCAGCCTGTGATGCACCAGGGAGAGCCCAGGTGGGTCCTGGGAGGTCGGGGATGTCCAAGGCGACGCCGAGAGCTGCCGAGGCAACCCCAAGCCCTTGAGTGTGAGGGCTGACGCCGAGGTCGGGGAGGGACAGGGGGAGGTTCGTGCAGGTGGATTTGGGAGGCCTGGCTCGGCTCTGCTGCGAGCGCGAGGTTTTGATTCCGCTGCCTGTTTTCCAGGCTTTTCCCTTCATCAGGCACGGCAGGGCTTTGCAGGGAGCGTGCTTTGAAACCAAGCCCGCAGAGGAGGAGGAGGAGGAGGAGGAGGAGGAGGCGGAGGCAGAGCTGGTGGGAATTATGCTGCCGCTCAGCAATTGCCGGCACAGATGTTCCCGAGGTAATCGCGGCCCTGAATAGCAGGAGCTGCTTTTCACGACGAATCCAGGCTTTAACCCCGAGAACTTGTGGGGTGGCTGGGTGAGGGTGGGACAGCCCCAGCGACCACGGCGGGGAGGTCAGGCAGAAAGCGGACTCCGCTCTCCTGGTCCTCCGTGTGCACCAGGGAGGCTGTGACGCCTCCCTGCCTCAGTTTCCCCATCGCCGTGACAGAATCACGGCATCCCACACTGGTTCGGGTGGGAAGGGACCTCAAAGCTCATCCAGTGCCACCCCCTGCCATGGGCAGGGACCCCTCCCACTGTCCCAGGGTGCCCCAAGCCCCGTCCAGCCTGGCCTTGGGCACTTCCAGGGATGGTGAATCCAAAATTGACGAACGATCCAGCGGGAATGTCGGGTACGGAGGACGACTCCAGCTCCTCAGGGAGAGAAAGCAGAAACCCAGGAGTGCTCTGAGGTGCAGCGAAACCCCTGCAGGTCCCGGTGTGTGGGGGCCACGCAAATCCAGGTCTGTGCTGCGGCGCTGGCCGTGAGGGATCCCAAGTGGGAGCTCCTCTGCAGCACGTCTGGTCTCACATCCTTCCCGGAGGGCGGAACCGGCGCCAACAACCCCGAGCAGGGACCTGCAGCCATCCCAGGGGGATAAAATGTCAGAGCAGGGGACCTGGTGACAGGGTGACAGAAACACCCGGAGCTGGGAGGACAGATAAGGGGACCCAGCGGCAGGAGAACGAGCAAAGGGCACTCGCTATCAGCGCCGTGCCAGGATTCGTGCGGCCCGACCAGCTCGTCCCTTCCACACCGCTATTTTTAGCCGTGGTTGCTGATGCCTCTGTCACCGGTGCCTAAAATGGTCCCCCCCGAGCGCGCCCAGGGCCACCCCGCGCCGCCGAGGCCACCAACGAAGCCGTGACTCAACGGGGCGGGTGTGGAGCCGCTCACGGCCCCGCTGGCTGCCGGAGGAAGCCGGAGCCTCCAGCTGCCAAGAGGCAGCTCCGAGCTGGGCCAGCTCCTCGGGACGTGCTCCAGAAGGTTCGTGTTTAGGGCCTGGCCTCTCGCCAGGAGTCGGGGGGGAAGTACGTGAGCCCACCTTCCACCTCCCCAGAACTGGGAATTGTCCAGCTCTGACTGGGAACCGTGGCTGTGCCTTGGTGTTGGTCCTTAAGGGAGCTGTGGGATGGCTCTGTGGGAGCAGCTTCCACCCACGCCCGTGGGAATAACCCTTCGGCTGCTGGGCTGGAGCAACACGCGAGAGGGCAAAGACCTCGGGGCCGCAGAGCCAACCCACCACGACCCCTGCCTGGAGATCTCCCTTCGTAAAAAACCGCCTCGTTTTCCCCGTTCTGCCCAGACCAGCGAGCGACGGAGGCGGAGATCTCCCCGTCCTGGCGCTCTCCCATTCCTGCAGCGAAGGCTCCGTTTCCAGGGCTGCACTTCAAAGCTTTGCTGGCAGTGCTGGGACGGATGGGGCTGTGCCATAATCCCCCCTGGGAGCAGAGGAGAGGAGAGGGGGGTTCGGGAGCTACTGGAGCTACAGGAGAGCTGGAGAGGGACTTTGGACAAGGGCATGGAGTGACAGGATGAGGGGGAATGGGTTTAAGCTGAGGAAAGGGAGCTTTAGATTGGATATAGGGAAGAAATTCTTCCCTCTGAGGATGGTGAGGCCCTGGCACCGGTTGCCCGGAGAAGCCGCGGATGCCAGGGAGGAGGAATGAGGGAAAATCTGCTCCGACTGCACCGAGGGAAGCTTGGCTTCCCCGATCTGCACCAACTTTTGGTGGGAATCGGAGCACGAGTGGACCTTGTTGTCCGTGCTGGAATTCACGCCCGTCTTGATGGGGACGTGTTTGCCCCAAGGAACGGGGGAACATTTCTCGCGGGGACAGGGACAGGGACAGGGACAGTTGTGGTGCTGAGCAGGTGCCACGAGAGGGCGTGGGGGGCTGTGCGGTGCCGCCAGAGGTGACCCGGTGGCCGCTGTCCCCATCCTTGGTGTCCTTCACGGGCCAACGTGCCCTAAAAGTGGCAGCGCCGCCTTCCACGGTGCCATCTGGTGCTCCTCCCGCTCGGGTGCGTGTTCGGGGAGTGCGAACGGGCATCTCCGCCTCAGCACAGCCCCGGGGGCCACCTGAGCCCCCCACACTGTCCCCAACCCGCCCCACTGCGGGGTTTGACCTCCGTGGATGGGAAGGGGTTGCTTGAAGCCCGCCAAGCCGGGCACGGAAAGGTTTTCCTCAGCGCCGGTTCTGGCGCGGGACACACGTCCTCAAGCGCCGTCTCAGGCACTTTGTGACCCAGGGTGACCTGGCTGGGGGGCTGTGGGGCCACCCCGTACGGGTGGGGCGGTGGGGGCCTGTCCTGCTGGCTGCACAAACAGGCCCCGCTTCCTCGGCGGCCTCCTCCAGGTGCGCCTGGGAATCATTAGGAGCTCTCCGCGCCGGCTGAGTGTGGGAACTGGAAGAGAAAGCTGGAGAGAGGCCTTCTTTCATCTCCCCACTCCCTCCTCCCCCCGCGTCTGCCAAGCCTGGCTTCCTTTTGAATCCTTTAGCTGGTGCCAAGCGAGGGAGAAGAGGAGGGGGGAAGAAAGAGAAAAAGGGAGGGGAAAAAAAAAGAAGAGGCAACAACCACAGGAATGCGTCCAGGGATCTGGCTTCATTCAGGCTGCCGAGCCCTGAATACCCCGGCTCCACTCGGGGAGCTGGAGGGAGGCCGTGGCAGCAGTGGGAAAACAACCAGGGAAGCGCCGTGAGTGTCACCACAGGGAGTGACAAAGGGTGTCAGGGAAGGGGACACGTCCCCCGCCGTGGTACCGGGGATCTGGGAGCACCCCCAGGTCAGGGTGCCACAAGTCCCACGCTGGGAGCAAAACTCCCACGTCTGGGTGAATCCCGGCCGTGTCCACCCCAGGATGGGGATGCAGTGCCCAGCCTGTCCCCATTCCATCCCCGTGGGGATGCAGCGCCCGTGTGCCAGGCCTGTCCCCCCCGACAAGAGCGACAGGGCTGCTGGCAGGAAGGGCATGAGGAGAGGCTGGGAGCCTTTTCTCCGGCACGTCGGGAGAAGGATGGGTTTTGACTTGCTGCCGACTTTATTCCCACCAAATTAATAATTTCCTCTTGCAGCCGCAGCGCTGGCCTGCGCGAGTGCGGGTGCGTGCGTGCGCTGGTGGCCCCCACTGCCCTCCCGGCCGCCTTTCCCTGCTCCAGGAGGGTCCTCCCTCCATCCTCGTCCTCAGCTGGGCTCCTTCCAGCTGTGCGGAGCTGTCAGATCCAGCCCAGCTGTGCCGGCCGCGGCCTCGGGAGCATCCCGGCGGGAGCGGGGGCCCGGCTGTGAACTGATGATGCGAGAGCCGGAGGTGGCGGGGGAGCGCCTTGGGTGGCGGCGAGCGAGGCGCAGCTCCAGGAAGGAGCTCTCGCTCCCTCTTGGCTTCGCAGCCGCTCTGGCAGCGCTCGGAGAAACGGGGGAAAAAAGCAGCGCGGGAGCCACCAGCACACGCCGGACTCTGTCCCGGAGACACGGGGCAGCTGCCGGACAATCCCAGCGCCGGATGGGAGCGCCCAGCAGAGCGCCCGGCAGTAACCTGGGGACGGGACGTGTCCCCCCGAGCCCTCGCAGAGCTCCACGCACGCCCCTCGCCGTGTGCCCCGTGCCCCGCGCATCCCATCCTGAGCGCCGGGCGCTCGTTCCCAGCGCACGGCAGCCGTTCCCGGGGCTGTCCGAGTGCCCGGCCGGGGCACCGACACCTCTCCCATGTGCGGGCACGCACCGTGGCACCCGGTATCGGCAGATCTGCTGGGAACGCCAGCCATCCCTCCGGCAGCGACTGTGTTTTGTTCCTCATTTATATCCCCGGGGTGGTGCCACAGGTGGGCGATTGTTCCAGCTGACAGCCCGAGAGGCGAAGGAACAAGATTTAACTTCCTGCTATTCAATCACAGAAAGTGAGCATTCAGCAGCAGCTGCTGGCTGCTGGCAGGAGCCGAACCCCCGCCGGGGTGGGCGCAGGGAAAGGCAGGAAAAGCTGCCTGGTGCCACGGGCACGGCGGGCTCCGGAGAACCTCTGGCTGTCGCTGCTCTCTACCGAGTTTGTTTTTCGAGAGGGGATTGCCTGATCGAAGCAGCTCCGTGGAGCAGAAGTTGGATGAGGAGGAGCTGGGGCGGGGGGGGGCTCAGCCTGAAGGAAAGGAGGCTCAGGGGGGCCCTTCTGGCTCTGCACAACCCCCTGACAGGAGGGGGCAGCCAGGGCGGGGAGCCGGGCTCTGCTCCCAGGATGAGAGGAAACGGCACGGAGGTGTGCCAGGAGAAGTTTAGGGTGGATATTAGGGGGAAAAAAAATCTTCACTGGAAGGGTGGTCGGGCACTGGAACGAGCTGCCCGGGGCAGCGGTGGAATCACCACCCCTGGAAGTGTTCACAAAACGCGTGGATGCGGCACTCGGGGACGTGGTTTAGTGGAGAGCCGGGTTAATGGTTAGACTCGATTTTAAGGGTCTTTTCCAACTTTAATGATCCTGCGGGAAGCACCCGGGTGGAAAACAGCAGCGTGTGGTGTGTGGAGGGGAGACACTTTAAGCGGGGAGAGGCCAAGCCAGGAGCTCGCAGTGCCGGAGGGAGCGGCAGCTCCGCGGCTTTCCCCCGGGCCAGCCCGAGCGCTGAACTCTGCGTGATCCCTGACCCTGGGAACTCTGTGGCGGAGGGCTGGTGGCTTTGGAAGCCCTCTGGATGTGCGCTTCCCTTGCCCTGTGCTGGAAAGGCCGGGGGATGATCCCTTCCCTGCTGACCGGGAGCTTCCTTGTCCCCGTTTCCCCACGCACGCCCGCGCTCCCTCCCGGAGGCCGGCCCGGGAGGAGGGAGTGCGTGTTCCTGCGAGCTCCACTTCGGGAACAAACCTCTCTCCCTCTTCCCCCGCGCTGCCTGAGCCACCTCTGAGCCAGCCAGGGCCTTGTGGAAACCCCTGCAGCGCCCAGGGCGCAGTGAGGGCTTCAGGATCTCCCTGCTCCACTTCCTTCCCTCACTCTTCCCCTCCTGGGGCCGATCCAATCTGAGAGGAGTCTCCCGCTGCCACCTCTCCCTGCCCTTTCCCTGCGCCATCTGTCCCCAGCACGGCGACGACCTCGCTGGTGGCGTTCGTGCTCGGGATCCTCCCGCGCACCTCTCCGCTCTCCGGTTTTAATCCCTCCGTTCCCGCGGGCTCGGGGTGTCTCCGGAGCCGGTTGTGATCGCCAGGGCTGCGGCTGGAATCCGTCTGGCAGCGCTGCAGCGCGGGGAGAGCCCCGCTTGCCTCCGCGCACGCCGGACCCCCCAGCTCCGTCAGCCTGCCCTGATCCGGAGGCTGGGGCCGGGCTGAGCTCAGCACCTCGCAGGAACATCGGGGCTCGCCTCCACACCCGGGGAGGGGACACGCTGCAGCCGAGGCAATCAGCAGCGGTCAGCCCCTTTCGGGAGCTCGCCGTGAAGCGCTGCCGACGGCCTTGGAAGTGACGGGGGTCGGACACGCCAAACCACCGGCCACGTCTGAGCGGGGCTCGGGGCCTCGTGTCATTTCCATGAGGCCGGGAGGGCTCGGGGGTGATGTCTGAGGATGTTAAAGGCACTTGTGTGTACCCAAGCAGCGCAGGCACATGCTGTCGTTGCCTCTGCAGTGCCATCTGGCCAGCAGCAACGCAGCTAGAACCGGGGCTGTGCGCAGGAGAACATTTTACAACAGAAAGCAATTAACCGAATAAAGCCCTTTTTAAAATCCAGTAATTAAAAACAGTCCCTCCCCCTTGTTTTCCTTTTAAGCTGAAAGTTGCTGTTTACTCATTTGCTTTACAAAGTGTGCCTTGTTGTGGCTTCAGAAGAAATGAAAGTTTGAAGTGGTTAGAGAAGAAAGGCTTTGGGGCTGGTGCGTTCCAGGCAGGGCGGAGGGGCAGGGGCTCTCCAGCCCGGCTTGTTTCTATTTGTTCTTGTCTACTCACAAGATCGCTAAACACACATTTAACAAGTGGTGAAACTGTCTACCAGCCTGATCTCTCCCAGGGTTCATGAGAAGAGGCCTGGCACATTAGCATTGCTGGGGGAAGGGGAGGGGGAGGACAGGCCTTTTGAAGGGTTCGTGTTTTGGGGCTGAGCGAGGGAAGGGCTCCTTGAGCCGGCCAAGTCCCAAACAAAGGCATTGTGTTCCCCCGAGCCCTGGGGACTGGCCCCGGGGGAAGGCCAGGACCTTGCCTCGCCAGCCACGGGTTTTTCCACCCCTGCTCCTCTTGTTCCTGAGCACGGGTGCAGCCCTAAGGCCACCGGAGTCGGGAGCAGGGCCGGCACCTCCAGGGCTGGCTCATCCCATCCCTGAGAGCCGAGGAACCCAGGGCTGCAGTGGTCGTGGGGACCATCCTGTGCAGCCTCAGCTCACCTTGTCCCCAACATCCTCACCTTGTCCCCAACACCTTCACCTTGTCCCCAACACCCTCATCTTGTCCCCAACACCCTCTTGTCCCCAACATCCTCACCTTGTCCCCAACACTTTCACCTTGTCCCCATCACCTTCACCTTGTCCCCAACACCCTCAACTTGTCCCCAACACCCTCACCTTGTCCCCAACACCCTCATCTTGTCCCCAACACCTTCACCTTGTCCCCTTCACCTTGTCCCCATCACCCTCATCTTGTCCCCACCACCCTCACCTTGTCCCCAACACCTTCACCTTGTCCCCATCACCCTCATCTTGTCCCCAGCATCCTCACCTTTTCCCCACCACCTTCACCTTGTCCCCTTCACCTTGTCCCCATCACCCTCATCTTGTCCCCAGCATCCTCACCTTTTCCCCACCACCTTCACCTTGTCCCCTTCACCTTGTCCCCATCACCCTCATCTTGTCCCCAGCATCCTCACCTTTTCCCCACCACCTTCACCTTGTCCCCTTCACCTTGTCCCCATCACCCTCATCTTGTCCCCAGCATCCTCACCTTTTCCCCACCACCTTCACCTTGTCCCCTTCACCTTGTCCCCATCACCCTCATCTTGTCCCCAGCATCCTCACCTTTTCCCCACCACCTTCACCTTGTCCCCTTCACCTTGTCCCCATCACCCTCATCTTGTCCCCACCACCCTCACCTTGTCCCCAACACCCTCATCTTGTCCCCAACCCCCTCTTGTCCCCAACATCCTCACCTTGTCCCCAACATTTCACCTTGTCCCCATCACCTTCACCTTGTCCCCAACACCCTCATCTTGTCCCCATCACCTTCACCTTGTCCCCAACACCCTCATCTTGTCCCCAACACCTTCACCTTGTCCCCTTCACCTTGTCCCCATCACCCTCATCTTGTCCCCACCACCCTCACCTTGTCCCCAACACCTTCACCTTGTCCCCATCACCCTCATCTTGTCCCCAGCATCCTCACCTTGTCCCCACCACCTTCACCTTGTCCCCTTCACCTTGTCCCCATCACCCTCATCTTGTCCCCACCACCCTCACCTTGTCCCCAACACCCTCACCTTGTCCCCAACAGCCTCTCTGGGTATGATATACCAGAGAGGAGCAGCCCAGCGTCCAGTGGCAGTAAGTCTTCCCTCCTCTCTGTGTGGCCACAGGGGAGCCCTGCCCTCGGCTCGGGCTCCTGGACAGGCAGTGACCCCTGGTCTGTCACGGGAGCTGGTGCAATATTAATTATCACTCGTTGTGGCTTCTCTGCAAAGCGAGTGCCCAGTGCAGCAGCTCCATTATGGGTGGGGAAACTGAGGCACATCAAGGACCTAACCCACCGGTGGTGTCCGGTGCTAAACCACCTGCTGATTCCAGAGCGGGATGGGGATCCTGCCCCTGCCTGTCCCCCAGCCCTGCTGTCCTGGGGACACAGAGTGGCACAGACTCAAGGGGACAGCAGCACCTCCAGGGTGTCCCGGCCGTGAGCTCGGCAGGTGCGGCCTCGTGGAGCCCCATCCCACGGGATTTGCAGGGCTGAGCCGCATTCCCAGACCCGCCGCGGGGCAATAGGTGTGAGGACACAGACAGCCCTGCCGGGGTGGTGAGGGCAGCGCCGAATTTCAGCTCCAGGATCTGCCCTGT
Source organism: Rhagologus leucostigma (assembly GCA_013397725.1). NCBI lineage: Eukaryota > Metazoa > Chordata > Aves > Passeriformes > Rhagologus > Rhagologus leucostigma. The sequence goes on from VZTD01002227.1 coordinate 773,111, forward strand.
CCCTGCCTGGGGAAGGGTGAGGCCGCGGGTTTGTGGGAAAATGTTGTTTTTCCCTCCCCTGGACTGCCCGTAGCAGTCGGCTGGGCGGGCTCTGGATCGCGTGGGCTGGGGAAGTGGGGGGGAGTTTGCAATTGTGGTGCCTCTGGCTTGGAGCTGAGCCACGGCAAACAATCCTCTCCTGGCCCCGCTCCAGATCTGACAAACCACAGAGGTGACACCGCATTCATCCCTCCACGCTTTCGTCCCAAATCGCCTCCCGAAAGCCCTGCCTGCTTCTCCCGCCTGTGATGAATCTGCTCAGCCACAGAGCGAGGCAGCCTGTCCGCAGCCAGGAATCCTGCCCGGCATCCCTGTGAGGCCTCCGCTTCGGGAATTACAGCTGTGGCTCTGGCAGGCGGCGGTGGGACCTGAGGTTAGGAGGCGATGTTGACCGAAGATGTGCGGACAGGGCATTCCAGGCATGCACAGGGTTAAACCAGAGGTGTCAGTTCACGGGGAGGTAACAGATAAGTCCTGCTCCTCCGCTGCCTCTGGCTTTCCAGAAGCCTTGCCCTCCCTCCCACATTCCAGCTGCTGCAGCTTTTCACAGCTGGCAGCTCTCCTGGGACATTTCCCAGAGCTGGGAAGGCAGGAGGGGAGGGAGCAGCGTGGTTCCAGCGTGGCAGGGGGGTTGGTGGCTGGGCTGACCACGGCCCCTCCAGGGACACTTAGTCTGGAGCCCTTCATCCCCAGGACGGGCCTGGCACAGGCAAAAAACCTCGGCAATCCCAAGTCCCTGGCAGGGATCCACCCTCAGTCCTGGCCCGGAGAGTTTTTCCTGCTGCAGGGAAGGGACATCAATCTTCGCAGCTCACTTATTCCTTGGCCTCTGAAGCAGGGTAGCCAATTAGTGCTGGGCGTGATGGATGGCTTAGCCCCGTCCTCGTGACACCCATCCTCTGGAAACACTTCCCACCACGGAGAGGCACAGGCAGCCCGAGCAGGGGACAGCTCTCACCAGCTCCTGAGTCCCAGAGGGTCCCAGAGGGGTCCCGGGGATGGGGACAGGCATTGCAGCAAGGCTTGCTGCGATTCCGGAGGGGAAACAGCCCCGAGCGCGGGGCCACGGTTGTTAATTCAGGGTTTGGGGAGAGATTTCCTCTGATAATTCCCTGGCTTGGCTGTGGCAAAGCCTGGAGCTCTCCAGGGAAGAGCAAATCGGCTCTGGGCAGAGGTTGGTCACCCACTGCTTGTGGCTCTGCTCTTGGGGTCACTGTACCGTGGGAATCGGCTGCAAAGAGGCCCAGGGAGAGGCCGGGAGGGGCAGAACCCCCGTTTCTGAGCCCAAATCTCCCTTTGCCCGCTGTGGGGGAGGTCTGGCTGCTCCCTCCCGTGGGACACGGGCGACACTCCCGAAATCCAGCTCCCCTCACGCAGCTAAGCCCGTTTAATCCTTCCCTGTCGTCTCCACTGAACCGGCCCCTTGAGGGGGTCTCAGCACCGTCTCTGCTCCGTCTGGGGTGGTTCAGATGCTCCTCACAATCCCCTCTGGGATCCCTGGGGTCGATTATAAACGACTCTCCAGGAGCACAGGCTGGAGAACGGATCCGATTACAGGAGAAGCGGGTTTCGGGGCCCCCGCTCTGTTCATAATGAAGTGTAATCCTAGAAAAACATGTTGCCAATTACATTTCAATTGAACCCAGATAATGATGCTTAGACAGGGCCCAGAAAAGATGGAGTCTGGACAGTGAATTCCTTTCTAATGGACAAGAAAAGTGTTCCTCTGTGGCAGGTCTGGGCTCGGCTTGGTTCAGGCTCGATGTGATACGAGCAAGAGCCTGAAACAACCAATCTCGGGATCCCATTTGAATTGTTTTATCAGTGGAAAGAGTATTAATCTCTCAAAAACACATGTTTATGGGAAGTTTGGTTTGGAGATGTATGTGTTTCTAACTGAAATCACTTTGGAAAGGGAGGAGGAGTGGGTCTCAAAACTGCTAAAATAACACTTTTCCAATTCTCCTGGTTCAAAGTAACCTTTCGTTCGGAAATGTAAGCTAATGACGGCTCGGCTTCTCGACCACTTCTCACAGTGAAAACAAAACATCAGAATAAGAGAAACAAAGTGCTGTGACCTAAAGCAAAGGTTTTACTCCCTTTTTCAGTTTACAAATACTGCCGAGACGTCAGTTTTCCACTCCAGCACAGGACGGCTGCTTCAGGTCCCCACTGCTTCACTTCAGAAGGGGAGGACGGTGTGGTTCAATCCCAAAAACTGCTCGGGGAGGGGGGGGGGGGG
>VZTD01002227.1:777855-790418 GCA_013397725.1 Rhagologus leucostigma
GACGGTTCACACAGACTGTTCCTTTTACAGGAAGACTTGGGATTTCGACCAGCGAGCGGGAGGAGGAGCGGGGGGGCCCTGGGAACCGGGGAGCGCCGGCGCGGCCGCGTAATCCGTCACTCCCGGGAGATGGTGGCTCATTAACCCATTACCCGGGAGGTGGGGACGTGCCGGGAGGGAGCCAGGGAAGGAGAGCCGGGGGTGGGAGAGGCAGAGCGGGCAGGGGAGGAGCCGTGCGGGGCCGGAGCGGCGGAGCCCGGGCAGGGACAGCACTGCCCCGAGCACGGCGGGGAACGACGGCGGCGGCCACCGGGGCCACGCGTGGGGCAGCCTCGCCGAGCCCACCGGCCTCTCCCCCCGCCAGGATGAAGCGGCTCTGCGAGGAGAGCTCGTCCGACACGGAGTCTGACGGCACCATCGACGTGGGCCGGGAGGAGGAGTACAGGTGAGGGCAGGCTCCGTCCCACGCGGGTTTTGGGGGTCCCGGCACCGCTCCCCACCCCCGAACTGCTCGGGGCGGCAGCGCTCGGTGCCTGCCGGGTCACGGCTCGGGAGGGCACCGGGGCTGCCACCGGGAGTCCCTCGCACCTCGCTTAACCCCTCGGGGTCGGGCTGGTCCTGCGGGGACCGGCAGGATGACCCCAGAGCGCTGGCCAGGGCTGGTGCTGCAGATGGGGCTGACCCAGCAAGGAAACCGAAGTGGCCGTACAAGTGTGAAAGCTGTGTTAGGAGCTTCAAGAGAATCCCATTAAAGCCAGCGCGGTGGCCTTCCCCTGCCAGGTGGGAGAAGGGCAGCAGGAGCCCCGTTTGCTGGCAGATCTCTGCACCCCGAGGTGGGGCAGCCCCCCCAGAGCAGAGGCACCCACACCCCTGCGCTCCGGGCAATCCGAGGGCTCCCAGGGAACATGGAAGAAACCGGGAGGTTTTGCAAGAGAAAAACGCTTCTGCTCTGCTGATGCATTCGCAACGCACCAGCTGGGGCTGCGGTGTGTTAGGGAGGGAGCCCGGGCAGGGAAGGGCTGCCCTGGTGCCCCTCGGCAGCGCAGTTCGCAGGCTCTGTCCCATCGCTGCGGAGCTGCGCTTTCAGCTCTGGGCGTTGCTGTTTGTGAGGCAGCGGTGAGGACGGGACCCGTGTGCGGTTCCCCAGGCGATGCCCTCAGGCTTCCCCTGGCAAAGGGCATCCCCAGCGCCGCTGGCAAGCCCGGGTTCCCAGGCTGGGTCAGCCCTCCCAGGCTCCCAGGGTGAACACGGAGCAGGGGATGAAGGAAAGGCTCTGTTATTTGTTCCCACCCAAAAATCAGCTGCTTTTGAACTCTTGTTTCAGTGGCCGAGTGTCCCCCCTCCCTCTGCGTCCAGCGAGGCCTTGGATTAATTCCTTCCCTCTTGCTCTTTGGTATCCTGAGCGGAGAAACTGCTTGGCTGGTGCCAAGCTCAGGTTCTCACGGGACTAAATTCATGAATCTGCTTCTGATACAGTTGCGGCAGAGTCGGGCACGTCTGACACAAAATGTCCTGCAGAAATTCCCCGAGCCCTTATGCAGTTTCCAAGCGCATCAATATTTAAGCTGCTTTCCTGCTGCAGGTGAAATATATCCCACCTCTTCACGTCAAAATAGCAGCACACTGAGTCCATAGGACGCCGAGGGATAAAATACAGGAATTGTCACAATATTTCATTTCAGTGACCAGCAATGATGAACTTTTAATCTCTGTCTGGCGCTGCTAACGTGTTTGTCTTCTCGAGCCAGTGGTAGAACCAGGCTGGCTGTGATCTGGTGCTATTTGTATAGGTGGATGTTGTTCCTCATGTCACGCAAATCCATGGCCAAAAGAGCTGTGCCTGCCCTGCTGAGGTCACACCCCAAGTAATGCCATCCTGCATGGGATGCTGGTGCATCCAGAAAAATCAAACACTTGCAGGTGGGGAGCGAGGAGGAGTGATTAGAGCAGAGAGAGGCTGCCTGGCTGGGGTTCCCAGCCCATTACCCATCGCTTGAGTGGTTTGGGCAAACCAGTTTCCCTGCAGTGAGGGGATGAGTCACGCCGGGCGTGAGGCTTGGATCAGTGCGTGGAGCAAGTTTAGGCTCCGGGGTCACTGCAGAAGTGCAAGATCTGCTCAGTTCACAGCCAGAGCTATGCCGTGAATGATAAAACCAAGCAAAGTGCAATGCAGAAATTTTAATCACCGGAGAATATACTCACGCTCTCTTTTGTGTGGTTCAAATCCACCAGACGTATTTTTTAAATACATTTTGCAGTGAGATAGGTGTCGGTACCCACATCTGGAACCGCAGCTCACAAAGAGCAACGCATCCAGAGGGAGTTTCAAAAATCACTATTCTTCTTCGGGTGCGTACTTCGCATCTCCAGGCGAATTCAGCCCCTACCCCCTGCACCTAAAACACCCCGGTGTCCGTGCAGAGCCCGTTTTCACATGGAAACTGCTCCATTCTGTGCGTGCCTGTGTAGCTGGCGACGTGTGTTGGTACCTCTGCCCAGAGAGAGCCCACCCAGCAGACATTCAGATAGGTGACCTGCACAGGGATGAGCGGAGCAGGCAGTAGAAGAACGTGTTATTGTGTGAAACCACTTCTGAAAGCGCCTCGCTTGGGCCTATTTTTAATAGGCTGAGTCGGGTCTAGTTTTCGGCTCGCTGCAGACAGCGCTGCCTGCGCAGGAAAATCCTTAATAGACTCCTATTAAAACGCTTCGTCAAACTGAAAAGCACTTGGATTGGGGTGAACCCAAGTGGCCCTTTCCAGATCTGGGTGTCTGACACGAGCTCTGGGCCCCGCGGCGCGCCGGGCTGGCCGGGATTGCAGGCGGACGCGTGTTCACATCCCTGCTCCGAGTTTCGTAAGGCACAGAAACAGCCCTGAGCCAGTTCCACTTTCCAGAGGGACAAACCCTGCTCGGGGGAGGCGGGAGGTGGCCCGGCCAGCCTCATCCCCCCCCTCCAGCCACGGGGTCTTGCTCCAGGGAGTTTCCCACGGCCGGTTGTCCATCGTTGTGGGGACCCAAGGGTTGAACTTTGCCTCCCTCTGCACGTCCAGGGCTGACCTTCAGTGTCTTTAGCCTGGAGGGCACAGGGTGGTTTGTGGGGCCCCGTTCCTTACCCCATCCCCACAATGTCCCTGGTCCCCTGAGCCAGCAGGAGGGTCCCTGCTCCGTCACCTCCTGCAGGGTGTCCTCCCTGCCCAGCTCCTGGCCCCTCTCTGAGCGTTTCAGGGGTGTCCGTGCCTTCAGAACATCCCAGCCCACCCCAAAAATTGTGGTTTGGGAAGCGACTCTCCGGGAAGCCCTCAGAAACCACATCAGTGCCGCCGCTGGCCTCGCCCTGAGGAGCAGCCAGCCCTCCCCGGGTGGGAGCTCGGATCCCTGGAGCTCAGATCCCTCCTGCTATCGCGGCCGTGGGATGCAAACCCTGCAGACAGGGCAGGCTCAGACACGAGAGAGGCGGGAGGTTCACACATGGAGGAAAAAAGGCCACGACTCCAGAGCTCGGATCGCTGCTTTCCCAGCCCCGTGGAGATGCCATCACAGGCTGGGATTGAAGAATTGTGCCTGGGAGTGGATGGACAGTTCGGTGCAGAAATCTGTCCCAGGCTGGGGGGAGATTCTCGGAGGGGAGAGAGTGGGATTCAAGTCTCTGCTTGGCTCCGCATCCCCAATTCCTGAGCTCTGTGTTGTGGGTAAAAATGAGATGGGAACCACAGAAGATGTTTTTTGGAGTGGGGGGAGGAAGCTGCAGATGGCAAACGTGTGTAGAACATGTGTGCAACAGAGGTTGCTCTCCAGCCAGCGCTAGAAATGATCCCCTCTCCTTCCTTTTCCAGCCACGTTTCCAGGTCTGTGTCTCCCACTACGACCTCTCAGATACAAGCCAGGAAGAAGAGGAGAGGGGTGAGTGTCCTTTGTGATGACCAGGGCAGGCCGGCCCTGACTGTGTGCCAGGGATGTCCCCCTGTGTCCCCCCGTTGGCCCGTCCTTATTGCGAGGACACAGTGCAACATCACCTTTACACCGCTCCTGCTCCACCTCCCGCAGAACTCTCCCCAAGACCGATTTTTTCGCAGAAGTTTGGCCTCAAATCTGGCGGCAAAGGGGAGAGCAATTTCACCCAGGGTCACCACGCCAGTTCGCGTTTCTTCGCTCAACTTCCGCACCCCAAAACATTCACACGCACGTGTAGGAAACCGAGGGGTAGTGGTGCCCCTTACACGCACGGCCCTTTCAAAGCACCTGGAGGGCTTTAGATCCGTGAGCGTGGCTGTGGGTGACTGTGGTTTCTTTCTCTCTGCTTGGAAACCTCCACAGATCATCGAGAAGCGGCGCCGCGACCGCATCAACAGCAGCCTCTCGGAGCTGCGGCGCCTGGTGCCCACGGCCTTCGAGAAGCAGGTGCGTGTTTGTGGAAGCCCCTGGTGCCCTCCCACGAGGGCTTCAGGGTTTGGGGTGCAGCCTCCAGAACGAGAAATTCTGTGGCGAGGCGATGCCTTTCTTACCGTCCGCACTCCGGGGAGTAAGCAGGTGGTGGGAATGGGGCAGTGAAAGGATATTAGCAAATATTCAGGAGCCCTGGGGAGGATAGATTCAATCTAGGAAGCGTTTTGCAGATATGAGGAAGGGCAGAAATAGGGATTTTTCAATCTGCATCGGGAAGGAGCTCTTTTTTCTGCTCGCTTGATGTGAAAAACAGAGCCCTGGTGGATGCCCTGCGCCACTCTGAGCTCTCCTGGGCTTCGGGGAGGTTTCAGGGAGGAAATCGTTGGTCAGACCCCGGCTCCTGAGAGGCACAAAGCCCTGCGCCATAAAATGACAAGTGGCTTTTCCCTTCCTGCTCCCAACGCAGGGGTCTTCCAAGCTGGAGAAGGCAGAAATTCTACAAATGACAGTGGATCACTTAAAAATGCTTCACGCCACGGGAGGAACAGGTAAGAACTGCTCTTATGAGCACGTGGGTGAGGTGAAGGTGCAAACCTGGAAGGAAAATTCCGCAGCAGCAGCAGCAGCAGCAGCGAGCTGCCTCCAGCCAGCTCTGCCTGCTTCCCATGGGAAATATCTTTTGAGGGAGGGCAGATGGGCATTTTCCTACAGATGGGTCGGCATTCCATGCATCCATTTGGGAGAGTGGGATATGTGGGATGGTGAGCCCCCCCAGCCCCACAAGGACAGTGCTGTTGGTGTCACACCCCCCGCTAAAAGCTGTTCAGCCAGAGACTCATTTATTCCTGCTCAGAAATGGAGCCTGCTTCCAGAAAAACCGTATTAAACCCTTTACCTCCTCCCTGGGATACATTTCCTGCGGAGGCCGAATTCTGCATGAGGACTCTGCAAATAAACAAGGCTTTTCTTCCCTTTCTGTTCTTTTTTTTTTTTTTTTTTTGTGTGTGTGTGTCTCTTGGTTGTTATAAGAAGAGAGAGGGAGCCCTGTGCAAAATTCAACAAAGGTCTTATTTGTACTGGGACCTCAGTACAGACCCTCTGTCCTGTTCCAGTTAACAGGATGGAGATCACAGCTCCAGTAAAGAAGCCTCTGGCTTGCTTACCACCCAGTTTTGGCTTGCTGGGGACATTGCTGGCATCCAGGCTTTGGTTCAGGGCTGTAACTTGGTCTGGAACATTTGTTTAGATATTCAGTTTGACTGCGCTGCAACAAAGGGCCGCATTGTCACGAGAGACCCCGTCAAGCACAGTGGTCCAGCGCTTCACTGTGCTGTGACATTCTCTGCTTTATTGCTTATGGCCTCACGAAGCTGCAAGTTGGGAGCAGAAGCCTGGAAATCAGCGGCTGGTTGCTGATTTCTGTGGCTTTGAGCTTTCTCAGCCCAGCTGTTTTGGTTCTGCCACTGCCCTGTGACGCTGGTTTGAAGGGAGCGTAAATTTCGGGAGCCAGGCAGAGGGAAGTGGTGCTAAGCTGAGTGGAATGGCCCATGGGCAAGGGCAGCCCAATCCCAGCGCCCATCCGGCCCACAGCCGTGTCTCCAGCACTGGTAACTGATAGAACCCAATAGGAAAAAATTCTTCCTTCCTGAGCAGAGCTCCTGAAGCCTCTCACTGGTCTCACACGGAGTGAGAGGCTCCCTGACCCCGGCGGGTTTATCCCGGTGAGATAACCGCAGACGCCGCTCTCACGCGCGCCAACGTCCAGTCCCTTGGGACACCCACTTGGCCGCCTGCTTCAGGAATATCACACGGCAGCAAAGTGCCTCAAGTGAAATACACAGTGCCCTAGAGAGGGTAGTGAAATCCAAGCGCATTCCTGAGCTCTGCACGGCCTTACTGTCACCCATGTCCTCTCCCTGCAGGCTTCCTGGATGCCCGGGCTCTGGCCGTGGATTACAGAAGCATCGGCTTCCGCGAGTGTCTCACCGAAGTTGTCAGGTACCTGGGCATCCTCGAGGGCCAAAACGCCGCCGACCCCATCCGGCTGCGACTCCTCTCCCACCTGAATAATTACGTGGCGGAAATGGAGCCTTCGCCCGTGGCCACGTCCCTGCTGCCCATCCAGACCTGGCCGTGGTCCTTCCTGCACGGCGCCGCCGGGCCCGTGCAGATCCCCAGGAGGGAGGCTGCTCCCGCTCCAGTTGTTTTGACTGCATCTTCCCTGGCTTACCCGAGCCCCGCAGTGAGGCCGGCCCCGCTCCGCCGCGTCCCCGGCGAGATGCTGCCGTCCCGCCGGAGCTTCCTGGCCAGCAGGATGGGCTCCTCCAGCCGGAGGGCCCGGGGCGCCGGCTCGGCCGCAGCCGTGCCAGCCGTGCCCAGGATGCCGTCGCCAGCGGGAGCGCTGAGGGAGGGCTCGTCCAAGAGCAGCCAAATCGCCACGTTCCTCTTCTCCCCAGCCTCTGCCGGCATCCCTGTGCCGCCAGCGTACGCGGCGCCTCCCGTCTTGGGCGCTGCCGCGCAGGGACCCGGGATCAGGGTTGGGACATCCAGGATCTGCCGCTCCTGGGCGACGGAAATCGGGGCTTTCTGACCCTCCCTTCCCCTCCGGAGACAGGAGTTCTTCAGCGCTCGTTGCCCACAGGGCTGAGAACAAACTCGGTTGAAAAGGCATCTTTCCTGCTTTGCCGAAGCCAAGGATCCATAGGGAAAATTCTCTCTGCTCCTCCCTCCCTCCTCGCACCTCCCTCCTCGCCTCACCATCGCACGTCCTCTCCCTCGTGACGCCTGCAAACGTAAATCACATCCAGTTCCATGCACTTGTCTGCACGAGGCCGTGCTCCAGACCCTTCCGGCTACGAGGGAGGGGGCTCACGCAGATCCCAACCCCGCTCCTCCTCCGGCAAACCCCTCTGCAGAACCCAGCCTTGCTCTCCCTTGGAAAACAGCCAGCCTTGAAATACTGTCTTTATTTCCCCGGGAGACTCGGAGCTGCCAGCCAGACTCGCTCGTGCTGATTCCCTGCGGCGCGTCCCCCAGCTGCAGCACTTAATTTTGGTGTGGTGGGATGGGCACAGCTCACACCCCGTGCCCAGCACCGCTGGCACCCACGGGGCAGGCTCCAGCCCCCCCCACATCTCCCGAAGAGAACCGGCTGCCTGCTAATCCCTGTGCTTTCCTCTCCGCATTACCAGCTTTTCCCACTTATGTGCCCTTAAGGTGGAGTGAGGCAGCGGCTTAGCAGGGCTCGTTCCCACAGCCCGGCTGAAATCCCGCCGTGGCTGCAGGGCCTGCGTTGGGTTCCCGGCACAAATCCTGCCGGAGCAGCCGGCCAGGCCGCCCGGGCGCAGCCCTTGCCCCACACCGAGGTGTGAAGAGGTGAGACAGAGGATTTCAAAGGGACGCCTGTCACGGAGCGGAAGGCTCTGACGGCCAAAGTGAGAAGAAAATGCCTTTCCCTCTGCCAGTCTCCCTGCTGGAGCTGTCTCTCCTCCACCCTCCGCTGAACAGCCGTGACTGCAAAGGGGGGAAAATGGGTCGGAGCAGCCTGAATTTGAAGTGCCTCCCTCGTTCTCCCCGAGCCCAGCATCCCTCACCCTCTCCTCCCACAATGTCTCTGTTTTCTCTCTCCAGCACCACGTTTGGGTCTCACAGCTCTCATCCCCCTCCCTGGGCTGGGACCAAAACCCGCTGAGGTGTCACTGCACTTGTCCTGAGTCCTGAGAGCTCTCCCTGCCTTGCCCTGTGTGCCCCTGGATGACTGACACAGCAGATTACACCTCTGCTCCTCCAGCTGGCCTCCCCTCCTCTCCTCTTTGGGCAGAAAAAACAGGAACTTGAAGCTTTCAAGCCACCCTGCTCCCGTGCCACATCCCGTGGTGGCAGGGCAGGGTGTCCCAGTGCTCCCCCTCACCCGAACAGCCCCTGCTCCCCGCATTTGTGCCTTGACTTGCTGGGATGCACGTGCAGAATATCCTGGGCCCAGCTGCACGCCCACCCCTTGCCCACCTCTACCGCACTGCGACACGGAAAGAGAGGAAAGGTCGGTGCAAAGAAAGGTAAAAAAGAGGGAGAAGACCTCTTTTGAATGGGAGAAACTGTTCCCATGCCTCAGGTCAGAGGTGCAGCCGGCTGGGCTGTGGGGATGAGCTGTTGTTTTCCTTCCTGCAGATGGTATCTGCCATGTGCATGTCAGTGTGTGTATCTGCCTTTGTCTGGAAAGTGAGTCCCTCCCAGTTGTTTTGATGGGAGTCATCGCACTTAACACACAGAAATGCCTCTGCTGCTTCTCACCCTCGTCCTCAAGTGCCGGAATCAGCCAGGAACAACGTATTTCCTTTTAATAAAGTCACAGGAGGGAGATCCTCGTGGACCCTGGCTGTTCCTGCAGCTGGTTTGTGCACTAGAGCTCACGGCCTCGCTTTACACTGTGCAGCGCTCTTAGATTCACGAGCTGTGACATCAGCAAAGGTGTCAAATAAAGTCTTTCAAACCCCTGTCCTGGCTGTGAAATGTAAGCGTTGAAGTGAATCCGGTCTGCTCATCCAGCCTGCCTGGATCACGGAAGGGACCTGTGAAGGTCATGGATGAGTAGTTTTGTGGCAGGTTTTGATTCCCGAAAAGCTTCAAAAATAGGTAAGATGCAGCTTTTAAGGCGACATCCCCTGTGATTGTTTTACGGCTCTTGGCGACTCTGGCCCCAAGACTTTTTTACTTTGGAAAATGAGTCAAAATGAGCCGGGTATTCACCAAGGAGAATTGCCCTGAGATTGGCAATAATCCGTCACTCGAGAAGAAATCATTTCACTTAGGGTCCACAAAAGTGTCAGGGAACAGATGGGCTCTGGCAGAGCCTTGCAGCCAGACTCTGAGGGCTCGCCCTGGTCTCCTGACCCTTCGCAGCCGGGACCAGAATAACCTCTGTGGCATCTCGCCATCGGGAAACGCTTCGGACTAAACAAAGAGCCACAGCCGAGAGCCCGTCTCTGTTTTGAGGAAAGGACCAGTAAGTGATCCCTCCCGTGAAAGATGCTTGGGAGAATTTTACTGGGGAATGGCGGGAATTCAACTTCCTTTCCCATAACTCCTTCTCGCTGCAAAATGCCTTTCAAAACCGCCCATAAATCCCTTCCTTAAGTGCTGTGCGGGGAATCGCTGGAAGGGAGCAACTGCAGCTGTGATGGAGTAATGCAGCATCCGTCTGGAAGCGGGGAGAAACTTCAAGAGCCATAATAGGGCTATTGATGACGGGTTGTCCCGCTGGTGCCTGGGCTGCCCTGACCCGGCTGGAGGCGGCGGTGGGAGCTCAGTGCTCTGGTGTGGCCTCGGCCAGAGAGAGGAACCAAATTACCCTCCGTGGGAGGCAGGCACACAAACCGGCCCCGCGGGCTACGGTGGTAAAACAAAACAGAGACGGTGGGAGAAAAAAAAAACCCAAAACCCCACTTCCTGATCTCTGCGGATCAAACGGGAGCCGGGGCGGGTGGAAGGGCATCGGTTCAGGCCCGTGGGGTTTTCTCCCCACAGCAACACGGTGATTATAGAGCAGCAGCTCGGGACTGCAGCTTCGTTTTATTTTTTCCCAGGGTTTTCTTTAGCCTAAACGCCTCCTCTAATACACCCTGGCGACTTTTGATCTACCCTGCAGGGGAAACCCCTGGAACTTTCCGTGCATCCTCGTTCTTCAGGTGAAAAAGAATATCCTGATGAAGAGGCCTGTGCGAAGGCGTGGGCGCACAGCGGTGTTAACCAAGGCTCCCACCCCCGACACGGCTGGAACAAAGCAGGGTCCTGATGGACGAGCTTTGGAGGGGACAGGGACACTGCCGGGCTGTGGGAGATCTGCTGGGCAGCAGGTGCTCCCTGCTCTCCCAAATTCCTCTCCGCGTGGCTGCCTGCCCCGGGTGAAATGTTCTCCCTCCTTCCCGCTCCTGGAGCAATCCCGCCCTGCCATCTGCTGGTGAGAAATCCCAAAGCCGAGGGGGAGAAATCCTAAACCGGGGGCAGCATTCGGTTGAAAGCCTGCCATCTGGGCTGAGGATTGGGTGACCTTTTACGGTGGCCATCAAGGACCGAGGTACAGCTCGGACACACGGCAGCAGAGCAGCTCGGGAGGCCTCTGGATGATTGATGGGTCACCCACCAGCACCATCGATGGGGATGGATTGGCAAGATAAAGCCATTAACAGATGTCCCCTCTGCTCCAGGCGCTGCTGAAGGTCCTGAGAGGGCCAGCTGGGAAGGATCTCAGGTATCGCTGGCCACCAGCACCAGCCGCACTCGTGTGTTGAGGGCACCAAGAGCAGCGGGGTCCCTGGGGGCAGTTTTGTACCCCCAGCCCGTCAGTCCGTGCCGGGAGTGAAAAGGATCGAGGAGGACACAGCACTGTGGCTGCCTGCACAGAGTCCCCCAGGAGGGAACACAAATGTCACTAAATATGTTTCAAATCAAAGCCATTCGCAGCGCAGCCACAGCGGCTGCTGCAGCCAAAGGGTGTTTTATGTGGAAACGCGCTCTTTGAGCTGGGCTGTGTTTTGACTTCAGCTGTCAAAGCAGGAGCTGAACGCTTCCACAGCAAGATGCCTGTGTCAGTCCACGGTTTCCCAGCGGAGGAGGTGCCAGCTGTGAAGGACCAAGCACAAAAAACAGCGGCAGGCGTGATCGCACCAGCGCGGCCTCGCAGCACCGTCAGCTGTTGGGAGAATGATGAGAGCAGGAGGAGGATGATTTGTGCCATTTGCGTTCTTCAAAGCAGAAAGTACTGCAAATCATTACAATTTGCTTCGCTGTTTTTACCTTTATTCTGTTACTCTTGATTATTGCACTGTAGCTAAGGGGTAGATATTTTTATGATAACGTTGTATCCCGCTTTTTAAGCAAATTAAAGGCAATTTAACGTAGGATTGAAAAGCCACAATGCCCAGCTCACCAGCCTCTCTACAGACTTAGTCCCCCTTAACAGGACATCCGTGGAGTCTGAAGGTCACTGATGAATCACTGAATCCTGCACTGCCGTGTCCTCACGCTCCGCTGAAGATGCTGGAAATAGACAATTACGGGTCTCCCTGGAGCTGATCTCGTGAGCGTGAAGCCATGGGACAGCAGCAGAGGGGGGTGAGTCCCTCTCCCATCCCGGCAGCTTCCTGCTGCATTCCGAGTTGTTCAAGCCTCACGCTGGGAAGAGGGACTGACAGCTCGCTTCCACGAGGAGACATCGGGACCTTTGGTCCCGCTCCAGGGCAGCCCATGATGGGAGCTGGCACGGCGCCGGGGCTGCTGCAGGAAGTCGTGCTTATTTGAGGAGAAATTATGCTCTGAAGAGGAGGAGGTTGTGGGAACAGCTCCAGCTCCAACCGCTCCTCATCCCGCTGCCAGCGACACCTCCGAACCCAGAGCTTGGAGCAGTGGGGAAAATGATCCCAGAGGAATTGTTTGCTCTCCTGGTGCGTTCCTCTTCTTGACCAGCTCCTTGCCCTGGTCCCAGCCCCATGGTCCTGCTCTCCCCAAGAAGCTTCCCTGGGTTTTTTGTGTTTTATGGTGGGACTGAGCTGCCCTGTGAGACATCCGCACACACGGAGGATGGGGTGGGAGGGAAAACAACCCCAAAAACCCCTCTGGGGCGTGTTGCTGTGGATCCACCTCTCTGCCAGCTGCCCACAGGGGATTGTTCGTCCCTAAATCTGTCTAAATGTTGAGGTGAAACTTGTGTTTTAGTTTATGGTCATTGCTCCTCGCTGGGCACCACTGAACAGAGTCTGGAACCATCCCCTGACACCCCTTGGAGATATTTTATGGATTGATGGGATCCCCTCTCAGCCTTCCCTTCTCCAGAATAACCAGGCCCAGCTCCCGCAGTCTCTCCTCATCAGGGAGATGCTCCAGACCCCAAATCATCTTTGTGGCCTCCGCTGGACCCCCTCCAGCAGCTCCTTGTCTTGTCCTGAGGGCAAGCGGGCACCGCTTACAATTAATTAAACCAACTAAAAATTAATCAGGGAAGCGACGTCATTTCCAACAACGCCAAACTTTTAATCCTTCCCACCACGGGCCGTTCTCCTGTGGCGGCCCCGAAATGGCGGGAGCCGGGGAAGGCGCTCCCGCGGTCCTCCCGCCCGCTGGGCGGCGCTGCGTGCGGCGCGGGGCGCTCCGGGCCGGGCCCGGCCGCCTCCTCTCGGCGGCAC
>VZTD01002227.1:791098-804895 GCA_013397725.1 Rhagologus leucostigma
CGCCGCGTTCCCCCCCCCCCCCCCTCATTTTCCCCCACTAATTCACGTGTTGCCATGTAGCTGCCTACCACAGTGTTACAGGGTGAGTCGTCCCTTTCCAGTGATTGCTGCTTGGTGTCTACAAAATGCTCTGCACGTGCCCGTCTTGGTAACGTCTCTTTCAGACAGGCCTGTTTCCTCTCACTGATAACCGAATTTCGGAGATTCGTGTTTGTTCCTCGCGTAAGAAAATAATCCCCGCTGTGTTTCACTTCGTTCTGGGGGTTGTTTCTGTGGGGATTTGCGCAGCCAGCCGTAGCAGAGAAAGTTCAGAGTAGTCAGCCCTGGGTGAGTGCTCAGTTCAGTGACTGATCCCGTGGCTGCTCCACACACTGTGTAATACATTTAATATCTGCTGTGTTTGTGCAAGCAGCTGGATGTGCCTCCCAGTTTGGGAAGCGGTGTTCTTGCTTTAAAGTGAAATAAAATGCTTCGTTCAGTGTGTGGAAAAACGTGCAGAAGCCACGTTGCTTTGCTCTTGCCAGACTCTCTTTTTTCCCCACACTTTGTTTCCTGCTCAAAGCCAGGTGTTCCAGCGCTGAAGCAGCACGTGAAAGATGGGGCAGGAGAGGTCGTTTTGGAACATGTCTTTTTCTGGAAGGAAAATGGGTCGGCGTTTTCTGCCCCAGTTTTCAGAGCTTTGCCTGCTGACTGCTGCGAGTTTATTGCTCCGTGCTGGGGTTTAACAGCATCTCTACGTGATAGAGGCATCCCAGTAGAGAGGAGAGTGAGCTTTTCCCTTGAATTCAGAATCAGTTTGCAACAGCACAGACTTCAGCAACAAGTAAACTTTCCTGTAGCCTGTAGTAGGTTTTCCTGCTTTACATTTTTACAGAGCTTCCATCCTCTCCCGGGGCAGTTCCTTCTGATGTCCTTTCCTTGGACTGATCTGACTGAGCACTTTTGATCCTTTCTCTTGTCATGCTGATTAAAAGCTGACTTGCACCCCACTGCGTAATTTCTCATTCATGGCACTCTCAAAAAAGCTTTTACTGTGCGGTATGTTCGTGTTTTAAAGCTTCTCAGTGAGAAGAAAGGAACCTGAGAGCCTGTATTTGTGGTCCCGTCCTGCTCTGATGAGCCTGTCTGCCCCGAGTGCCTCTTACAAAACCACCTTGGGTACGTTTATGTGCTGAACAAAGTTATTCCAGCTCACCTGCCTTCCCTAGGCTCTGAGCTCATTGTGCAGGATCGGAGAAATAAAAACAAGCAGCAGAAACAAAGGCAGGAGGGAACCTGAGCTTGGGTTAGATAAATTCTGGGGAGATGGGGTGCAGCAGTGTAGATAAAGTTGTCTCAAAGCAGAGAAGAGTTGATGTCAGAAAGGATCGGTGGCTGGTCCCACGTGCTTCAGCAGAAACATTCTGCACCTCGTACAAATGGGGGCCTTCCCAATATATTCCAAGGTAATCTTTTATGGTAATAAATAGGCAGGAATTTAGGGGGAGGTTGCACCATTCTGAGCTGCTGGGGAGGCAGCAGACATTTTAGGAAGCTCCTGGACTTGAAGTGATACTTGGACCGAGTAGGTGGTGTCTTGTTACCGGTAGGTCTTAGAAGGTCAAGTGGTTTAAACCTAATCATTGAGTGAATATCGGGACAGAGAAATAGCCGAACTCCTCCTGCCCTCATGGAGAGCTGTGAATTTCGGAATTTCTCCTGTCAAACTGCAGCGTGTGTTACCCTGCATAAATAAAAAACCCAGCTGCTGTGCTCCTTGTAATGCAGCAGGACATGGATGGATAATTTGGAAAAGGGTTGTGGTCTCTCCAAAACAAACTTGACTGCGAAGAAGATGATTTTTTTGTTGTAAAATGCAGAAATTTGGACTGTTTTCAAGGTGGCAGTGCACAACGCTGCCTGCATGAGGCTTCCTGAGAGGAGAGGAGGAGGGATCTGTATTTTCTTCCAGAAATGCATAATCAGAAATGCAGTTGGGTTTCATCCCACTAAATCTGTGAAAAGCTGAGGGGAGCACTGCAGGAATATGGTTGAGAGTAGGTGCTACCGAAATACCACTTAGAGTAATCAGGAGGTTTTGTGCTCTGCAAATTTCTTGAGGGCACATTGTATGTTTGAACTGGTAGTAGGTGTTAAAGAGGTTGATAAATGATAGTTTGCACTTCCCCAGTGGAAGAGTGAGTGCTTTGTAAATCTGAAGAAAGCAACGATTTAACTTTTTTTTTTTCGTGTTCTAAAGTAGGATTCTGTCCCTGTGTCCACAGAGCAAATCAAGCAGCCAGAACTCTTCCCCGTTTCAGGGTCACGAGGAGCTCACACTGTCACATCCTGAGCATGCTCTGCACTTCCAGGTTCCTGTGTCCAAACTGGGTCAAAGCTTGTGTTTTTCTCTGCATTCTTTTAGCTGCTGGAGTGATGCTGGACAGGCATTGTCTAACTGGCAGCAGTCTGCTGCAGAGAGGTTATTTTTAGGGAAAAATGAGCTCTGCTGCCTTTGCTTGCAGTTCCTTGCTTGTAGTAACCAGGGAATGCTGAATACTGAGCGTGTCATCCTGTGATAGGCAGGGTAAGGAAACACTTCAAAGTTCTGGCTAGTTCCGGCTCGGCTGTGGTTGTTTAATATTTATTCTTTCTGGCTGTGAAGAAGGGAAAGAAAACAAACTCAACAAACGAGCTGAATTTCTCTTTTCGTGTGTTCCATGCAATTTAATTCCAAACATTGACAGTCACGAAATGACAGCTCAGGTGATGAAGCAGAGAAACTTTAGTTTGGCTGCAGAGATAAGATGTTCTGAAAGCGTAGGGAAAACAGAATGTTTCCCAGGCTAAGGAGGATCCCAGGGCTGGGAACAGATACGTGTTTCTGTAGAAGAGTACAGATAAACTTGTTTGTTCTCCTCCTTGAAGACAGTGTAAAGGAGGAGCTGCGTAAGGCAAATTGTGAAGTTAAAAGGGAAGAGTTGGTACCTTTTTCATTGCAGCAGCATTTTGTTGTAACCTCAGTGATTGAGGAATCAAAGCCTGTTGTACGTGCAACCCATTTTTTTTAAAAAAATAAGTGGCTAAATTTGCCCCGTGTGCTTTCCTTTTGTCAGAACTTTTTTTCTCAGTGACCTAAGTGAGAGCCTGGAGGTTTGGGGAGAATAAAACTCCTTGTGTGGAGTTTCTCCTGGGTGAATCTTGGGGTGTGAGGTTGGTTCTCTGTCTTCACAGCCACTAAATCCAGCATTGTGTTAGCTCTGCATCAGGGAGCCTCTAAGGGAGGTGAATTGCTCTTGAGGCCCGAGGCAAACTGCAGCGAGTGTTCAGGTGCTCTCCCTATCCATGAAGGCCATGGGAAAGGAGTAAAAAGGAAGCCTGAAAGGGGCTGTGAGTGTGTTTAATGTTCTGTATGAGCTGCAGTTGAGTCTGCTGGGGAAGGATGACAGGAACCAGTGGGAGAGAAACAGATACAGGAACTGAAATGGCTGAAGCTTTGTGGCTTAAATAGAAGAAAGCGAGAAGGTGTTTGCTCAGATTAAGGAAATGAATCAGATGTGCTCGGTGTGAGTCATTCACAGAGCTCTTGCAGATCCCTTACAGGTTTTCTGAGGTCCCGGTGTAGTGGGATTGCATTTCCACCTGCGGGTGTGGCACACATCCCTCGGGGAATCCATGTAGGGCTTTCACCGCTCGCCAGGAGTGTCTGGGCGAATTTTAAGCACAGTGTAATAATAGAGTGGAACAGTAGCAAGCTGTTGAAAGAGCGGTGCAATAGTATCTGCTCAGGGAGCTTGGAAGCACCGGGAGGAACTTCCTAACTGCTCTGGGTCTGGGTGGCGGCTGTGGAGCTTTCACAGCTCCCCCTGGTTACACGCCACTGCTTCATCTGCTCCTCACCTTCCAGCAGGAGCCGGTTCCTGCTGCGAATGGTGTTACCCACCCAGTTTGTGCCCTTGCCAGCACATGCTTCTGCAGGACCTCTGCCTGCTATAAATAAACACTGCCAAATTTGACAAGCTGCACCGGGTCGCCTGCTGAGCTGCCTACTAGGAAAGGACTGCAGGAAGAACCTGGGCTGCATGGACTTGGAGCAGCAGCTGAGGAATCATTTTAGCCTGGCAGTTAATTGCGTTTAACACCTTTGTCTAAACAGAGCTGTTGGAATCCTTAAATCATATATTTTTCAAGCAGAGCTTGTTTCCAACCGGATTTATATGTGGGGGAAACAGCGATGGTCCCACGTCAATTTAAAAAGCAGCAAGAACAACAAAAAAGAAACATTTCAAAGCACGTGAAAAATCCTGAGAAACTTCCATGCAGTAGTGGAAGCAGGCAGTGGGGGTAGGGAGTGCAGGCTTTGGTAGGCAATATTCCACTGGAATTCCTGGAGGTAGTTTTGGGGCATGCTGAGTAGTTACTCAGGCTGCACGAGCCAAGTCACGTGCAAGGTGTTCAGGTTGGTCTTTTCCTTGAATTTTCTGCTCCTGAAATCTAATCAGCAAATACCGCGGGGTGAAGGCGGCCTGGGACAACTGAGCCAAACAAATTTGGAAAACTTGGGCTCTGCCCTGTTAATTTTCCTCGATTTTAATGCACATCTTTCCATCTCTTTGCCTGCTCCATGCTGGGAATTAACAGTCTTTCTTTCTTCTCTGCTCGCTCCATGCTGGGAGTGTTTTCTGGCACAGAGCAGTGCAAGCGTCTCAATTTTATGAACAAGATCCTGATGTGTGTACGTAATGATCCTTTTAATACACCAGCAGGCAGCAGAAATAGCCTCGTGGAGGGGGGTTTCAGTGCAGGTTAGAATGACAGTGCTGGCGTTGGAGAGTTTAGATAAACACTTCTGTTAATCAGATGGGGCGTACAGGCTTTTTTCCCCCCAGAATTTTCTCAGCTCTCTTGTCATCTTCAGCTTGAGCAACTTGGGAATCGTTTTTTTGGCCGCATAAGTTATGTAGAAGCTGACTCATGTCCTCAACAGCCAGCCATGTGTTGGTGCACATTTTCCCTGACCTGACAGGGAGATGATCCTTCTCTCTGAATAGAAATGAGGATGGGGGGATGTGAGCTTCATGAAAAGCAAAACAGCCACACAGTCACTTTTGTTGCTTCTTCTTTTTTTTTTTTTTTCAACCAGGGTTTCCTGTTTTTCCTTTCCTTCTTAAGGTGGAGCAATTTACCTTTATAATAATTCAGAATGTAGCTAATAAACCCCAGGCATTTTGATATCCATTTCGCTGTGGTGGTTAATGTATTGCTGTAATGGAAATTTAAAGTCTGTGAAGCCTTTTATAGATTTAGTGACCGTGCTGCCTTGAAACATTGAGTTAAAAGTCATTGATCACCTGTGATAACACCCCAAATGCCTCCATGAGCTGAGTAAAATTCAGAGAAAAGGATCACCCACCCATTGGAAACCTTTATTTTTTTTAACCAACCGCAGAAATTTCTTCTTGGCTTCTCTTGCAGCTGAGCGAGCTCTCGATACCATGAATTTTGATGTGATCAAAGGGAAACCCATTCGCATCATGTGGTCTCAGAGGGACCCTTCCCTGAGGAAGTCAGGGGTTGGGAATGTCTTCATCAAGAACCTGGACAAATCCATTGATAACAAGGCACTTTATGACACATTCTCGGCGTTTGGAAACATTTTGTCCTGCAAGGTGAGACGTGGTTACATCGTCCAGTTCTTTTATGGTGGGGACATGATCAGAGATTTGAGTGTAGGAGTGAAAGGGACACTTCTTGTGAAGTGTAAGGAGCAGAATCACGGAATTTTCCCATTTGGAAGGGACCCACGAGGCTCATCAAGTCCAGCTCTTTAAATGCACGGTGCCTACAGAGATCGAACCTGTGACCTTGGTGTTAAAACAGAATCTCTGAAAGGCAGAGTTGACCAAAAGCTCAGGGATTGCTGAAATTACATCAGATTTGGTCGTGAAGTGCAGGAATCTGACACACAGGTGGTGTCTGCCTCGTGCTGACCCTCAGCAGGAGCTGCCTCACGCTGACCCTTGGCAGTAACGCGTTTTCACCCGCTGGCCCGTGACGCAGGAGGGACGCTGACACCTCGCTTTCCTCCCTCTCCCGCAGGTGGTGTGTGATGAGAATGGCTCTAAGGGCTACGCCTTTGTGCACTTTGAGACCCAGGATGCTGCAGATAGGGCCATCGAGAAGATGAACGGCATGCTGCTCAACGACCGCAAAGTGTGAGTGTCACAGCCGGCAGCAGCAGCGCTCACATGCTCCGGGATGCATCTCGGTATTAACAGGGACACACAAGGCACTGGTTCTCCTGGCCCAAGCCTTGGCCTGCTACCTCTCCACTCCAGGGCTGGTGAGTGACCCTGCCCAAGCCATGGCCTGCTACCCCTCCATTCCAGGACTGGTGGGTTTCCCTGACCGAGCCTTGATTTGCCACCTCTCTGCGAGCGGGCTGGGGTGGGTTCTATCTAGGATGGCCAGTGGGAGTCCTTGGCCAGCCACAGAAGCACAGGTGATTTTTCTGGTTGGTCTGTGGCCTGTTTGTTGTCTTCTGCTGTCACCCTTTCTCGTCCCCATTCCCAGCTCCTACTACACACTCATTTTTTTTTGCCTCGCCGCAAGTCACGCGTTGTTTTTTCGCTCTGGAAACCGATCTGTTTATTGGGATTTTCATTTTTTTTATCTTACAGATTTGTTGGGAGATTCAAGTCTCGTAAAGAGAGGGAGGCTGAGCTGGGAGCCAAGGCGAAGGAATTCACCAACGTCTATATTAAAAACTTTGGGGATGACATGGATGATGAAAGACTGAAAGAGCTCTTTGGCAAATATGGTAAATACAGAAATACTTCTGTTGAGGCTGTGAATTTCTTGAAATGTGGTACTTTGAGTGCTGCTACTGTGTAGTCTCTGCCTGGGTCACTTTGAGGCTGAGGGCTGGGGCTATTGTATGGAATTTAATAACCTTGAAATACTTTTGATATTTTACTAACCCTGTGCCTTGGT
The DNA here is from genome assembly GCA_013397725.1 of Rhagologus leucostigma. Classification (NCBI taxonomy): domain Eukaryota; kingdom Metazoa; phylum Chordata; class Aves; order Passeriformes; genus Rhagologus; species Rhagologus leucostigma. Next base: position 798,071 of record VZTD01002227.1, read on the forward strand.
AACAGGTAAAACTCTGAGTGTTAAAGTGATGACAGATCCCACTGGAAAATCCAAAGGCTTTGGCTTTGTAAGCTTTGAAAAGCATGAAGAGGCCAACAAGGTAGGACCAACTTTTATGTTGCTTGGGTAACTCCAGGGAAGAAAAGCTTGGTTTATCTTGGGAGCCTGTTTCTGAAACGGAAGAAAATTCTGCCTCGGGCATGACCTCTTCTAGATGTGGGAACTTGGAAACCTTTTGCACCTTAATAGCTTGACATTCAAGGGTAACTTGGCTTTCCTCCAGTTTCCTAGATCCACACAGAGTGCAGTGGTATAATCAAGCATGTTAATTGCTGGAGAAATACTACAGTGCAGGGCTGAAGGAGGAGGAGGGCACCTAGAGTGAGAACGTTGCTTAAAAATGGTATTTTCTGAGCAGAATGCTTGTTAAAATGTAGTTTCAATTACAAGAAAGGGTGGGGATCAATTTCCAAGCTAGTTCAGCACTCTGTGGTGTGTCAGCTTGATCTGTCTGATAACTTCAGCTTGTCTTTAACGAGCCTGTTGTTAACAGGAGCAGTGCAAAGGTAGCTGCAAACTCTTGATTTATTGACTGACAGGCAGGAACACAACGTCAGCTCTGGGCAGTCCTGTTCTGACAGGATCAGGGGCTGTCTTGCTGCAGCAGCTGAGAGTTTCCTCTTGAACCCTCTGTGCAGGCAGTGGAAGAAATGAATGGGAAGGACATCAATGGGAAAATGCTGTTTGTGGGCAGAGCACAGAAGAAGGCTGAGCGCCAGGCAGAGCTGAAGAGGAGGTTTGAACAGCTAAAACAGGAGAGACTCAGCCGGTACCAGGTGAATAATGTGCTCCTTTTCTCAACTTAAGCACCATTTCTGGTCTGTTGAAGGAATTGCCAGAGTAGTCATTGTCCTGTGAGACATCCTGGGTTAAAACACAGAAGGGTCTCTGTGGTATTTGGGGGCAAAGGGGGCATCAGGGCTTAGTCTTGGCACTGAAAATGTTTAGGAGGATGTGAGAAAACAGGCATGGAGTCTCCTTGACTTTGAAATGGGGTTCCCTGGAGGGATGGGAAGAGACAGCACAACCCTGCTCTGCTCTCTGTAATTTATGGCAGAACTGGGTCGTGTCTGAGGTGGCATCTGAAACTCCCCCACTCCCTGAGGTGCAGTGCTGGACTGGGGACATGTGACGATGCCACAGGAAGGCAGAGGAAATCCAGACAAGCTCCCTTTCACCACAGTGGGACTTGTCTCTACGCCTTTGCAACATTTATCACCTTCAGCTTTGGGTGGTGTGGAAGGAACACGATGCTAAATTAAGAGTTTTCGGATAAATTACAGCTCTGGCAGATGGGTAACAGTTGATGCGCTTAAGATTTTTTTTTTTAATGTTATATGAATGTCATGCTGTTCTCTCCCTTCCAGGGTGTTAACCTGTACATTAAAAACCTAGATGACACTATAGATGATGAAAAACTGAGGAAGGAGTTCTCACCTTTTGGGTCAATAACGAGTGCCAAGGTATTGTGGGGTTTGAGGGTTATTTGGATTTTAAAACCTGAAGAAGGAACTTTTGTCTGACGTGGGATTAAAGAGCTCTTAACCTGTGGTCATTGTGGTTCTGAAAACACCTGGGCTAGTAAATAGTGGGATTTTACTGGAAACTTCATTCCCTTACCCAAAGGGGAGGCAGGAAGTGGCAAACATGCTTGTTTGAGGTGATAAGCGTGACATGGCACTTTCCTGTGTGCATTTAGAACTGCACCAAATCTTTCCCATTCCTTGCTGTGCGGTGTGGGCCTGGGGACACATGGTGCTGACAGCAACGCAGAGCAAATCCAGACAGGTGACTCTTGATGAGAACCTGTCTCTACACCTCTGCAACAAGTTATTTCCTGCCCAAAATTTAAAAAAACCCAGATTCTTTGGCTCAGTTGTGCTGGTTCTCCATCAGCAATTGATCTCTACTGCAGGTGATGCTGGAAGATGGACGGAGCAAAGGGTTTGGCTTTGTCTGCTTTTCCTCTCCAGAGGAGGCCACCAAAGCTGTGACAGAGATGAACGGGCGCATCGTGGGCTCCAAGCCCCTCTATGTGGCACTGGCACAGAGGAAGGAGGAGAGGAAGGCCCATCTCACCAACCAGTACATGCAGCGCATCGCTGGCATGAGGGCCTTGCCTGCCAACACCATCATCAACCAGTTCCAGCCTGCTGCTGGCGGGTATTTCATGCCTGCTGTGCCCCAGGTGAGCTGCTGTGGGGTTTTTTAACCTGTCTGGGTTCAGCTGTGTTAATCTCACCGAGCCTTTCTTATGCCTGTAAGCAAACAACTCCTAATGAGGGGTGCAGCCAGTGGAGTTAATTCTGTGATTTGCCAGCTGCCTGTTCTCTTAATCTGGCTCGAGTGTTGAGTCCTGGCAAACACGTTGTAAACAATGTTTGGATGTTGCCTCTGAGCTTATCTGATCTTCCTCCAGGCTCAGAGCAGACCCACTTACTATGCGCCCAACCAAATGACACAGATGAGACCCAACCCACGCTGGCAGCAAGGAGGAAGACCTCAAGGTGAGTGTGCCAGAGGCTGTTTTGGTTGTAGAACCCTTCGGGGGCTGCACTTCCCAGCAGGAACAATTAATGCTTTCCTCTGTGGGGACGGTCCTGTGTGGGGCCAGGAGCTGAACTCTGATCCTTGCGCGTCCCTTCCGACTCGGCATATTCCGTGATTCTCTGATTCTTCCCGTGCACAACCCCTGTAGCTGACTGTCCTGCCTTGCCAGCTGGTTCCCTTTTGAGGATTTCCCCTCGTTCCATCCTTTAGGCTTCCAGGGAATGCCGAATGCCATGCGCCAGTCGGGGCCCCGGCCAGCCCTGCGCCACCTGGCCCCTGCCAACGCTCCGGCCTCCCGCGGCCTCCCAGCTGCTGCCCAGAGAGTCGGTAAGAAGGGGTCTCTTCCTGGGCTTTTCCTCTTCTCTGGGAGGGAGGAGGACGCTGTGGAGACTTGACTTTTGCTCCCCGAGATGGTTGTCAGACCTGGGATGTCTGCAAAGAGCAGGGCCAGCACCTGCCACTTTCCTGCTCCTCGCTGTGCAGTGCGGGTCTGGGGGCACTTGGTGCTACAGCACAGCAGTGGAAATCCAGATGGGTTCTTTTCCCCTGGTTTGGGACTCATCTCTACACCTCTGCAACACCATTCAGAAAGCTCTGTAGCTTACAGGTTTTGCTTTCAGAGGAGAGCATCCAAATTCATTTTATTCCAGTGAACAGCTAAGAAACACAAAGTGTGGAATCTATGGATTGGTTCTAGGGAGAAGAGCCCCTTCCTGAAGTAGCCAGAGAATGGTTTCTAAAGAAGTATCCCCATGCAGAGCATAGTTTGAATTCAGAATTAAAACCAGGCACCCCGGCTTGTTTGCACGTTGCTGCAGGTGTTTGTCACTGTGTTCTCCTTCCTTTGCAGGCGTTGGCACAGCAGCACAGAATTTGGCTCCCCGTCCTCCTGTAGCTGCCCCTGCTCCCAGGGCTGTCCCTCCTTACAAATACGCCTCGAGTGTCCGCAGCCCACACCCAGGTGTCCAGCCTCTGCAGGTACCACCAGGGGCTGGGCCGGGAAGTCCTTGCAGTTTCACGTGCAGCTTGAAGTATTTTTATAGAAACTTTGAGCTACTTTTATGACCCAGACAGTCCTAATTTGGAATTTAAAAACCTGGCAGTTGTGCCTTTGCCAAGGGGCACCCTGGTTGGTTTATCTGTCTTGTACTCACAAGCCCTTTTGCTGTCGGCCAGGCTTGCTGTCAGGGTATTTTTCTTGGTTCTTTGTTCCTGTTTTGCAACCGTTTAAGTGTCTCTCCTCTTTGCCGAGTTCCCAGTCGGGTATCATTGAAAGAAAGAGCAACATCCACACCTGCCTTTCTCAACGTGTCACGATGTTTGATCCAGTTTTTGTGAGATATTTACTGTGCCCTGTGTGACATTCCAGGGTTTGGAGCTCAGGACTTGCAGGGAGTGTTTGTGAACCAAGGGCACCTTACCTGCCCTTTCCTGAAGCTGAGGTGTGCTGTAGGCTTGACAGAGATTGCGTTTTAGGAGGGAACATCTTAATATTGTCTAAATATGAAGCAATCAGCCTCGTACCTATTTGAGAACCTTTGTCTGCCCTTTTCAGGCACCTCAGCCTGCAGTGCATGTGCAGGGCCAGGAGCCACTGACAGCCTCCATGCTGGCTGCTGCCCCTCCCCAGGAGCAGAAACAGATGCTGGGTGAGTAAAACCCCAGTGCTCACCGATCATTTTTCATCCCCTCAGGTTTCAAAGATCAAAACTCATCTGTCTGAACTCCTTTTTCTCCCTCAGGAGAACGTTTGTTCCCTCTGATCCAAGCTATGCACCCCAGCCTGGCGGGGAAGATCACGGGAATGCTGCTAGAGATTGACAACTCGGAGCTGCTGCACATGCTGGAATCTCCAGAGTCCCTCCGGTCCAAGGTGAGCTGCTGTGTTCCTTTTGTGTGGGGAAGGCTCTGAGCAGGGAGAAGATCTCACTGGGTTTGTGTCCCCAGGTGGAGGAGGCCGTGGCAGTGCTGCAGGCTCACCAAGCCAAGAAAGAAGCTGCCCAGAAAGTGGGAGTGGTTGCTGCTACCTCTTGAACCAGGATGACTGGTGAGTGTCTCAGTCCTCAGCTTCAGTGAAAAGCTGCCAGAATCAGGAAATAAAACACAATTGTTAGTGAACAATCCGTGTGGGTCTGTGACCAGCACTTGTCTGATTTTAGTCCCCTCTTTAACAGCAAAAAACTCCTGATGTAGTTCCTCCCAGCAGAATCCTTATGTAAAACTTAAGGAATATTCTTTAGATCCCTTAAATAAACATCAGAACGGTGGTGTTGAAGTCCCTGAAGAGTTCCTTGCAGCTGACAGGAACAGGAAGGACAAATACATGGGGATGAGTCTTGTGGAACTGCTGATCTGGGAAACAGCCACTAGGAACTCTTGGTGATTTTTGAGGCTTTAAACAGGCTCTCAATGCCCATTCCTTATCCTGGAAACCATCCGCCCTCAGGCTATGTTAAATGTTGGAAATGTTTCAGTGGATAGCTCTGTCCACACACGTGGTGTCACCTGTGTTCGGAGTTGTTCTGAGATAAGAAGGGTTTTGGTTATTGGAATGCCTCTTGCTGTTTTTAATGCTCCATTTTTCTGTGGGTTGTCTGGAATTGCCATCTCCAGTACTTCCTGTGGTGCTGTTGGGATCAGATGCCACAACTCAAGCTGGTGCAGAATGATGAGGATTCTTACTTTCACTGGGTGATTCAGCAAAGAATTTGATTTTCTGGTGGATAATAACAATTTCTGATCATCTGACCACCACGAACAGCTTCTCTGTACCTTCCCAATTATACTGCAATCCTTATGGCTTGGAATGCTGGAATATTCCAGGAATGCCATGCGTGAGGAGTAACTTCTCTCCCCTTTTTCCTCTAGGATACAAAGAAGCCAAATAGCCCCTTCCTAGACATCAGCTCAAGATGTTTGAAGATCCTTCACTGTCGTGCAGATCTCAAGGCCATGCATTGTATCACATAGTTATATTGCATTTTGTAAATTAATCTTAAAGATCTTATTTAAAAACCCAACTCTGAAGCTCGAGGTTTCCAAAACCAGAACCGGGGGGGTTTGCAAGCTTTTCATTTGCCAGAACAGAGCTGCCCCTTGTGTCTTCTGAAGAGGACGTTGAGGATTTTAGGCTGGAAGTATTTTTGTGAGTTTGCGTTTAATTGAACAATCCAGTTTGGAAAGTTTGGGAGACATTTATCAATAAAGGAATAAACTTGCACTGTGTTTGTCATCATTTCTCTCTGTTGGATAAATAAATGTGGCGTGGCTTTGTGAAATCAAACTGCCGGGCAGTTGCTGGGTGGTGAATACATTCAAGTGGGATTGGAGTTATTCTGCTTGGTGATTTTGGATAATGAGTATTTTGAGGCAGCTGGGTTAAAATTATGCCTGGGGCAGTGTCTGAAGGGGTGATGTCTGTAAGCAGTGATCTAAGAAGGGTTGGGGAGGTATTTTCAAGTGGAAGGTACAAGGGTTGGGGCTCCCTTTTTGTCATGGGCTGATCTTCGTTTGCATTTCTGCATTTTCAGCTGGATATTTAATGGTTCCCCTGCTATTTTATGCTCCAAAGGTGGCTGAGTTTTGGCACTGGGGTCAATAAATCCTTTGCAAACTTATTTTGGGTGATCCTTCGGGATAAAAAGCGTTCTTTAGGTAAACCTAGAGCACGTGCTAATTCTGGAACAATCATGGGCTTGCTGAGCTCGGAGAAGACCTCCACACTCACAGGTAAAATACCTCGTTCAGGCTAGAGCTGAACGCGCCCGTTCCACAGCGGATCCGAGGCTTTGGAAAAGCCAGGAATGGGCTGGATGGAGCCAGGGCTGCAGCAGGGGCTGTAATGGGCTCCCTCCTCCCGGCCCCAATCGTGCGAACCCCGCTGGATGGAGCCGGGGCTGTAATGGGTTCTCTCTTCCCGGCCCCATCAGCGCGAACCCCCCTGGATGGAGCCGGGGCTGTAATGGGTTCTCTCTTCCCGGCCCATCAGCCCAAACCCCGCTGGATGGAGCCGGGGCTGTAATGGGTTCTCTCCTCCCGGCCCATCAGCCCAAACCCCGCTGGATGGAGCCAGGGCTGCAGAAGGGGCTGTAATGGGTTCTCTCTTCCCGGCCCCATCAGCGCGAACCCCCCTGGATGGAGCCGGGGCTGTAATGGGCTCTCTCCTCCCGGCCCCATCGGCGCGATCCCCGCTGGAGGGAGCCAGGGCTGCAGAAG
>VZTD01002227.1:805341-815786 GCA_013397725.1 Rhagologus leucostigma
GGCCGGGGGACCCCCGAGGGGCCGGGGTCGCCGGCGGTGCCCGGTGACCGCTGGCCGCCCCGCAGGCGGGCTGGCCGAGGAGGTGGACGAGAAGGTTCTGCACGCCGCCTTCATCCCCTTCGGGGACATCACCGACATCCAGATCCCGCTGGACTACGAGACCGGTGCGTGCTCCGGGGGGTGCAGCAGCCCCCGGGTGCGGTTTTCCCGGGATGGGACCCCCCCCGCGTGTCCGTGCTGCCCCTGACCCCTCGCTTCTCTCCCTCCAGAAAAGCACCGGGGATTCGCCTTCGTGGAGTTTGAGCTGGCGGAGGTGAGGAACCAGCAAGTGCTTGAGCCTTTTGGGGTTTTTGCTCCCCTTGGGGTTTTGGGATGGATCCTCTTTCCCGCTGGAGACAGTCCGTGGAGTCGGGTGCGGGTTCCCCACCCCAGCATTAAGGTGTTCTGCTCCTCCAAGTTCCCACTTTTCCCGTTTTCTTTCGGGCTGAAGTTCCCGCTTTTCCCGTTTCCAACCCGAACTGTTCCCCTGCCGCCGTCCCTGGGTGGGTTCCTTGGCTTCATGGCCGCCACGGGCTGTCACATATTTGTCCTCTTATCATCTCTCCTGGGCTTCCTACACAAACCTCTCCTCCCCTCCCAAGTGCTCATGGCAGCAATAAAGCATCTGAAATACAAGGGGTTTTCTGGAAGACGAGACCCACGTGGATGGGGTCTGGATACGGCTTTTATAAAACCCATCAGTTCATACATCCCCGGGGTAGATGAGGTTTAGGAAAACCCGGCAGCCGCCTTTATAACGAGATGCTGGGACATGGCTATGCTGGGCCTTGAGAAGAAACGCCTATAATGATCTTATTTTGATTTTTTTTTTGGCAGGATGCAGCAGCAGCTATTGACAACATGGTATGGACCCTGTTCCCGCTCCCTGTTCCGGGGGAATGCCTGGCTTTGCTGCCCTGGGTGCTGCGGGCTGCAGAGAGAACACAAACCCTGTCCTCCGAGCTCTGCAGGGCTTTGGGGTGGTTTTATACCTTTTGGTGGGCTTTGCTGTGCTTTTTTCCCCTNGGGGGAATGCCTGGCTTTGCTGCCCTGGGTGCTGCGGGCTGCAGAGAGAACACAAACCCTGTCCTCCGAGCTCTGCAGGGCTTTGGGGTGGTTTTATACCTTTTGGTGGGCTTTGCTCTTCGGCAGGACAATCCGCGTGAACCTGGCCAAGCCCATGCGGATTAAAGAGGGATCATCCAGGCCTGGTGAGCTGGGGCCTGGCGGGGGGAGAACGTCCCTGGGGATGCTCAGAGCTGAGGTGTGGCCCTTCGGGTCAGTTCCTGTGCTCTGACCTTTCCTTTTGTGGCCGCAGTCTGGTCAGATGACGAGTGGCTGAAGAAGTTTTCAGGGAAGACTTTGGAGGAGAACAAGGAAGAGGGAGGAGCAGAGGCCCCCAAAGCAGAGGCGCAGGAGGTAGGAAAAACAACCGGAGCCGTCTGTATCCTCTCTCTCCCGAAGGATGGGAGCGTAAGGCTGGAGGCAGAGCAGAGAAATGCCACCTCAACTTGCTTTGCTTTCTTTTCCTGCCCAGGACGAGCCTCCTGCCAAGAAATCCCGGGTCAACCCCCAGGTTTACATGGACATCAAGATCGGGAACAAACCCGCGGGGCGGCTGCGGATCCTCCTGCGCTCCGACGTGGTGCCCATGACCGCGGGTGAGGAGAAGGCTCAGCCTTCCCCTCCTGCTGACCCCCGGGGTGCCACAGCTCTCACCTCCCTCCCCTTTGCCCCCGCCCAGAGAATTTCCGCTGCCTCTGCACCCACGAGAAAGGGTTTGGCTTCAAAGGCAGCAGCTTCCACCGCGTCATCCCCCAGTTCATGTGCCAGGCCGGAGACTTCACCAACCACAACGGCACCGGCGGCAAATCCATCTACGGGAAGAAGTTTGATGATGAAAACTTCATCCTCAAGCACACAGGGCCAGGTAAAGCCGTCTCCAGGCCGGGACTGGAGAGAAAACGGCTCAGCATCATCTAGGGACCACGTTTGGGCTGCTTTGGCCATGTTGATAGCAGCAGCCCTGAATTATAATTATAATTATTATAATTATAATCTGCATTGGCCAGATTCTTCTGCCACATTCAGGCCCTCGTGTCTCACCAAGCAAAAGTGCATCATTCCCTCTCCGCCCACTCTATTTGCAGCATTACATAAAGGAAAAACAATTTCAAAGCTGCTTTTCCTGCTCGATTTTAAACGAGGAATGTCACAGCAAGACTGTGAAAAGCGGGAGCAAGCAAGCAAGCAGGTTTATCTCCTTACAAACAGCTTTGCAGCTAAAAATAGCTGAGCATCTTTCACGCTTGCAAGTGTTTCTCACCACGATTGATTTCCAGGAGTTCCTGTGGATTTTGATGCCCAGCAGCTCCCCTGAATCCCGGCAGCGTTTTGCAGGACGCGGGAACGGGGCTGGGCTGAAGCAGCAGCTGCTGTGCTCGGCCGTAACTCGGCTGAACTCTCTGATCCCAGGGATGGTGTCCATGGCAAACTCGGGCCCAAACACCAACGGCTCCCAGTTCTTCATCACCTGTGACAAAACAGACTGGCTGGACGGGAAGCACGTGGTGTTCGGGGAGGTGACGGAGGGCATGGACGTGGTGCGGGAGATCGAGGTAGGTGAGGGCGGCGGGGTGCTGGGGGGCAGAGCCCGCGTCCTTCCTGCCCTGAGGGATTTCGTGCCTGGAGTTCCTTGCTGCTCTTTTCTCCCAAGGCTCAGGGCACCAAAGATGGGAAGCCAAAGCAGAAGGTGATCATCTCGGACTGCGGGGAGTGCCCGTGAGCTCGGCGCTCGGAGGGGCTGGATGGGGAGAGCCTGGCCAGGAGGGGCAGGGAACCAGCGGGGATGGGGCGCCCCAGGGACTCCCCAGCAGCGCCCGTCCCGAGGCTTCCATGGGGAATTCCCCTGCAAAGGTTCCTGGGGGTGGGATTTATCCTTCCCGGGATAAATCGCTTCCCGGCCTGCGCTGCCCGAGCAGGGCCGGGCTGGTCCTGCTGCCGTGTTCTGGAAAAAATTTATGTTTGGTAAAAATAAAACCTAGTTTTAAAAATACTGAGGGGCCTGGCTGCTGAATTCTCTCTGTGGGAGGCTGGTCTTCGAGCAAAGATGGGTTTTATTTTCTACTTGCCCTCCTCTTCGTTAATCCCGTGCCTAAATCCTGGCTCCAGGGGAAGATACCTGTGCCAGGGGAAGAAGAGCAGAGCCGAGTCTCTGTGTTTGTTCCACAGCAGCATCTCGTGGAGGCGTTTTTTGGCGCGTCCCTGGCTTTGTAGTGTCCTTTTCCAGCAGCAGAGGGAGGCAGGTGCCTGGCTGGTGTCTCTCCTGCTGGGAAGCCTGGTCCAGCTCCATCCCCATCCCAGAGGGAGGGCGTTTACTGGGGTGTGTGAGCTGGAGAACGGGGTCAGGACGAGAAACACCAGGAAGTGAAGGAGCCCTCTGGGTGGTGAAGAAGGAAAAAAACCCTCAGCGATGAGGCTGAAGGAAAGGATTTCCAAACTCCGGGTTGCAGAGTGGGATAAAGCACGTGGATTTATGGTTCCTGTGCGTGGGCAGCCCTGGCTTTGCACTTAAAAGTGACCACAGAGGTGGGAAGGGATGGGTTTGGGGTTTCCTGTGAAATTACGGAAGGGATGCGTGGTTCTGAGCTTGTGCAGGTGTTGGCAGGGGGGACGAGGCTGCTGAGGTGGAGAGGAAGATGCGATGTTCGGATTTCGGGGGGTATTGGAAGAGCCGGTGCCGTTGGGGATTTCGGGTTTTCCCAGCCCCTCACGAGTCAGGGCTGCTGCTTTTCCATAAGGGTTTTATTCACTGGCTGGTGTTCCAGCGTGGCTGGGGGTTGCGCGTTGTCCTAAAACTGGGACAAGGTGAGATGCAGGGATGTGATTCCTGACAGACAAAAACCAGCCCAGCTCTCCCCCTTCCTTGCTCCCTTCTTTTTGTTGTTTAAATCCCGAATTTTAACGTCAGCCCTTGCAGGCACCTTCAGCGAGATTTTGGGAGGGAGTCAGTGGAAGGCCTGGGTGTTCTCTCTGCAGGAGGCACCAAATCCCATGGAGCCAGGATCGCATCCTGAGCTGGACTTCGTGTGGAATTAGACACCCGGATAAGCAAGACCTTTCCTTGGGAAGCTGGGCACCGACAGGGAACAAACCTTCCTTATTTCGGTGGGGTTATTGGGATTTTCCCCTGACTCTGCCGGCTTCTTTATTAATTTATTGATGTAAGGTTCCCCAGGTATCCGAGCTGAGAACCAGGACGGGCCTTTCCCTTTTAAAATCGGAGCAAATAAATAATTTAATTGTGCAAATAGCCTGGGGCTGGTCACAGCCCCGCTGGGAGCCCACGGGATGGGCACAGCCTGACCTAAAACTCACACCAGGGCTCATTTTCAAGCAAACAGGTACAATTTTAGCCGATCCTGGGCATTTTTTCATTGCGAAATGTCCTCCAGACAGAGCCCTGTTGTGCTGTGACATTAAAAAACGAAGAGCAAGAGAAACTCCGTGTTTACTTTCCAAACTTTGGCGTTTATTTTATAACAGCGCCGTAGCTCAATATGGATATTTTATTTTTTTTCCAGCTGGCTGAGTTTGGTGAACTTTGGGTAAACAGGAGCGGAGTTAGTCAGCCAGCTGCTTAATTGGCTGACGGTATTTTCATTAAGGGAATTAAAAGCACTTGGGTAGAGGTGGGTTAGGGGAGAAATGCACAGCTAGAAACAGCTCAGTCCCGGAGCGACTTGGATGCACAAATCAGTCACAGACAGAACAGAATCAGCCCAAAATCCTCTCTTTCCTATATATATATATATATGTTTGTGTATATCTGTGTCTCATCAAGCAGGGAGTTTTATATTATTTACATCCACTTCTGGAAAGGGGTGGGAGGGGTTTATTTTTGGTTTTTATTATTATTATTATTGATGGATTTTGCTCTGATGCCGCCCCCGGACACAGCAGCAACCCGGGGTCACATTGCTCTGGTGGGAATGGGAGGGGACACTCAGAGGTGGGGTTGGGACATCCAGGGATGTGGATGGACACTCAGGGATGGGAATGGGACGCTCGGGGAGCCGTCCCTCAGTGGCAGCCGCAGGATTTCACCACCATGTTCCGATGCTTCTTGAGGATGACGTTGTTGTTGCTGTCGTAGTAGAGGACGGAGGTGGCACTGAGCTTGGTGGGGGCACAGCACGCCTTGGGCACGGCCTCGGGCTTCATCAGGTGGACCTGGGGGAGGGATGGAGCCCGTCAGCGCCAGCAAATGTGGCTCCAGGCGACAGAAAAAGCGTCGAACCGACCGGAAACCCCGGGTGAATGGGGGGATTATTTCCATCTCTTTTGCAAAAATATTTATTCTAAACTCCAGGCAGGCCCTGCTGCGGTTTGTGTTGGATCAGGACTCACGGCACTGCCTGGGCCAGGCAGCCCCTTCGTCGATTTGGGATTTCAGGGCCCTTTTCTCACAAAAACAGACAATCGACTGAAGAAAAACCCCCTAAATCAAGGCAGCACGGGTCAGGCTCGGTGTGGGCGGGGGGGGACTCCGGGCGTTCTTCCAGCGGAGATTCCCCACCCCAAATTTAAAATCCAAAGTCCGCAACACCTCTGTGAACACGACTCCGCTTTCGGATGGTTTTGGGGATGCACTTTGGGGGTTTTCCTGCAGGAGGAAGGCTCGGAGCCCTCGCTGGCTTCCCCCGACATGTGCGATTCATTTACGGCCGGGCCAGCCGAGCTCTCCCAGCTCGGAAGTCCGGTGTTTTTGCTGTCCAACCCTGCTATTTGCAGCTCGGCCTGGGGCTGGCACGGCTCCGCGGCCGCCTTGGCCCTGGCGCTTCCCAGAAGAGCCGCATCCAGGTGATTCACATCCTGCCCGTTTTGGGAACAGCGCTGCGTTTAGGGGTGATGGGTGGGTGTAGAAGGGGGGAAAAGGGCCCCTCCCTGCCGCTGCCAGGATGGTTCCCAGCCCCTGGATGGGCCCTGGAAGCTGCGTGGATGTCAGAATTAAAACCCCGCCAGGCGACACCTTCAAAGGCTCGGCGCTCCCTGTAATTAACCGCGAGCACCAGAGCCGGGGTGGCTCTGCCGTTGGGAAACCGAACACTCACAGGGCAGGAAATTCCAGAAATTAAAGCGCTGGCTGGGATGTGGGGTGGGTTTGGGGGGGAAAAAAAATAAATAAATAAAAAAACCCCGAGGCATTAAAAGNATTCCAGAAATTAAAGCGCTGGCTGGGATGTGGGGTGGGTTTGGGGGGGAAAAAAAAATAAAAATAAAAAAACCCCGAGGCATTAAAAGCTTTCTCGCTCGGAATATGCTGAGCCCAACGTTTGGGTGCCGGGGCCTGTGGATAAACCCTTGGAGGCTGGAGAGGAGGGTGCAGGGATGACACGGAGCCCTTTCGGGAAGAGCAGGGAGGGGGCTCTGGTGTGCCCTGGGCCTGTCCCTGCTCCCCAGCTCGCTGCCAGGGGAGGGGGACCGTGACCCTGTCAGAAACAATCAGTTTTGCCCCAGCTGCTGCGAAACTGGGGCAGGATCGCGTCGGTCCGAAAACCGGGAGGTGGGGGAGCTCTGGAGTTACAGAATCCCCCTGTTGCACCCTTCTGGCTCAGGCTGAGGGGGCAGAGCTGGTGACCCGGGTGCCCTCGCTCGCACTTCTCCACGAAGGCCTCCAAATTCTGTGTCGGAGCCTCCCGTGAGCCCGTGGTGGGGGCCGGCCTGTGAGCACCCATCCAGATGTGCACGAACCCATCCAGATGTGCACGCATCCATCCAGATGGGCGTGAACCCATCCACACGTGCATCTCCCCCATCCACACGTGCATCTCCCCCATCCAGACGTGCATGTCCCCCATCCAGATGTGCACAAACCAATCCAGATGAGCAAGCATCTATCCAGATGGGCATGAACCCATCCAGATGTGCATGGACCCATCCAGATGTGCACCCCACCCGTCCAGATGTGCACGCATCCATCCAGATGGGCGTGAACCCATCCACACGTGCATCTCCCCCATCCAGATGTGCACAAACCAATCCAGATGTGCAAGCATCCATCCAGATGGGTGTGAACCCATCCAGACGTGCATCCACCCATCCAGATGTGCATCCCACCCATCCAGACGTGCATCCACCCATCCAGACGTGCATCCACCCATCCAGATGTGCATCCCACCCATCCAGACGTGCATCCACCCATCCAGATGTGCTAAACGCTTCATTTAAATCAGGAGCCCCACTGCACCTCCCAACCCGAACACCCTCAAACCCGGCCGTGCTCAGCCCAAAATCCCAGCTCTCCCTCAGCTCCCGCCGGGCTCTGGCAGCTCCCCAGGACCCCGGATATCCCCCACTGTGGGCTGCACTGACCAGGGACTGCAGGATGGCGTGGTTGGTGGCGTTCATGCAGGAGTCCAGCGGGAAGGCGCACTCCCCCTCGCAGTAGTAGGCCGAGTATCCCTGCGGAGCAATCACCCAGTCCTGCCAAAAAAAAACCCCGGGATTACAGCGAGCTCTTCACCCTTCTGTGCCCGCTCAACCGTTCCCCACCTGCACAAACAACTCGGCCGCCTCCTCGTGCCAGCAGCAAGGGTTTTATTTTGATTTTTCGGAGCGAGCCGTGAGATGCTCGGGGTCACCGGTGGGGTTTGGGGTTGTGGCACTTCACGTTTGCCTTCCCGGCTCCCGGGGTGGTTTCACGGGCAGGAGAATCCAGCCTGGGAGGGAGCCCAGGGCGGGGGAATGGGAGGATGGGGAGGGTTTTTTTTGTCATTTACTTCTCCCAGCAGACAAGTACCAGCCAGCCGAGGTCCTGGAAGCTGACGTAGAGCTCGTGGCGCTGGCAGACCTGCCGCCCGTCCGTGGCGTGGACATCGTCTGTGGGAAAAGGGAATTTCAGCCCTGGAATCCCCCGTCCCACCCCTCAGAGATGCGATACAGCCCCTGTGATCGGGACTGGTCCAGGAGAACCGAAATTAAGGAGTGTTCGTGCAGCAACAAAGGGAAAAGAAGCTCCAGACTGGTCTAGAAGTTGATATTCCAATGCTGCGATGAAGGAATTCAGCTTTGGAAGGGCTAAACCCCAGCTTTGCTGGCTTTGAGGGTTTCCCAAACTCAGTGGTTTCAGGCCCTTCCTGCTCCCCTCCTGCCTGAGCTTTCTGGAGCTGTGACACCTTCCCAGGGCTCCAAAGCCAAGGGCAATGAGGCAAAAATTCCAACGTTCAGTAATCCTGACACGCTCACCAAGCACCATTTCCTTGAGGGCATCCAACCCAAACCCTCCCCGCACCTCCCGATCTGCAAAAACCTCCAGCCCTAAAACCTCCGAGCCTTTTGCTCTGTTCCCCTCGGGGCCAAAAACTGGGATTTCAAGGTGCTGACAGCAGAGTCCCATGTTTTCCACACGGATCCCTCCTCCCTCCCCCAGCAAACATCTTACCAAAAATTCCCGGGAGCTTGTTGGGGTGCGGGAGGTCGTTGGATTTCTTGGGCTGCCGCCTCCTCGGGGCTTTGGCCGCTCGTGTGACACGGGCGGGGCTGGGGCTGGCCCGGAAAAATGTCACCATGAAGGGCTGCTTGGAGCGGGGTCCCCGGCGCCCCAGGAGCCCGGCCGAGCCCGGGTCGACGCTGAGCCCTGCGGGGACAGGACCGTGGGTGGGTTCGTCCTCGAACAGAACTCGGTCCGTTAAAGCAAAGATCGAAAATACGGGAGTTTTGCAGCAGGAGCTGCGGTTTTGGCATCCCGAGGGGTTGGAGCCCGCCTGAGGTTGCTGTTCCACCTCAAAATGGGCACACGGGGCTGTTCAAGGATTAAAAACAATTTTTGCCTTCTCCCCCGTGGAGGGAAAGGGATGGATGGGGCGTTCCCGGCTGAGATTCCTCCTCCCATGGGCGAGGAGCTGCTCTGTGTGTGCCTGCACACCTGGAAAAGGCACCGCTGGAAGAGGTTTAATCCCACGGGGAAAGGAGGGTTAATCCTCTGCCACGCACACACACACACAGGGATCCCTCCAGGTAAAGGAGTTCATTAATGGGGTTAATTACAGTCGGTGCCATCAGAACCTGCAAACCCACACTCCCGGCGCTCATCACAGCTGGAAATCTAAAACTGCGCCGAGATCAACCCCCCACCACCGCATCCCACGGCACCGGGGGGACTCCAATTCCTGGGAATTCGGCCCCGAAGGCTGCGGGCGGGTCCGGCAGGCTCACCATCATCTGTCTCCACGTAGAGCCGCAGCCCCAGGCTGTATTTCTGATCCACTGCCCAGTGGCTGCTGGCGGCCGTGACATCAAACACCAGCCAGCCTTCTGTCCCAGCACGCAGGTCCTGCACATCCAGCAGGAACAGGTCGGATTCCCTGCAGGAACAGGGGGGAAAAGGAGCGGGTGAGTAACAGCACCCAAAGGACTCCGGCAGGAATGATAATTAATGGGAATGACTCCTCGGAGCTGTGTCCGGACACATCCCAGCTCTCGGTGCCACCGGCCGGGCTGGACATGATGGTGGTGTCCTGGCAACTGCCCTGGGAAAAGCTCCATCTCCACCCAGGTGGGGATGCCAGGGCGTGGCACTCTGGGGAAGGGTGGGAGCAGCCGGACATGGCGGTGCCGCTTCCCGCGGCGTTCAGTGGGGTGGGAAGGGAAAGGGCTGGGGCTGGTCCCCACGCCTGCGTCCATGGTCACCAGCGTCATCCCTGTTCCCATCTCCATCATCTTCATCCCCATCCCCATTCCCATCACCCCAATTTCCCACCCCCATTCCCATCTTCTTCAGTCCCATTCCCTTCACCTGCATTCCTATTCCCATTCCCATCTTCATTCCTGTACCATGCCTCTCCCCATCAACCTCGTTTCCATCCCCATTCCCATCTTCTTCATTCCCTTACCCATTCACGTTTTCATTCCCATTCCCCCTCCCGTTTCCATCCCTATTCCCATTCCCATCCCCATCCCCATCATCTTCATTCCCATCCCTCCCATTCCCATCATCTTCATCCCTATTCCTATTCCCTTCCCATTTTCTTCATCCCCACTCCATTCCCACACCCTTCCCCATCCCCACCATCTTTGTTCTGATCCCCATTCCCTTCTTCTTCATCTCCATCATCCCCATCCCCAATCCCATCCCCATCATCCCCATCCCCATCATCTTCATTCTCATTCCCACTCCCATCTTCTTCATCCCCATCCCCAATCCCATCCTCATCATCCACATCATCTTAATTCTCATTCTCATTCCCCCCTTCTTCATCCCCATCATCCCCATCCCCATCATCTTCATTCTCATTCCCACTCCCATCTTCTTCATCCCCATCCCCAATCCCATCCCCATCATCCCCATCCCCATCATCTTCATTCTTATTCTCGTTCCCCTCTTCTTCATCCCCATCATCCCCATC